>OY979713.1:11365311-11714141 GCA_963855925.1 Inga laurina
GAAAATCAAGAAGCAAGGGATTGAATAAAGAAGGAAAAAAAGAAGATTGAAGATATTCAAGAAGATATCTAGTTGGGTGATGAAGAATAATCATCAAGAGGAAAAACAACAAGAAAGAGATTGAAGAAAGAAGAACTTGCAAGATTAAATGAGAATATCAAGATTCAAGCTCTTAGAAGTGATACCAGAGGTTGGAATGGGTCAATACGAAGTTAAAATGACATATACGGAAGTTATGGTACCTCCAAAGATTATTACTCAAGTAAGTAATCACTTGAGTAATATGGCACTACCTCATTTTGGAGGTGATTACTTGAGGGCTTACTTGAGCAATGACCCACGATTACTCAATGGCTCCCTCAAGTAATGAGATTTCAGATTTGCTCTATTTTCATGCGCCAGAACAAAGGTTTGGTATTTTGGTGATATCTCTCTAACCACACATCAGATTGAACTGAAGTTAGTAGTATTTGAAAATAGACTCCCAACACAAAAAATACACACCAAGATCACATTCAAAGGATTTCAGATGAGAGAGATATGATCTATTGAAGTTAACACATGAATCAGTGTCTTTTACCAGAACAGTTTTGGTATTTTGGACATAACTCTCAAACTGCACATTAGATTGACACAAAACTAGTGCCATATGAAAGTAAACTTGAACAAATTTCCATAGATATATAATTTTTCACATTTGAAGCTATATACTAAGAATTAGTCCTTCTGGAATTTGCTGCCCGTGATTTCAGAGATTGTTTAAGAACAGTATATGCTTTTTGGATCATAACTTTCTATATACAAAGAGTTTGGAGCTCATTCTTGTTGCATTGGAATGTATACGACAAGAGCTTTCCGATGATATATTATTTTCCATGTTTAGAGTTAAAATAAAAACATTACTTAAAGGGATCACTCGAGTAATATGCAAAGTTATTTGAAACTTTACTCGAGGGACCACTCGAGTAATTTGTGAGAAATTGTTTTAGTAAGGTCTCTATCAAAAATTGCATAAGATTACTTGAAAGGATCACTCAAGTAATCTGTAGAGTTATTTGAGAAATTACTCAAGGGATCACTCGAGTAATCAGAGAAGAAATCATCCAGTAGCCTAGGCCAAGAAATGCGTGACATTACTCGAGGGAGCACTCGAGTAATATGAAATGAAAAGAAAGCATTACTCTAGGGATCACTCGAGTAATCAAGCAACCAAAGGAGAAGTTACTCTCAGCTAGATTTTGAAGGAGATTACTCAAGGGATCACTCCAGTAATTACTCGAGTGACCACTTGAGTAATACTTCCCAGGAGAACAAAACAACGTACTGAAGCTTTCAAAAACAAGAGATTAATGAAGAAACTCACTCTTCTTGCTTCCAATCATTCTTACACTTCATTGTATTAGTGTTCAATGCATTTATCCAGGAATACAATGAAGAGATAATGTGAAGAGATAAAAGCTGACTTTACGGAAGCAGAGCATTCACCAACCACAACGGGCTAGTTTTCAAAATCTAAGAAGGGTCAAACGAAGCTATGTCGCTCTAATAGATAGGTTGAAATGCTTCCAATGGCTATCACAACTCATCTATAAATATGGGAACATTCAACAAAGAGCAACACCAATGAGACCTAACAACACAAACATGGTCATATCATAAGCTATTCTTCGCAACCTAAACACTCTCCATTCTTATTTGTTTTCTATATTATGTGTATTTGAGAGAGTGATTGATTGTATTGTGCTTCAGTATTCATCTATTCACTTCTAAGAAAAAAATTGATTGTAATCTTTCATAATCAAAGTTGTATCCTTATGGGGTGTGTAAGGGGGAGTAACTCTATGGAGATTTGTAAAAGGCTTCACATGTGCCCAGCTATACTTGTGAGTTGTAAAGGCTGTTCTTGCACTTGGATTAAACAAGAAGATAGTGGATTTGAAATTCTCAGGAGGAGCCTGGGGACTGGATGTAGGCCATCAAAGATTGGACTGAACCAAGATAAATCACAGTTTGCATACTCTCTTCCTTAAGCTCTCTTATAGTTTTGGCATATATTAACTGTTGATTTATAATTCATTACTTTTATTATTATTGTTTCCACTAAAATATGAAAAGATTTTTAAAGTTCTTAGATTTTTATCTTGCACCTAATTCACCCCCTTTTGGGTGTCAGCCGGTTCTAATAGAATACAGACTCTGGGAGGTTATTCTAAATAGGAATTACATACTTGTAAAATTTGTACAAGGATAACCAGTCCCTAAGTCACTTGAAGAATATGATTACAACAATAAAAAGCTCGTGATGCTCAAGAGCAAAACAATCCTAATGATCCAAAGTGCCTTAAGTCAAAAGGAGTATTTCAGGATTTGCACACTTCCAACAGCAAAGGACACGTGACAAGCCTTGGAAATAATGCATGAAGGAAGTTCAGGCATTAAAGAAAACTAGACTAATACTCTCATTGCAAAGTTTGTTCTACTTCATATGAAATCATATGAATCAGTAGCTAAGTTTGAACTCAGATATACTTATCTCATAAATCAACTTTGAGTATTTGGCAAATTATATGATGAGAATACCCTAGTAAGGAAGATATTGAATATCCTCTTCAAGGAGTAGGAGGCCAAAGTCACATTAATAGAGGAAGCCAAAGATGAATAAATGCAATTAGTGACTTCTCTATCTGGAATTCTATCAGAATATGAAAGCAAGCAAAAGTTCAAACGTGAACTTGAAGAAATTAATGAGAAGAAGAAGAAAGGAGTATCATTAAATGTCATCAATGAAAAAAACCACAGAAAGAAGAAGAAGAAATTGAAGATGATGAAATATGGATGATTGTTAGGAAATTCAAGAAATTTTATAAGAAAGGTCAAGGATTAAAAATTTTCAACAAAGGAGGAACTAGAAATAAAAGAGAGACAAAAGGGCAAATCATTTGCTATAAATGTGGAAAGCCAGGACGCATTAAATTTAAATGCTTTGAGTACTTAAAGAACAAATAAATGAAGAAGAACAAGTTTGCTAAGAAGAAAGCCTATATCTCAGCAATCTCAGGTGACAACTATTCTAATGAGGAAGAAAGTGATGATGAAGAAATGGCCAACATCTGCCTCAAACCTCAAGAACAATAAGAAGAAGATAAGGTAACAAAAAATTCTACTTATGATGAATTACATGATGAACATAACGCTTTCCATACAAAATTCATGAAAATTGTAAAAGAACTTGTGAATCACAAAAAAAAAGGGTGAAAGTGTTTAAGGAACAAGTCAAGAAACCAAAACCATTTTTTTGTGACACCTGTCAGTCTTTAGAAAAGAAAAATAATGATCTTGCTAAAACCCTTGAAAAATTTACCAAGGGAAGTGAAATGCTAAAAGTGATTTTGAAAGCTCAAAATTTCCCATTGACAAATCTGAAGTTGGATATGATCTAAAGTCAGATAAGTTAAAAGGGAAGAAGAAGATTGGTAAACAAAATTATTTGAATTATTTTCAAAATTTAGTGCATGTTTCTAATCCCTTTGGTCATTGCAATTTTTGCAATAGAAAGGGACCACTAGTGGAAAAATGACTTTTTAGACCGGTTTTGGATGAGGTCTTGATACAGCCAGTCTAAAAAGTCTATTATTTTTTAGACCGGTTAAGCAACCGGTCTTAAAAATCATTTTACTAGACTGGTTCCTTGAAGGCCAGGTCTAAAAAGTCCAAACTTTTTAGACCGGTTGTTTAAAACCCGGTCGAAAATTTTTTTTAAGACTTTTAAGACCGGTTATTCTAATAACCGGTCTTAAAAGTCATACTTTTTAGACTGGTTATTCTAATAACCGATCTTAAAAGTACTTTTAAGACCAGTTATTATGAAAACCGGTCTAAAAAGTACTTTTAAGACCGGTTATTAGAATAACCGGTCTAAAAAGTGACATTTGAAAAAAAAATAAATAGGGTTTTTTTTTTATTGGAAAGATTTTAAAATCATCCCAATCCAAAAAAAAAGGTGCCCTATTTTTTTTATTATCGTATAATTTTAAGTAAGCTATGACAACCATAACTAAATATGAAAAACAACAACTTATAAGATAAAAAATTGACAATAATTAATAAAAAATATCTCAATCTTGCAAATAAAGTTTAAACATTATTTAACTACACAAAGGTCCTGAGGAGTTTCTGCAGATAGACAATTTTGAACATGTTTCGTAGCTGTGAAGCATTGAACAAATGAACTATTCAAAAGGGATCCAGCCTCCAGTTTAAAGAATTATACATATGTAGGAGTAAGTCATGACTAGCAAGCAAAAGATACAAAAGTAACCCATCAAAAGTTTTTGAGAAAGACTCGAGTGATATAAATGTTAGAGTTTTAAATTAATTAGGCTGTTGCAGATGAAGCATGGAACAGGAATACTGTCATTTTATTCCCCTAAATTATAGCGAGCTTACCTATCAACATGACGAAAGAAAGTAGTAGCAACTTCAGAGTCTTCGATAGCAATGCAATCAGTATGAGCACTGCAAAAAAAGGAATGGAAGAAAGGCTTTTAGACTTGAAATACAGAGAACTCGAGTAAAGATGAATGTGAAAGAAGCAGGATGTTCTTAACATGCTTTCCATGTTTATGTATGTGGTCAATAGTAGCAAATACATCATCAACAATTTCAACTGTGCATGCTAGTGAGCTGTACTCATCATGGAAGCAGCTGGCTTGAGGAATATTTAACAATCCACAGGCTCTTGGTCCACCATATAGTTGAACACCTGACAATAAATTTATTGTATAATATGTAAGATTCATAAACTCTCAACTAATACCCTCATTGTAAACATATCAGATCTCCTGGTTTTTCCTTTACAACATCAATAACCAACCAAAAAAGAGTTTCCTAGAGTTCATGGATTCTTTTTTCTCTAGATGTGAAAAACTAGATAGCTACCATTTCAGCACATTCTAATTTTTGGTTTGAGAATCAAGGATTTGTTCGATTACAGGAGAAAAGGGGGGAAATCATCAGTTTGACAGAGGGCTAAAAGATAACAAAAGAAAAAGAACTTGTCCCCAATTTAAATATATGCTTTCAATTTCTCATTAATCCATATGGAATAAGATCAAACCTTCTTTTTGGAGTTCAGCCATGAGTTCCCTAATTCCACCATTCTGTGTTGGATCCTTGTGCACGAGAATTGTTTCCTCATAAATTCAGGATATAATGTATTAGTACACACAATCCATGATCTAATAACAAGTAAAGCTTGTAGATGTAGATAAAGAAATAGTAGCATTTAATACATATTTCAAGGGATGTTAATAAGCCGTAGTGTGTCTCAGTCCAGGGTATGGCAAAAAAAAGTCTCAGTCCAGGGATGCATTTGTATCAAGTCCAGAATGTTGACAAACATCTTACCAGAATCGTATGATTCAAAACATCCAGGGATGCATTTGTATCAAATGCAGCTAGAAAAATCTGCATGATCACCAATGTAAGAGTTTTGCTTGAGGGTTTGAAAGAAAAATAATGGAATTCATAACTTAATTTTAAACCAGCAACTTTAGTTCTTTCCTATCATTCTCATAGTAAACTTCAGAATATATCAACGATTGTTATGATAATACAGTCAGAAGTTACCATTATGCACCGTATCAAAGAGCAGGTGAAATATATAATAGTGATAGATCCGACCTGCAGTACAAATAAGCCCACCTTTTGTCAACACAAGTATTATTTATATATACAATCTTTATTGCAATTTTTCATACACCAATAAAGAGGTTCATATCATCTATATTGAAAAGGAGAAGTCTCAGAGAACCTATCATTGGAATTGCAAAGTTTAACCACAAAGAAAGGCGATAGAGAAAAGGAGTACATTCTAACTCAAGAATGGACTACCATAAAGTGCCGTTTAACTATCTTGAGGAGAACAAGAAAAGGAGGATCTCTCAAAAATCAAGTAAAAGACTTCTAGAGTCTATATATTTTGAGAGAAGGTTGCCAACACCTAAAGCAAGATATTTAAAGTATCAACATCATAGAAAGATGCAGTGGCTAAGCAAAAGCAATCCTCCAAGTATCTAAGCAAAGGTACATAATGATAAAACCTTCTAAGCCAGTATCTATAATATTTATTGAGGTTTTATATTTTGGAACCTTCGGAATGAGCATTGCAAATGATTTTGAAATTATGATTCCACATCCCTTAAAAAGCCACTTAATAGATTTATTTATAAATGGATTGTAATGCTCAACAGGTTAATTCTGTATGCATATATAATTCTTTTAAAAGAAAATATTTCTCTTATGCATAAAGACATGGTTAATTCATTTTGCTCAAGTGCCTTAAATTGATTATATTCTTAAAGCATGTGAATTTTATCTTGTTTTCTACAAGCTAACAAGAAATAGATCCAAGCAAGGTTGGATACCATGAAGAAAAGAAATATTTCTCTTATGCATAAAGACATGGTTAATTCATTATGCTCAAGTGCCTTAAATTGATTATATTCTTAGAGCATGTGAATTTTATCTTGTTTTCTACAAGCTAAGAAGAAATAGATCCAAGCAAGGTTGGATACCATGAAGAAAAGAAATTTATATAGTTTTGTAGGATAAGAAAAAGCTTCTCAAGACTATGGTCACATAAAAAAAATTCATATCTTGATGATGCTGAATTTCGGAGTTTGGATTTTGATGCTAATTGTGAAAAGGAGAAAAACCAATATTATTCCACCAAAACCAAGCAAGCTGTCGTAAGGACAAGAGGAATTACGATGATATATAATCCTTACTCTATACTATGATTATATGAATTGTTAATTTTGAGTAATGAGTATTTGTCCATTATTTCATTCCTTTAGCAATCAATCCTTGATGATTGTTAAATTGTTTACAGATTGCTAAATGAACAAAAAGTGAAATTGTGTGTAGTTTTTCTATCGGTTTATGTTTGAAGTGCACAATCTAAAAATGTGTTTTGGTTTCAACTTATCTTGTTTATAAAAGTGCATACACATGGTTTGAAAATTTTTCATATTTTGTTTGCATTCAAATTAGTTTCAAAATTAAAAGTTAATATTTTTGTGTACTGAACATCAGGAATGCTTCAAATCCATCCACTAGAGTTGTTCCCATCAATCACATATTATTTCTTGATTTTAAGCCTGTTATTGCTTGAACTGCTCAACCATTATTTTCTAATAAGTTAGACCTTATGTCTAATAAGTTAATTAACTATATGAGTTTCAAGTGTATTTCCAATAAAAGAATTCGATATGTGAAAGCCTTATGCCTAATGCATAAATCTTTGGTTGGCCATGTTATTCCAAGTATTATGAATGTTCATTAGTGCATTGAATCTTAATGCATTAACCATTATAGTGGAATAACTTGCTAGGATAAAATTCTAGTACTCTAGTCATTTTGACCAATGAGTACAAGCTTAATCATTCATAATTCATTTGCACTCATTTTGTTGCTCAAATACATGAACCATTGATATCATATATCTCTGAGTAACTAGTGTATTGTATTTGAATCTTTAAGATGAATATTCCTATCCTTCAAGACACAACTCTAAGAGTCAAGATTATCTCTTGGTCAATATCAAGGTCCATTATATACATCCTTGAAGCTAAACCTTTTTGGCTAATTCTTTTTCCATATGACTTTTGCTCTTGGAAAAATTCTCAAACATGTTAAACTCCATCATTGAACATATTATCTTAGTGTATATGTGTATTTAAACTGTTGACTTCCACCATTTTCAATATGAATATTGATTATAAACATGTTTCAAAGATGTGAGTTTTGCATATATTCAAAATCTCTATTTTATAATGCATTGTTATGATTTCAAATTACATCTGAGATTTGAAACAATTTGTATATCTAATTATCATTCTTGGTATTATTTGTTTGTTAGCCTTTATGATTCATTTGCTTGAATTTATTTAATTGGGTAAAATTATATTCTGGTCTTTGTTGATTATTATACTCTTGCTTAAATATCATATGATTCAATTGTATAAGAGTATAAGGGTTATAATGTCTAATACTGTTGGACCCAAGAGAAAGTTGGGTACCAAAGAGCATATACTTATACTTTTACAGGAATTGATCAAAATGCTCTACTTTTAGATGCAAAGATCAGAAGCTAACAGAGCAGGCATAACTGGTAGTATTGCAGTGTAAGCAGAAGCTAAATCTATAGTATCACTCAAGTAATTAGCTAGTGGTTCAGTTAGGGAAAGAGAAAGAGGAAGAAAATCTCGTAAGTGAACCTAGATGAGATTCATCTCAAAGTAGCTCAAGGCCAAGAACAAGCCTAGCCAATATGAATCTTTGTTGCCTACCCATCTTCCTTATTATCCTAAGGTGATCATACATTTCCACTATGATATGGAGCCAACAGAGATGTTCAGAGGAAGACACTAAGATTGAGGAGATGTTGACAACAACAATCAGCAATTAGAAGGTCACTATCTCAACCTCAAATATTAATGAATAGATAAGGTATCAACAAGCCCCCCATTTCAAAAAATACGATAAACCTGAGATGTACAGAATCATCAAGATAGGTGAGCCTATGAGGATTCTCAACTAACAATCCTAGCTCTATGTGCAATCTTCACTGAATTATCTACTATACCTACACTAGAACTATGGTGAATAAGGCCAATACCTTCACTTACTTCATTGAGAAGAATTACCACATAATGGCCTATATTATAAGTAAGGAAGAGAGGAATAGTGCAAAGATCATGTCTGTCAAAGACTAAGAGGTATATATATACTTCTACAAGACTTACTCTAAGTAATCTGAAATTACTTCAAGTAATTTGCAATTACTTCAAGTAGACCTTCAAGTAATTAGCAATTACTTCAAGTAGACCTTTGAGTAATCTGCAATTACTTCAAGTAGGCCTTCAAGTAATTCGCAATTACTCCAAGTAAGTCTAAATCTCACTCCAAGTAATACAAGAGGCGTAGAGGATGAGAACTAATACTTCAAGGATATATGAGATACAACACTTAGCTAGAGTTGGTCTCCCTGGTCTATCATTATTTGGCCCATCTTGTTAGAGCAAGCGTTTCACCCAAGAGGGGGGGTGAATTGGGTGATATTAAAAATTTCGTTGCAAATATAAAACTTGACGGTGAAATTAAAACAGTAAAGAGTAAGGAGAAATATCACCGAAGTGTACACCGAGAGTTATAATGGTTCGGCCACAACTACTTTGACCTACGTCCAGTCCTCAGAGCTTCTCTGAGAGTTTCACTATAACTTCCAAGATTCAGTGGGTACTTCGCACCTCAGTACAAGCAAGTTCCTTTGCCTGGACACTCGCTCCCCCTTACAAGTTGTAATCCAATCCCAACTCAAGGTTCTACAACCTTAAGTTATCTCACTAACAAATATTGAGTTTGAATGAAATATCTCTCTCACAGAGTGAATAAGAATCACTGAAGTACAGAATTACTAAAATGAGTAAAACAGAGTAATGAACTTGATGATACGTTCATGTGTGTTCTTGTTGTCTTCTCTGTTTGGAGGTTCCCATATATATAGATGCGTTGGTAATGATTGTTGGAACTTTTTTCTTCATGTCCGTTAGAGCGTGCGTAGCCACAGTTAACTTTTCCAGTATTTGAAAAATACCCGTTTGCGGTAGGTGGCAGTAGGTGACATTTGAAGGTTGCTTTTGCTTTCCTTATTTGGTAAGATTTCTTCATTGTTTATCTGTAAATATGCTAAGAATACTAATACAATGAAAGGTTAATCATATAGGAAACAAATCAATGAACGTTGGAATGACTTTTGAATTTCTGGGTTTGCATACTCGAGTAGTTACTCGAGTATTCATTAAAGTTTACTCAAGTACATACTCGAGTGTCATCGGGAAAAATTTCATAAACTGCAAGTCAATAAGCAAACATAACATTACTCGGGTAGTGCATGAAGTAAACAAAACTTCAAACCTTTGGAAATACTTGTTTACTCGGGTATTGTACTCTTTTCTTGATAGGTTACTCGGATACCAACTCGAGTAAACCTTCAAATAAACTTTAGGTTACTTGATGCTTTACTCCAGTAATGTTGGAAGGATTTCAAGGCCGAGAGCACTTCAAGTTTGATTACCTTGTTACTCGAGTACATACTCGAGTAAATATAATTTTTTCTGTATAGCTTACTCGGGTAATGACTTGAAGTTTCTCTTCTAAATAATTCTGCATACTCGATTGCTTACTCGAGTAATCCATTTTAAATAAATCATTGAATACCTGCATACTTGTGTAGTGCCACGAGTGAAGTGTGATAAAAGCAAATCAAGTTATTCGAGTACTACCTTCAGGTTTTTGTTACCATAGTGAGTTACTCGAGTAGCTCCTCGAGTAACGTTGGCAGGGTTGAAAATGCCGAGAGCAACACATTTTCTGAAACAGAGTAACTCGAGTATAGACTCTAGTATCGTTGGGAGGCCGAGAGCAACTGGAAGTCTTTTACATGGTTACTCGAGTAGCTCCTCGAGTAACGTTGGCAGGCCGAGAGCAACTCCAAGTGAATTACCTGGTTACTCAAGTAGCTACTCGAGTAACGTTGGCAGGCCGAGAGCAACTTGAAAACTTTTACCTTATTACTCGAGTACTTACTCGAGTATCGTTGGCCTGTTACTTGAAGGTCGACTCGGGTTACTTCAAGTTTCAGTCCATTACTCGAGTACCTACATCGAGTAACTCCTTAGAAAACTTGCCACTGATCAAGTTTCTCAGCTTTTTCTCTTGGTCTTTCTTCATTACTCCAATGCTTACTTCAAGAGATGTTTTTTTTTTGTTATTACTTTGTTCAAACTTATTTGTTTATTAAATCTTTTTCATGCCATTCTTTGTTATCATCAAAACATAAGATCTAACATTCTCCCCCTTTTTGATGATGACAAAACTTGGTGATTTTGAACAAAATTTTTGAAAGTAAGTTATCAAATAAACACTTCTTGAATTCAATAATAACTTTGAAAACCTTGTTAAGTTTATATTCAAAATGTTTTGAAAAAGATTGAAATTAGAACATATTCACCTTGCATACATAATAAACTTCATTAGTCCAACAATGTATCATAATTTAAAGCTTAAATGGACTTGAAATGAAATCATAACTTAAATAGACTTTCATTAAACTTAAGAAATTACAAGATGAAAATTTGAAAAACTCCCTAAATCTCATATACACCCATATACCCAAAAAGACTCAGAAACTTCCACAAAATCACTCTCAAGCTCTTCTCCCCATTTTTTTCTTCATCAATTAAGTAGAGGACTAGGAGGCCTGACCACGGACATAGGCTTTACTGGAAGAACCAAAGGACTATCTGAACCAGAAGAATCAAAAGAACTAGAAGATTATGGTTCAGGAAGATTAAGTAGAGGAATATAGATGTCATCTCTGGGAGGAATAGGAGGAGCTGGTAGACGATCATAGTGGTGGTCTCAACCTCTGGAGTATGATGATCAAAGGATGAGGAGGGAGAGATTTCCTCTATATGGGTAGTAGATGGAATAGGTTTAGGAGAAGGTTCAGGCTGAGGTTTGGGTGGTGAATCATCAATGATGATATGGATGGTCTCATTTGTTTTGGGGTTATCCACTGAGTATAGGATATCTTTGGGTTGTGGCTCAGGTGGACTAGAGACTGGAGGGATAGGAGGCTCAACCTCAGTGTGATAAAGGTCACAAGGGATGTTCTCAGGAGGTGGTGGTGTATGCTCTGGAGATGGGAATGGCTCAGGTCCGTAAGATGATGGACCAGCAGAAGGTCCAGGACCCAAAGAGTCTAGTCTGGCCAGAATCAACTTCAAGGTCTCACCCTGGGCACGTTGCTCAGCTAGCAACTCCTCGTGCCTCTTATCCATTTTCTCAACCAACTCAGCCATCTTGTGATTCATGTTGGTTATCAGTTCAGCATTTGTGTTGGCAATATCCACATGGAATCCTCTCAGCATATTTTCCATGAAGTGCTGGAGTGTGGCATTGAGGAAAGAGGGTGATGAAGTAGTGGCAACTGGAGCCGACGACTGAGTGTTATCCATCTTGCTAGTCTCAGTCTTGGTTTTCTTCTTTTTCTTAGGTCTAGATTCCAGAGGACCCTTGAGAGGAATGTCAATATTGAGCTTACCAATTTGATTTCTCCCAACCGGAGTAATCCTCTCAATATGCTCTTTGCTCTCGAGATACCATATCTTATTCTTCTTCAGAATGAGTGAAACAATCTGAGGATATGGCATCGGTGTGGTAGCTTTTCCATCTACTCTGTACCTCTTCATCTCAGAGAAAATGTACTCCCCTAAATCTTTCTGTTCCTTTAGGAGTAATGAAGCAAACCATCTAAAGTCCCTATCAGAGAAGTGGGTGTAATTGTTGGCCTTGTTCATAAGGGATCTAGAGTAGATATACCATAGAACCCTGTGATGATCATACATATCACTAGGTTTGAAATTTAAAGGGCCTACAAGTTCACCAGGTTTAAGGACAGAGAAGATTTGGTTCGAGTCAAGTTTGGAGTAAATGTCATCTGGGGGGTTCTCTATCCCTAGCCACAAATTTATCCTAGAAGGTGAGATGAGAATCTTTTGGCCTCTCACAGTGGTAGTCATTTCTTCCTCAGCTGAAGTTCTATTTGGTTAATCTAAAATCTTGAGGTTGTAGTAAAAATGTGTGACTACTTTTATGCAAAAAGGAAGTCTAATAGAAAGCCAAGGCATAAATGGTTCTAAAAAGGAACTAAGGTCATGCTTCAATACCTCCTGAAGTAATTTGAGGTCCACATAGTGTGTATTGCACACTTTCCTCCTTGAGAATTGAGTAAGGTACTTTAGGGACTCCTCCAGTTTGTTGACATTAAACCCCTTTAGAGGTTTGGTGATCTCCTCTTCTGGCAGTTTAGATTTCTTTGAAGACTGCCCCTTCTCCATCTGATCTAGAATGCCAGCCATTGCCTTAGCCACATTCTTATCATATTTGGGCTTTTTAGGAGGTTTTGGTATGAAAGAGGGAGTTGAGGAATCAGAAGGTGGAGGAGAGGGAGACTTTACACTTTTGCCTCTCCCAGTAGAGGTACTCCTCTTAGATTAAGCCCTTGTAACTACTGGCTCTTTGATAACAACCCCTTTTGGTTTCGGTTGAGGTTGAGGTTTGGGTTGAACTTTGGCTTTTGATCTAGGGGTAAGTTTTCTTTTCTTTCTTGGAGGAGAAGAAAGAGGGTCAGAGTGTTGTGGGGATCCAGAAGAATCTGTGGGAGTGAGGTTTTTGGTTCTAACCATTTTGAATCAGTAAAGGTTTTGAAAACTCAGAAAAACAGGGGAAAAACGCGATGTAGGGCAGACTGAATCTGAGCAGAATAGGAGGTTTCTGGGGATGAAATTTGATGGGTTTGACAGAAATCAAGTAAGAAAGTGATTGTAAAAAGTTTTTGTGAGAGGACAGAGTGATTTACTCAAGGAGATTTTGTGGAAATGATCAATTTTACGACAGATAAAGACCTAGAGCCCGACGTTACTCGAGGCCTTACTCGAGTAAAGTTCATGTTTACTCGAGTCCTTACTCGAGTGATCATACATAAAATCTCTAAAATAATTCATTTAAATTGCGTACCTGGTATGAATAATATTGTAATTATCTATGTATGTTCCCTCGATCATTTTGTAGCCAATTTAGAGCATATTTGAGTCGTTTCTCATCAAATTGGTAATCTGGACTTGCAGTTACTCGAGTCCTTACTCGAGTAAGCTTCAAGTTTACTCGAGGCTCGCCTCGGGTAACCTTTCATTTTCAGTTTGGACTGTTCAGTTCTCACCAATGAACTGTTTGATTCAAATTCCAAGAAACTTGACACGTTACTTCCAGTTTTAGAAAACCATTACTCGAGTAGTTACTCGAGTAAAGTGCTTCTTTACTTCAAGTTGTTCCTCAGGTAATGCTTCACTGTCAGTCATTACTTCAAGTTGGTACTCCAGTAATGGTGTCCTCTGATAACCTCTGTTTTTATTTCTTGGAACAGAGTTTTAATCTTCCTGCAAAACAAGTTTCTACATACTCTGATGCCTAAATTAGTAATCATCAAAACATTATCAAATGTCTTCATGTAATATTATGAGAAACTGAAATAACTTACAACTCATTGGGATTTACCATTCCCAATTCTCTTCTAATGTATAGAAATTGATCTTTTGCAAGGGGTTTTGTGAAGATATCAGCTAGTTGAAGATGAGTAGGAATGAATATCACTTTTACATCTTTCTTTTGGACATGATCTCTGATGAAGTGATGTCTGACATCGATATGCTTGGTTCTAGAGTGTTGAACTGGATTCTTTGCCAAGCTTATCGTACTAGTATTGTCACAATAGATTGGTATTTCTTTGAGATAAATACCAAGATCTTGTAGTTGTTGTTTTAACCATATCACTTGTGCACAACAACTTGAGACTGCAACGTATTCAGCTTTCGTTGACGAAAGAGACACTGTATTTTGTTTCTTGCTGAACCATGATACAAGAGATCCTCCAAGAAATTGTCCTTGTATGCTGGTGCTCTTTCTGTCTGTCTTGTATCCTCCATTATCTGAATCTGAATATGCAACAAGATATTCACTTCTTTCTTTGGGATACCACAGACCCAATTCTGGTGTGTCAGCAAGGTATCTAAAGATTCGTTTGACAATTTCAGCATGTGATTCCTTTGGTGCTGATTGATATCTTCCACATATGCCAACACTAAATTGGATGTCCGGTCTACTTGTCGTGAGATAGAGTAATTATCCAATCATTCCTCTGTATTTAGTGATGTTGTAGTCTTTCCCTTTGACATCAGCATCAAGCAACATAGTTGAGCTCATAGGCGTGTCCATTCCATTTGCTTCATCCATTCCATACTTCTTCAATAGCTCTTTCAAGTACTTTGTTTGAGATATGAAGATTCCATTCTTTCTTTGCCTGATTCGCAACCCAAGAAAGAAATTCAATTCTCCCATCATTGACATTTCAAACTCTCTCTGCATTATCTCAGAAAATTCCTTACATAGAGATTCATTAGTAGCACTGAAAACAATGTCATCAACATATATTTGAACAATTAAAATATCATCACATTTTCGTTTTATAAAAATTGTTGTATCAAATTTTCCCGGTACAAAACCTTGATCAATAAGAAATTTACTGAGCCTTTCGTACCATGCTCTAGGAGCTTGTTTTAAACCATATAAAGCCTTTTTGAATTTGAAAACATGATCTGGTTTAGTTACATCTTCAAAACCTGGAGGTTGTTCTACGTATACTTCTTCCATGATGTAACCATTTAGAAATGCACTCTTTACATCCATTTGATAGAGTTTGAATCCTTTGATGCACGAAAAGGCTAAGAGTACTCGTATAGCTTCCAATCTAGCCACTGGAGCATACGTTTCCTCATAATCAATCCCTTCTTCCTGATTATAGCCTTTGGCCACCAATCTTGCCTTATTTCTAACAATAATTGCGGATTCATCAAGTTTGTTCTTGAATACCCATTTAGTGCCAATGATCGGATGATCCTTGGGTCGGGGTACCAAATCCCAAACTTGATTTCTTTCAAATTGATTTAGTTCTTCTTGCATTGCTATAACCTAATCATTGTCTGATAGGGCTTCATCAATGTTAGAAGGTTCAATCTTAGAAATGAATGTAGAAAAACTTACTTCATTGAAAATTCTATTTCTAGTTTTGATCCCTTCATTCATATCTCCTATGACTTGATCTAAGGGATGACTTTTATTGTATTTCCATGCTCTAGGTTGTCCTAGTGATTGCTCTTCTTCCTTGGTTTCATCAACCTCTAGAATAAAAGTTTTAGAAATAGATTGACCATTTTCTTGATTTAAAACAACTTCCTATTCTTCATCAACTGTTTTGTCAGAGGATTCAAATTCATCAAATACAATATGAATTGATTCTTCAACAACACATGTTCTTTTATTGTAAACTCTATATGCTTTACTTTGGTTAGAATATCCTAGGAAAATTCCTTCATCAGTTTTAGAATCAAATTTTCCTAAGTTATCTTTACCATTAAATGAATGAAACACTTACAACCGAAGATGTGTAGATGAGCAATGTTTGGCTTCCTTCCTTTGTATAACTCGTATGGTGTCTTTCCAAGTTTTGTTCTGATATAGGTTCTATTTGAAATATAGCATGCTGTACTCATAGCATCAACCCAGAACACTTGAGACGCGTTCTTTTCATTTAACATTGCTCTAGCCATTTCAGTAAGTACTATGTTCTTACGTTCCACGACTCCATTTTGTTGAGGTGTCCTTGGAGCAGAGAAATTGTGATCAATGCCATTAGTATCACAATATTCTTCAAAGGCTTGATTTTCAAATTCTCCACCGTGATCAATGCTAATACCTGTAATGGACATACCTTTCTCATTTTGCACTTTCTTGGCAAAAACAATAAATTCTTCAAAGGTTTTATCTTTTGATTGTAGAAAAATAACCCATGTAAATCTAGAGAAATCATCAACAATGACCAATGAATATAAGTTGCCACCAAGGTTCTTTACTCTTGCTGGACCAACTAAATCCATATGTAATAATTGTAGTAGTCTATTTGTTGAAATCTCATTTTTCAATTTGAAAGATGATTTAGTTTGTTTACCCTTTTGACATGCGTCACAAATCAATTCATTTTTGAAATTTACTTTGGGTAATCCAAAAACTAAATCCTTTTTGAGTAATTTGCCTAATTGATGCATATTGACATGAGCCAATCTCTTATGTCATAGCCAACTTCCATCGGTATTACTCAGAAAACAATTTTCAGATTCATTTATACTAATATCTAAAGTATAGTAGTTACCTTCCCTTTTTGCTCTGAGCTTAGCCTTGATATTCTTCTTATCAAGTAGTAAGTCATCTTTCTTGATAATTAGACATTCTTCTGAGTCAAATATTACCCAGTTGTTTTTGTCTACACTTTGACTTACACTCAGCAAATTATGGCACAATCCTTCGACATAGTATACGTCTTTGACTTGTATGCCTTTGTCATTTTTGATTTCACCAATTCCTGCTATCCTTCCGGTTTGATCTCCTCTAAATTTTACCTTTCCACCTTCCTTAGGTTGCAATGTGGTAAAACTTTCAAAATCCCCGGTCATATGTCTAGAGCGTCCACTATCTATGTACCACTTGTTATTTTTGGATGCTTTAAGACATATCTACAATCAAATGATTAAGTCTTAGGTACCCACATCTTTTGGGTCCTTTTGGGTTAGTACAAATGATTTTCTGAATGTATGATCCTTTAGGTACCCATTTGTAGGTTCCTATCTTTCTTTTCTTCTTATGAATGCATGAAGAGGTATAATGACCTTTTCTATTATAGTAATTACACAATGCAAAAGGATTTGATGTATGCACAGAATGCTGGAAATAATTCAAATATGACTTACCTCCTCCTTTCTTTCTAACTTTCCTTCTATCTGATTTTGGATCATATCCAATTCCAGATCGATCATTTACAAATCGTTGAGCTTTTAAAATAACATTTAGCATCTCACTTCCTTGTGTAAATTTTTCAAGAGTTTTTGTGAGATCAGTGTTTTTCTTTTTCAACGAAGAACAAATTTCACAATCATTTTCTGAACTTTCTTTAAGTTCAATTTCAAGAGCTTTGTTTTTCTTTTTGAAAAACATTAATTATTTAACTACTTTGATAAATTCAGAATGTAAAGCATTATATTCAGAGAGTAATTCATCATAGGTAGGATCAAAATCATTTACCTCTTCTTCTGTTTCTTCTTGAGCAACAAGACATATATTGGCTACTTCTTCCTCATCACTTTCTTCGTCAGAGGAGCTATCACTCCATATAGTAGATACGAAGGCCTTCTTTTTGTTAAAGAATTTGCCTTTTCTCTTCTCTTTGCTCTTTTGGTTTAGCTATAAACATCCTGATTTGATATGTCCTGGTTTTCCACATTCGTAGCAAATGATATGATCTTTGCTGCTAGTTCCTCCTTTTTGAAAGTGTTTGAAGCATTGACCTTTCTTGTAGAACTTTCTGAATCGTTTTATGATTAGGCCCATTTCGTCATTGTCAAACCCCTCATCCTCATCTTGATTCTCTTCTTTTGCTTTTTGTGCTAGACCCTTCTTTTTCTTGTCACCAATGTCATCTAGTTCCTGTTTGAACTTTAGTTTGCTTTCATATTCAGAAAGACTTCCAAATAGAGAAGCAACTAATCTCATTGGTTCTCCTTTTGCTTCTTCTATCGCAGTGACTTTGGCCTCCCACTTTTTAGAAAGAATATTCAAAATCTTTCGTACTTGGGTATGTTGATCATAAACTTTCCCAAGTGCTGCAAGTTGATTAACAAGATGAGTATATCTAAGTTGAAATTCAAATATTGATTCACCTGATTTCATTCGAAGTAGATCGAATTCAGTGACCAAGGTGTTGATCCAATTCTCCTTTATTCACGAAGTTCCTTCATGAGCTATTTCCAGAGCTTCCCACATTTTGTTTGGTGTTGGAAGTGTGCAAATTCTAAAATATTCACTTTGACTCAAGGCACTTTGTAACATCAGAATCGCCTTGCTGTTGAGAGTGATAAGTTTCTTGTCATTCTCATCATATTCCGTTGGCGTCTTAGGAATTTTCTGAGAAGCTACAATCTTTATAGGTTGATAGTTTCCACTCTCAATCACATCCCGTAGCCCATATTCAGTAGCCATCATGAATACTCTGAACTTTGCTTTCCAGAAAGAAAAGTGTTCGCCACTAAAACCTGGATGTCTAGTGATGGATGCTCTGTCGGGAAGAACTCCTTCACCCATGCTTGTCATTGGATCCTTCTTAGGTTATTATACCTTAACAAGAAGACCTACGCTCTGATACCAAATGTTAGAGCAAGCATTTCACAAAAGAAGGGGGTGAATTGGGTGATATTAAAAATTTCGTTGCAAATATAAAACTTGACGGTGAAATTAAAATAGTAAAGAGTAAGGAGAAATATCACTGAAGTGTACACCGGGAGTTATACTAGTTTGGCCACAACCACTTTGACCTACGTCCAGTCCTCAGAGCTTCTCTGAGAGTTTTACTATAACTTCCAAGATTTAGTGGGTTCTTGGCACCTCAGTACAAGCAAGTTCCTTTGCCTGGACACTCACTCCCCCTTACAAGTTGTAATCCAATCCCAACTCAAGGTTCTACAACCTTAAGTTATCTCACTAACAAATATTGAGTTTGAATGAAATATCTCTCTCACAGAGTGAATAAGAATCACTGAAGTACATAATTACTAAAATGAGTAAAATAGAGTAATGAACTTGATGATACGTTCGTGTGTGTTCTTGTTGTCTTCTCTGTTTGGAGGTTCCCATATATATAGATGCGTTGGTAATGATTGTTGGAACGTTTTTTTTCATGTCCGTTAGAGCGTGCGCAGCCATAGTTGACTTTTCCAGTATTTGAAAAATACCCATTTGCGGTAGGTGGTGGTAGGTGACATTTGAAGGTTGCTTTTGCTTTCCTTATTTGATAAGATCTCTTCATTGTTTATCTGTAAATATGCTAAGAACACTAATACAATGAAAGGTTAATCATATAAGAAACAAATTAATGAACGTTGGAATGACTTTTGAATTTCTGGGTTTGCATACTCGAGTAGTTACTCGAGTATTCATTAAAGTTTACTCAAGTACATACTCGAGTATCATCGGGAAAAATTTCATAAACTGCAAGTCAATAAGCAAACATAACATTACTCGGGTAGTGCATGAAGTAAACAAAACTTCAAACCTTTGGAAATACTTGTTTACTCGAGTATTGTACTCTTTTCTTGATAGGTTACTCGGATACCAACTCGAGTAAACCTTCAAATAAACTTTAGGTTACTCGATGCTTTACTCCAGTAATGTTGGCAGGATTTCAAGGCCGAGAGCACTTCAAGTTTGATTACCTTGTTACTCGAGTACATACTCGAGTAAATATAATTTTTTCTGTATAGCTTCCTCGGGTAATGACTTGAAGTTTGTCTTCTAAATAATTCTGCATACTCGATTGCTTACTCGAGTAATCCATTTTAAACATTGAATACCTGCATACTTGAGTAGTGCCACGAGTGAAGTGTGATAAAACTAAATCAAGTTATTTGAGTACTACCTTCAGGTTTTTGCTTACAACAGTGAGTTACTCGAGTAGCTCCTCGAGTAACGTTGGCAGGGTTGAAAATGCCGAGAGCAACACATTTTCTAAAACAGAGTAACTCGAGTACAGACTCGAGTATCGTTGGCAGGCCGAGAGCAACTGGAAGTCTTTTACATGGTTACTCGAGTAGCTCCTCAAGTAACGTTGGCAGGCCGAGAGCAACTCCAAGTGAATTACCTGGTTACTCGAGTAGCTACTCAAGTAACGTTGGCAGGCCGAGAGCAACTTGAAAACTTTTACCTTATTACTCGAGTACTTACTCGAGTATCGTTGGCCTGTTACTTGAAGGTCGACTCAGGTTACTTCAAGTTTCAGTCCATTACATCGAGTAACCCCTTAGAATCTTGCCACTGATCAAGTTTCTCAACTTTTTCTCTTGGTCTTTCTTCATTACTCCAATGCTTACTTCAAGAGATGATTTTTCCTGTTAATACTTTGTTCAAACTTATTTGTTTATTAAATCTTTTTCATGCCATTCTTTGTTATCATCAAAACATGAGATCTAACACATCTGTCTAAGGCTATTTGAGACTGGAGCTTCAATACTCACACAAAGCTTGCTACGAACAATACTAAGTTCATTACTTCTATGAATGGCAAGATTAGGCAACTATGTAACTTGATCAACTAGAACTTCAAGGCCTTATTTCGAGCTCATCTTGGTATACTTAAATGCTCATAGAGACTACAACTTCAGAATCTCTTAGTATTGATCATAGAACTTCAAGGCCTTATGCACCAACAAACTTTAGAGGATTATGGCTTGAGTGATTACGATATTACTCAAGTGAGGTATTGTATTCTTACTTAATTAAAATTCTCTAAGTTGCATCACTCAAGTGATGGTTGAGAGGAATTACTTGAGTAACTACTCGAGTGATATAGGCCTATAGCCTTAAAACCCTGAATAGTATTGTCATTTTTAAAACTTGATTTCTCTCCAAATCTTCAGATTTTCATACTCAAAATTTTCAATGGTTTTACAAATCTAGCAGAGTTATCAACTATATTCCTCATAATGCTTTTCTTTTAAACCATGCATTCATTAAAGGGGAGCTTCACATTCACATGTGTTTTATATCTTAAAAGCCTGTCTTCTTTATTTGAAGAAAATCATTATAGCATACTCATCTGCATTCCTTATATCTTTATTAGTTTTGATGACAAGCTACTCTTATATTTCCCTTTCATAATCTTAATTTTAACATATATAGAAAGGATAACTTTCATTTGTGCAATAAATTTGATAACTTGATAGCACTAACCATTCTTTGTGGAAGAAAGACTTATACTTATGGCAGGAGAATTTGTTTTGTGCAATAACATTCTTCAACGTACTAAAAGAAGAGGAACAATGCTTTAACGCTTAAACAAGGGAAGTATATTTGCTGCAACATTCAAAGCAACAAATACTTATGCCAATACAAAGGAGTATTAAGCATATTGTGATAAAAATATGGAACAAAAGCTCCACTCAATAAGAGCATGCTGGATACAACATGAATATACATCAAAGTTGCATAGTGAAAGTAGAGTAAACTGGACTTCATGGATCTATTATCAGCTTGCCAAATCCAAATGAGCATTTCTAAACCCTCTTTTTATATTTTGAGAATACTTTTCATATATTTGACTTTAATTTGCCTTGATTACGAAAGTTTTCTTGAAAACCTCTTCAAATAGTGTCATTTTTGTTTTCATGAAATTATTTTTCATTTGCATCAAATTATAAATGAAATTATCTTCAAATCAGGGGAGAGAAAAATATTTTCTTGACACATTTATTTTGAATGAAAGAAAGGCATTTCTAAATTCGGTTTCATATTTACTTTTCTAAGAGCCTTTCCTATTTATCCTTCAAACTTTTTGCTGATGTCAAATAGGGAAGAGAAAGGTAAGAAAAATATGTTGTATTCAAATTGTTGTCATATTCACACATATTTTTCTTTAAGGATTTTCCATCATCAAAAAGGGGGAGAATGATAGATATGATTAGTTTTGATGATGTCAAATATTAAGAGCAAAACGTTTCTATAATATACTTATCGTCTACATTGACTAACTAATATATTTAATGTTGTATATCTTGTATATTAGTCATAAACCTGATGGTAGGTCAATAATAATTTGCTTATAATGCCTTATAAATGCATAATGATCATTAGGAAGAAAATCAAGGGATAAGGGATTGAAGAAAGAAGAAAGAAAAAAGAAGATTGAATATATTCAAGAAGATATCTAGTTGGGTTACAAAGAATGATCATAAAGAGGAAAAACAAGAAGATATCTTGTACATTAGCCAAGCAAAGAAAGAAGAAGATTAAAGAAAGCAGAATTTGCAAGATCACATGAGAATATCAAGATCCAAGCTATTAGAAGTGATACCAGAGGTTTTGATGGTCAAATGGAGATTGGCATGGGTCAATACGAAGTTAAAATGACATATACGAGAGTTATGGCACCTTTAGAGTTGATTACTCAAGTAATCACTCGAGTAATATGGCACTGCCTCATTTTGGAGGTGATTACTCGAGGGTTTACTTGAGTAATGACCCAAATTACTTGAAGGCTCCCTCGAGTAATCAAATTTCTGATGCGCTCAGTTTCCACGACACAGGATTAAGGTACAGTATTTTGGGCATATCTCTTATTGAGCTGAAACCAGCGGCATATAAAATTAGACTCCCAATACGTCATTTTGACCAAATTTCACATTCAAAGAAGTTTAAATGAGACAGATATCAACTTTGAATATTAACACTGAAATCACCATCATAATACAAGACAGGTTTTGTATTTTGGACATAATTCTCAAACTACACAATGGATTATGACAAAACTAGTGCCACATGAAAGCACACTCAAAGAGCTTTCTATGGATATATAATTTGTCACATTTAAAGCTATATACTAAGAATTATGCCATCTGGAAATTGCTGCTCATGATTTCAGACATTGTCAGGAATAGTAGATACTATTTGGATAATAACTTTTTGTATATAATGAGTTTGGAGGCAATTCTTGTTGCATTGGAATGCAGATGATGTGAGCTTTCTCATGATATATAATTTTCCATGTTTTGAATCAAAATATTGAGATCACTCGAGTAATCTCCAAAGTTATTTGAAGAATTACTCGAGGGATCACTCGAGTAGTATGAGAAGAATTGCTCTCTGTCAAAATTTGCATATGATTACTCAAAGGGTTTACTCGAGTAATCTATAAAGTTATTTGAAAGGTAACTCAAGGGATTACTCGAGTAACTAGAGAAGAAATCATCTAATAGCTCTCGACTAGATTTTGAACAAGATTACTTGAGGGCTCCCTCGAGTAATAACCCAAGCTTACTCAAGTGACCACTCGAGTAATGCTTCCCAGGAGAATAGAACAACCTTCTGAAGCTTTTGCAAATCATGGGAATGATTATAAAACTCACTCTTCTAATTTCCAATCACTCTTACACTTTATTGTATTAGTGTTTAATGCATTTGTCCAGGAATTCAATAAAGAGATGATGCGAAGAGATAAGAGTTGACTTTACGGAAGCAGAGCGTTCAACCACAACGGCTAGTTTTTGAAAATTGAAGAATGGTCAAACAAAGCTAGGACACTCTATCGAACAGTTTGAAATGCTTCAAATGGCTATCTCAACTCATATATAAATATGGGAACATTCAATGAAAAGAAACAACAATGAGAACACAACGACACAAACATGCTTATATCTTGAGTCATCCACTCCGACCCAACTACTCTATGTTCTTACATATTTTCTATTTCATGTATATTGAGAGAGAGTTATTTGTATTGTACTTCAGTGATCATTTTATCCACTCTGTGAGAGAGTCTGTAAACATCTTCATCTATATTCCTAAATTGATCTCAAGGTAGAGGGACCTTGAGAGGGTTGATTTTCTTACGTGGAAGCTTTAGAGAGAATTGCCTATAAAACTTTATGCTTGTAAAGACTTACAAGGTGCAAGCAGTAGAGAACGTTGCTACTCATAAGACTTATAGTGGTGTAAGTAGAAGATAAAGGATTTTGGGATTGCTCTACTCGTAATACTTGCCGTAAGGGGGAGTATCTTGGTGAGAGATTTGTTAAATCTCAGAAGGAGCCTGGGGACTGGACATAGGCCATTATAGATTGGATCGAACCAGGATAAATCACAGTTTGCATATTCTCTTTCTAAGCTCTTATCTTTCCAGCATATATTATTTTATCTAACTGTTGATTTATGATTCATTAGTTTCATACTTACTGTTTTTCATTAAGATACAAGAAGTTTTAAAAAGTTCTTAAGTTTTTATCTTATACCCAATTCACCCCCTCTTGAGTGTCAGCAGGTTCTAACAAGCATAGCGGTTCTAACAAGAGTTGGGCCAAAGCCCTTCTCATCTTAATGCTTAATGGGCAATTCTACCCAATTCATGTTCATAGTTTAAGTATTCATAATGGCAATAATATGCATGAAGTAGGATACATATAATATAAGGGAAAAGTTACTACCTTAACCTTTTCGATCCTGTACATTTGGTTATAGTGCTCAGGGCAGATATCAAATCCTATAATTAGAATTTACGAATGATGAGCTATTACTTAGTCCAATTCTTTTATAATTCAAATACTTAAGTTGGTTATCATTAGGGTTAATATACTAAGTCAAATGAAGAGTTAATGTGGTCAAACTATCCCAAAGTGATTAATTTTACCTTTGGAATTCAAGGTAATTACATTCTACCATTACCTTTTTATTTTCGCACATTTACTAAAAGCTTGTAGAATTTTCAACCAACTTTGAAAATTCATATCTTTTTGTACAAATGTCTAATTGCACTGAATGCAAAGGCAATGTGACCCTTATTAAGTCTAATTTCAGGGGAAAATATTTTCCTTAGCCAAATGAAAGCACAGAATTCCAGAATTACCATTAATTGGACACTATTCTAGAAACATGCTAGTTTTAATTGACCAACTTCATGAATGTATATCTCATAATGTACAAATCCAATTGACCCATATGACCTATAAAATTAAAGCTTGATTAGTCTAATTTTATTTTGGAAAAGCTCATAGTCATTGGACATTTTTTAGTTAATAAAAAACATAATGCAACAAACTGCCACGCAGTGAACCCTAATTGGCAGCAAATGCAGTTTTAGGTATTTTGTTCCAATGATTCAGAATTCCTAACCAGGGGCTATTCGCACATAGTTTTTTTTTATGTAGAACACAATGGTGACATCAAATTTTTCAAATTCTCATCTCTGGTTCATGCCCTATTCTGGCAGAGTCTTAGGGTTTTAAAGCAACAATTCACCAATTCACAAGTTAACCACTAAACTTAACTCATATGCTTTTAAAAAATCATATAATTACATGTATATAAATAAAGCATTATGAAACCTTAGAACCCTAATACAGCCAAAATTAGGGCAACAAAGAGGATTCTACAAAAATTCACCAACCAACATAATTCATAGATCAAAATAAAGCCTAAGCTCACCTTTTTCACTTTCTAGGGCTTGTTCTTCATTTCTCCAAATTTGGCACTTTGTAGACAACACAAAACACCTCCCATTGAAAATCTAAAACCATAGAATTGAAGCTCTCATCAAGGGGAACAAGATTTATGAAGGTTTCAAAGGCTAGAAATGTGATTAAGAGGGTGAAAATTAGACTAGAATCACTTACCAAGACTCTTTTTCTTCTTCAAACTCCACTTTCTCTTTCCTTTTTCTCTTTGGCCATTCCTTTTAACTTGGTCTAAATTTAGATTCATTTATTCCATCATTTTATTTTAACTTGGCCAAAACTTAGAAGGAATTGAAAGGAGCTGAGGTGTCAAATGTTGGTGGCTTCTTGCATAAAGTGACTTGGTTAATTAACCAATTGTTAGTTAGGTTAGACAAAGGAAATTTTCTCTTTCGCTCTTTCTTCTTGATTTGGCTGAAATAAATGCTCAAAGGGTAGGGATAATTTATTGACCAAAATAGCTCTTGGTTCTTGATTTTTGGTCAAACTTTTCCAAGTTAGAAATTTTTTATGATACGTTTACCTTTTGACCAATTCATTTCCTTCCTTCTTATTTACCCTTGTTGACCAAAATTTAACCCTTACGTCAAGAGGATTAATTTTCTTTTTGATCTCATAATTACTTCTTACTTTTGAAGAGCAAATCTTAGCCCTTCATTTTGCCTTCCAATTTTAACCTTAAGATCAAGTCACAATTGACTCTTTTGCCCTTGATTATGGCAATATTATTTCTTGTGTCATTAGTTCTTTTAATTCTCTTTATTTCTTCTTTCTAAACACCATTTCCCTTTTTCTTTGGATCCAGGTTAGGTTTTGTCATTCTGACATATCCTAAAGGAATTGGGTACTCTCTTTCATATTCTATTCCGAATACAGTTTTTAAAAGTCATTTTGTTTATTATGCATTCCTGGGACTTTTACTAAATTGGACTTAGTAGCCTACTTTATTCATTCTTATTCTCTAGCCTCTAGTCCCAAAATTCAGGGTATTACATCAACCATCCTCTCCTTCATTTACCATAAATCTTGACTCCCCATCTGCCATACTTTACACTCCAATTGATCCTAGTATAGCATTAGTCATATTTACCTATATACTCATCTATCTTCTCTCAGAGAAACTTCTCCATCCACATTAGAATTCTCTCTTCCAACTCCTCCCAATCTTTATGATGATGCCAAAAAGGGGGAGAAAGAGTGAGAGCTATTCTTGAGCATCTGAGCAATTGAGATAAGTGAGAGTTCTTTTTGTCCAGATAGAGACTTTGAGATTATGTTTGTACTTTGAAATTATGTTACTACTCTTTTAATTATGTTAATATTCCTTTATTGCTTTTGTAGTTTCTACTTGATATAAAACTAAGCTTTAAGTGATTATATTGTAGTAATATGCCTTATGATTTTTGATTATGTGACTTTATCCTGTTTTATGTTTATACTTGAGTACTTTGATTTAGAGTTTTGATTATAACAAATCCTAGGTTTATTCGAATATAGATTTAATTTTTAGCATTCATTGAAATTCATTAACATGTGGCTTATTCGAATAGGAATAGTATTATTCGAATAAGGAGACTTGTTTTCAGTTTAGAGCTATTCAAGTAAACTCTAGCTTATTCGAATAAGTAAGTATTATTTGTATAAGAAATATGTTATTCGAATAAGGACACACAGTTTAAGAAGAAGCTTATCTGAATGCACAAGGCACTATTTGAATAGAGTTAAGCCTTCAATGTCACTTATGGCAAAACTTATTCGAATAAGGAATTAGTTATTCAAATAACAACTTACATGTTTCAATTCTATTTCTGAAATGTTATTCTAATAATGAGTTGATTATTCGAATAAGCTGAGATATTTTTTTAAGAGATAAAAATAAAGCTTATTCAAATAAATGGAAAGTTATTCAAATAAGAAGCCCATTTAGCTCATATTCAAATTCCAAAAGCTTATTTGAATCAATACTAAGGTATTCAAATAAGAATACTCAAAGAAGCTTATTCGAATAACAAGATGATTTATTAGAATAAAATCACTTGTTGATAATCAAATACATGATAGTTTATTCTAATACCAAGTTTTGTAAACGTATTCGAATAAGGAGAGTTGTACTGGAATACTCATTATCATAGAAGATTATTCGAATACAAGTTGTTGCATTCCAATAAATTTATCGAATAAAGAGAAGTGTATTCGAATATACCATAACAAAAAAAGAGACATTCTATTCAAACACAAATGATTATATTTGAATAACTAACTATCTAGAAAAGCATAGCTTGATACCTTATGTTCTTGGAAATCAAAGAAAACATTGTTAAGTTCTTTAACCTTGTTATTGCTTGTTTTCAAGATTAATATCTTTCTTAAGCAAGTTTTAGGGATTTTCAACATCAAAAGATTTGAATATCAGAAAAAGAACATTTTGTGTCATAATCATTAAATTCAAATAGAACTTCAACCAAGATATTCTCTATGCTCCAACAGCTATTTTCCTACACACAAAGAATGTCCAGAGAAGCAATGGCATTGGAACGAACAAATGAAATGCTTACAATGGTCATTAAACACACTTTAAATATAAATATGGAAGCATTCACAGAGGACCAACTACCGAAATATGAAATATTTAAGTATGCTATTAGTGCTCTGTTTATTTCATCATTCTCTTTGTGTCTTGTACTTCAGTCATTATTTATTCACTCGTAGAGAGAGTTACATGAAACACTCAATACTTCTTATTGAGATAACTTAAGGTTGTGGAACCTTAAGTAGTGTATTGGTTTACATTGTGTAAGGGGGAGCGAGTGTCTGGTGAAGGAACTTGTAGTGTATTAAGGTGCCAAAAACCTACTTAATCTTTGAAGCTATAGTGAAAACTTATAGGCGATCTAATGACTAAATGTAGGTCAAATAAGTTGTGACCAAACAAGTATATCCCCTAGTGTATACTTTAGTGATATTTCTCCAACCCTTAACTTTGATTTTATTTCCTTCACTTCTGTTAATTGTTAATTTTGATTAAACTTTTTACTATCACCCAATTAACCCCTCCTTTTGAGTCAAATACTGGCATTAGCACTATCCACATTTTCTATGTTGGATTCATTATAGGACATGTAACCTCTTTAAGGCTGTGCCCTTGACTTTAAGGTTGTCTATGGGTTGGTAGTTTAGCATACTAAGATTCTTAAGGATTACACTTTTATATGCCATAGGTGGCAAATATTGTACCTTCCTTGTGTAATCTCCATTTATCTTGTCATTCAAGATATATTTTGTTATGACCATGAATTTAATTAGAAATAAAAGGATAACTTATATCCTTAATTCCTTTAACTCAATCGAGACTTGTTGCAGCTTAGTAATATGTTATTGATATAAAGGATGATTCTCAGAGAATCATCTCAAGACTGTTTGGCACCCATGTAGTGGCTTTCGATTATCTCAAAGTTAGCGAGGCTTTCATTTTGTAAAACCTCATATAATATTGCCTAGATGAATGTTTCCACGAAACCCTAAAGCTTCTTTATATAGAGTTCATCAAACTTCCAAATTTCGAAGTGGTCTTTTCATTATCTTGATGTAATTTCAAGCCTAAACTTGTTGTTATAGCCAAAATTGGTCGTTCAGATTAAAGTTCACAACATGCAAGTAGGTGTTTTATTTATCAATGCCTTCTCATTGTGGTTACCCATGGCCACTAAGTGTGTTAGGTTTGATTTACTCACTTTTGTATTTGAGAACGTACTTGTTCCCTATTGCCTTTCAGCTAGGTGGCACATCGCCCATTCATCCACTTAATTTTAAAAGAATCCATATCCTCTTGCATTGCCCTTTGGCATTCTTCTGAGCAGGCCCTTTTAGTGTCTTAGACACCTCTAAGTAGCCATCATCACTTTCTAAATGATGAAGAGAGCATTCAATTTATTAGGGAATCTATCCCCTCATCATCATTTACTGAACGACAATCTGCTCTGAGGTGGAATTTACAATATTATTTTCCTATATATGGGTGAGGTGTTCATATAACTTTTTCTTTCTCTCTTACCTCTTCCTTCTTGCATCATCTTGTAAAAATGCCCTCAACCCTCCCACTCAGATCAGTAAATTAAATAATTGTTGCTTATTGTTTTTT
The DNA here is from genome assembly GCA_963855925.1 of Inga laurina. NCBI lineage: Eukaryota > Viridiplantae > Streptophyta > Magnoliopsida > Fabales > Fabaceae > Inga > Inga laurina. The sequence continues at coordinate 11,395,231 of OY979713.1, forward strand.
TACACTGTTAACCTCATAAAGAGGTTTGGTATGATCAATGCTCATTCCCCCACTAGAAAATTTGTATTCTATGAACATTGTGTTCTTTAATTCTCTTTTAGTCACTACTACATCATCATTTTTACTAATGAAGATGTATCTATTTGAATTTTTTAGGTCATCTCATGAAAACATACCTTTTATACCTTAGCTCAATCTTCCATATAGGAAGGATTATGGATATAAGTTACTAAACCTTATAGTCTTAAGGTGCTTATGAACGATTTAAGGCCCATTTACAATTCACAAGACATGGTTATGACTGACTTGAAGGGCATTCGATTTAGTGTGAAGACAACTATGAGTTAATTTGCCAACATATGGATGATAGTTTCATTTATGCTATTGTTTGATCAACCATGTCAAGGAGAGGTCTATCTCTCTACTTTAACAACTTTATTGTGTTTAAGGGTTTTGGGATTAATAGTTTCCTAAAAATCTATTCTTGTCCACACAGCATCTTGAATTGACCACAAGGGTGTTCTTAACCCCTATTAGTTAAAAAAAAGTATTAACCTTTTAATTTGTCTGATTTTAGATTAGTTTTAACTATTATTTGACAGCCTCACACTTGCCCAAGACTAGGTAAACATAATCACATTTCAAGTAAACATCCATTACATTAATGAAATACTAGTCTCAATGTTTTGCCCACATTTTTATTAGTTCACAAATACCATATGGTACTTATTGCAGAGGATATCTGCTCTAGTCAAAGAGTTTATTTGTCTTTCTTGCTAATTAGGGGAAAGTTATCAACTTCTCGTAGGGATATTCCCCTTTAGCACTTATCATTTAGCAAATCTTTTTATTGCTAGTTTGATCATTCATTTTGATCAATGTGTACATGTGGCCAAAAACATAATTGTTGTTCTCAAGGCAAAGGAAACATCAACCAACATAGGATTTGATAGTTGTAGTCCCATCGATCCTTAGCTAAAGAGATAACAAAGATATAACTATGTCGGTTGTGTTTTCATGGAGTAAAGCAGGGTGGTTTATCTATGCCGAGTTAACATGTAGATTCCGATCCTTTGATTCACTATCTTTCTTTTATGCATCCAACATAAAGCCGTATGCTTCTGTAAAACTTCCATTACTCACGTAGTTTGTTTCCCCTATAACCCTTAAAGGATTATTAGTTTAGCTATTTTATCTTTGTAAAAACCATTCTTGACCTCCTCTAGATCAAGTTTAAGGTTTCTTGCCCTCTTGTATTTAGGCTTAGATGATAAATCCTCCAACTCTTTGGCTAAGTTTTGTTCGACTAATAGATCTTGCATCCTTTAGCCTTTTACACTCAAGCTTAATATGGTAGACATAATAGTAAAGCTAACAATATGCTTTCCGTGAGTAATATTTACTCTGCTTATTCAAATAATATTAAGAATCTCATCAAGTTCATATTATAGACTATTTGACTTGGAAATTTATGCTGTATTTTAGGATCACATCATGTTCAATTGTGGAAAGGGTTATTGAAGAAGACATATTCTAGTTGTCCATACGTATTCTAATATGTGGTCAAAAGCATTGTGCAAAATATTGAAGCAGGGCCTAGCAAAACATCTTAGGGCCAATCCCAAAGAAGTGTACCAAAACCATAAAGGACCTTGATAGAGGAAGAAGTAGCTAGACCTCCTACTGATTTTAACTCCAGACCACTCTTTCAACCAAATGAAAAGAAGAGGTACAAGGATTTCTTCTCCTCTAGGCCTATGTGCCCTGTAGTTTTATGTTGACCTACCATATTTGAGGGATAGCCTAGGATTCAATCTCTGGCTATTTGGAGCACTACTAGAGGTGGCGCCAAGTTGATTTATCCTATAGCCACTCTGTAGTTAGAGCTTTCTATTGCAACTTATACTCTGTCAAAATCAAAGGCAATAAAAAGGAATTGTTAAGGAAAGGCTAGAAACCACGGTAAGAGAGTAGAAGATTCAGCTATCACCTTCCATCATTAATACCTACCTTGAATATGATAAAGAAGAATTTGATTAAGATATAGAATATAATGAGGATGACATCATGAAGATCATAAACCAGTGAAATTGAATAAAAAGTTTGCATCCATGTCCATCAGTGATGATCAAAGAATCTTGTGGTACATCTACACTAGGTCCTTTGTGAATAAATTCAAGAATTTCAACTTCTTCACTAGCCAGGACTACAACTAATTGGCCTGCATCATTTCAAGAGGTAAACTTAATGTGGGTAAATTTATATACCAAGAGATCAACAGGTATGGATTGGTCTCTAACAACACAACTCCTGCACCATTTCCTCAACTTGTCTCTCACATTCTCAAAATGAACAACATCTTGTACTTAGAGGATGAACAAGAAAGGTTAACCAGATTTGGAAAAACATAGATCAAGAAAATAAAAATCTATATCCCACTGGACCTACTTGAGGATCCTCAATCTAAGAGACAAAGAGTGGAGCCAAAGACCTCAAAAGTGGATTAAGCTCATTCTTCCAGAGCTGCCTCCCCTTCTCCCTTATTGTTTGGTGCCTCACTTCAACAGCAAATTCAAGAAGCTCTTAAATTAGTGGTAGAGTAAATCATGAAATCCAATCAGCTTCTGCTAGAAGATGTTGAAAATATAGTTAAAGCAATGGTTGGTAGGGTAAAGACAATTTCAAGACCCTGCACAACCTTCAAGCCAACTATCGTCAACAGATAAGGGAAATTAGACACAGGCTTGATTGTCTAAAGACTTGCATTACTAGCTCTTCTCTCACCAAGGCACCTATTCTTGAAGTTTCCATACACACAGACCTGCCCACTGCTACCCTAACCGAGTCACCACAGACCATCTCTACCTCACATGACTCAATATCTTAGTCACTATCCCAAACACCACCATTGCTTCCCCAATCCACATCACACTTGAACCAGTTCTTCAACCTATCACTTTTGTAACATCCTAAATTTTACTCACCAAAATTCCTTGCACTCTATGGCATTTAAAGGGAATAAAATGGTGAATTAAAAAGCATATAAAATGAAAAAAATAAAGTAATTAGTGTTCACACACACAACATGATTATGTTTGGAACACAAATTGTAAAATGTGGATTTGCTGCCAGTGTGTTTTCCTTCGTGGCAGTTTCGTTGTGTAAAAGTTTAGGATAATCAAATGATGTGCAACAAATGTAAAATTTTTTGGAATAAAAGTAGACTTTCAAGCTTTAATTTGATAGGTCATATAAGTTATTTGGAGTTGTACATAAGCGTTATGCATTTTTGAAGTTAGCCAAATAAAACTGGCAAATTTATGTGGTAGTGTCCAATAAATGATAATTCTGGAATGTTGTGTGTCCAGTTGGCCAAAGCAAATAATTTTTCGTAAAAATAGACTTAATAAGGGTCAAATAGCCTTTGGAACCACTGCAATTGATATTTATAAATAAAGATATGGATTTTCAAAGTTTGATGAAAATTCTATAAGCTTTTAGGCAAGGTGCGAAATTAACAAGGAAATGGCAAAAATGTATAGGTAGAGTGTTAATTCGCTAAATTAAATCCACAACCCATATTTTTCCCTTTTTCCTGTGGTGTGTGGGACACCCAAACATGGAAGGGAGGAAGGGAATTAAACACTTAGTCCAAATTAATCCAGGAAGAAGTAATATTGGCCAAGTAAATAAAGTTGGAAAATTTTAACATGTGTTGAAATGACAAATTAAATATAATATTTCAAGGAAATAAATGATGACATTTTTAATGATGATTATTCCTTCCCAAAGGCATTTTCGTAATTTTTACACAAACCATGGGTAAATTGGGAAATTGACCAATTAACTCCCCTCCCTTTCTATTAATTCGTGTAGTAGCCATAAAATTAAGGGAAAAAAACATGAAAAAATGAGGAAAAATGTAACATCCCAATTTTCGATCTCCACAATTCCATATATTTAAGGGAATAAAATGGTGAATTAAAGAGCACATGGAATAACAAAACAATGCAATTAGTGGTCACATACAACATTATTATATGGGTACACAAATTGTACAAGTTGATGTTTGCTACCGGTGAGTTTTCCTATACAGAAGTCTTGTTGTATGGTTTCTTTAAATGCGTAAATGATGTTTAATGTCACCCCCTGCCTTATAACAGTAATTATGATTAGGGAGCACAGAGTTAAAATGGATTAGAGACCAACAGATAATTAAAAATTCATTTCCAATCCCTTCCTTTCGGTACGGTTTTCACAAATTCTTTCAACATTTCCTCTTATCCTGGCATCAGATTCAAGTTTCAAATATAATTACCCTGTGCAGTAAAATCACATTCATACATATCAGAGTGTGCAGCAAAAATCCCAGCAACCCCTAGGTTTCATATATATATGTTAAGGGTTTACAATTCCCCACTTAGGGGATTACATAATCATATCCAAAATAATATGTACAAAATATACAATGATCTCCAATCCAAAATGGATAACCAACAACCATAATAAAAATCTCCCTAAGGAGTCATATACACCCTTGGTCGTCTCCTTCCCCTTGGAGCTGGTTGCCCTGTCTAAAGGTTAGTCATTGGAAAGAATGAGATTCAAAAGAATCCCAATGGTAACAAATCACTCATATAATATGTAATCACATAGCATGTAATGACATCATCAAGAAGCACGAAATGACATCATCAAGAAGCACGAAACATAGCATACAAGCTATCACATGTACACATAACCACATAGATCTTCAATTACCAATGAGTTTTCTCTTTGATAACTCACCAAATGGTCGGTAACTTTTCTTTTTACCAGTTTTGCCCCTGATTATTGCAATTCCACTAGAACCACCACCCAAATTCATTTTATGATTCATATTACTCAACCATGCACCCTCCCCTACCATAGGGTTCATTACAAGCTTTATCACACAATTAAGGTTAAATGCAGGGTTTGAGCACCAATCAAAACACATCCGAATCAAAATTCATATCATATTCTTCAAAAGTATTTAATTAACAATAATTACATCACTTTTGAAGTCATTAGCCCTTAATCCTATTTTTGGGTCATTACAATTCTCCCCCCAAAAAACAAATTTCGTCCTCAAAATTTGTTACACAACTTGAGCCATAAACTCCGAATAATGCATATGCATATCACCTTCCGCTTCCCAAGTTGCTTCTCTCTGCTTCATTCCTTTAAATATCACTTTCACATACAGAATGCTTCGGTGCCTGAGCCATCGTTCTTCTCAATCAATGATCTACTCTGGTTCCACCGCATAAGTGAAGTTGTCTTGCAATTCTACTTCTTCATTTTTCAGTATGTTAGATGGATCTGGTTGGTACTTCTTCAGTTGGGAGACATGAAACACATCATGGAGTCTACTCAAGTTTGGGGGTAGGGCTACTCGATATGCAACAGGCTCAATTCTCGCAAGAATATCAAAAGGACCTATATACCTCGGGCTCAGCTTTTTCCTCTTGATAGCTCTCTAGATGCTGGTAATTGGAGACACCCTCAAAAGCACATGGTCACCAACCTCAAACTCTAATAGCCTTCTTCTCTTGTTAGTATAGCTTTCCTGTTGACTCTGCGCTACAAGAAGCCTCTTTTGAATGATTCGAATCTATGTTGAGGTCTGATCGACAAGTTTCGGCCCATACAACTTCCTCTCAGATAACTCGTTCCAACACAAGGGTGATTGGCACTTCCTCCAGTACAATGCTTCATACAGCGCCATTTGGATGCTCACATGATATCTATATTGTAGGCGAACTCCGCAAGTAGAAGAAAGTAATCCCAATTCCCTTTAAAGTCGAGGGCATATGCTCGCCGCATATCCTCCAGCGTCTGAATAGTCCTCTTTGACTATCCATCAGTATGAGGATGATAAGATGCACTAAATCTCAGCTGAGTACCTAAGGCCTCATGCAAAGCCCTCTAAAATCTCGATATGAATCGGGGATCTTAGTCGGAAATGATATTCTTCGGTATGCCATGGAGCTTCACAATCTCGAAATGTAAATCTCTGCTGGTCTGTCTGAAGAATAACCAGCATTGATCGGTATGAAGTGTGCCAGTCCATAATCACCCAGATCGCATCATAGTTCCAGATCCTAGGTAATCCTACAACAAGGTCTATGGTCACACTTTCCCATTTCCATTCCAAAATCTCAGGACTCTGCAACAACCCTGGCGGTCTCTAGTGCTCAATCTTTACCCTCTAGCCAGTAAGACACCATGCCACGTACTTTATCACATCACTCTTTCATCTCGACCACCAATACATAGATTTCAAGTTATGGTATATTTTGGTCATTCCGAGGTGAAGATTATACCGGCTCTTATGTGCCTCGTCAAGGATCTTCCACCTCAACTCCGTCTTAAATGGAACACAAATTCTCTTTTGGTAATGAACCAATCCACTAGGTGACAAATCATTGTCCTGAGCTTCTCCCCATTAAATTCTAGCTTGAATTCTCTGCATCCGATCATCTTGCCTTTGAGCTTCTTCAATATTAGCTCTAAAATCACTTTCCCCTTGGGAAATAGTGTAATTGTCATAGACAATCTAGTTCAAAAAATTTAAATCTTGAAAATCCGCTATCAACATCCCCTCTTGTATCATCATTACTGCCACAAGCACTGTCTTCCAGCTAAGAGCATCCACGACTACATTTGCCTTACCCGGATGATATTTAATTTCCAGGTTGTAGTCCTTAACCAACTCCATCCAACGACACTGTCTCATGTTCTATTCTTTCTGGACGTACAAATACTTGAGACTCTTGTGGTTGAAATACAGTTCTACCATCACACTATACAAATAATGTCACCAAATTTTCAAAGCAAACACAATTGCTACAAGCTCTAGAGCATGGGTGGGATAATTCATTTCATGAGGTTTGAGCTGTTGAGAGGCACAGGACACCACACGTCCCTACTGTATAAGGACACACCTTAGTCCCTGCTTACTCGTATCACTATACATGACATAAGTCAAGCTGGGATTAGGTATAATCAACATAGGTGTCATAGTTAACCTCTCCTTTAGCTCCACAAAACAATTTTCACAATGCTCATCCCACACAAATGGCTAATCCTTCCTCATGAGCTTGGTCACTGGCATGGCAATACGAGAAAAATTTTGGATAAATCTCAGGTAGTAACCAGCAAGACCCAGAAGGATGCGTATATCAGCAACAGTTTCTGGCCTCTTCTAGTCCAGTACTGCCTCCACCTTACTGGGATCTACAGAGACCCCTTCTTGCGAGATAACATGGCTTAGGAATTTTACTTCTGGTGCCAGAACTCAAACCTACTCAACTTGGCATAGATCTGCTTATCACGCAATATATTCAACACAACCCCTAAATAATGCTCTTGCTCCTCCTTACACTTGAGTATATCAGTATGTCATCAAGAAACACAAGAACAAATTGATCCAAATATTGTCAAAAGACACGGTTCATGTAATCCATGAATACCACAGGTGCATTGGTTAGCCCAAATTGCATTACTAGAAACTCATAATGCCTATATCTCATTCTGAAAGCAGTCTTTGGAACATCTTCTGCTTTCATATGTAGCTGATAATAATTTGACCTTAGATCAATCATAAATAACACACATGAACCAGATAGTTGATCTAAAAGGTCATTGATTCTTAGAAGAGGGAACTATTCTTGACAGTAATCTTATTCAACTCTCTATAATCGACATACAACTATAGACTCTTGTCTTTCTTTTTAATGATAACACTGGAGCTCCCCAAGGTGACACACTGGGTCTAAGGAACCCCTTCTCAAACTAGTCTTCAATCTACTTCTTCAACTTCGCTATTTCATTTAGGGCTATAAGTTATGGGGTATTTGATATAGAACCAGCTCCAGGCATAATCTCAATTTGGAATTGAACATCCCTTTCCGGAGACAATCCACTAGGTCATCGGGAAATACCTCAAGGAATTCATTTACCACAGGTATACTACTCATAGTTTCTCCGGTCTCTCCTTGCACATAAAAGAATACCATATACCCCTAGCAACCCTTCTCCAGATATTTCTCAACTTTGGCCATCAAAAGGAAATTCAGACTGTCATTCACACCCTCAACACTTTGAGAAGTAGGATACACTATCCTCTTATTACCATAATGTAATAGCACATTATTTGCCGTCAACCAATCAAAACCCAAAATTATTTTTAATTGATAGAGCAGTAGACAAATCAAATCAACAATGGATTGGTGCCCCTCTACAGTTATGACATAGTTTAAACAAGCTTCAGTGGTTAGAGCCATGACACCCATCAGCGTCTACACAACTAGATCAAATGGTAACTTATACACATGCAATCCCAAGCATCTCACACAATCGTAAGCAATAAAGGAGTGACTTGTACCCGAGTCAAATAACGCTTATAGCTAGTTACCATTTAGAAGAAGTTTACCTTGTATCAAATTAGGAGACTTCTGAGCTTCCTCATGGGTCATGGCCAAATACTAGACCCTGAGTCCTCAGCCTTTGCTTTATCTATGGTTGCCGACAATCTCTGGAAATGTGCCCATGTTGTTTACAATTGAAGTAGATTATTAAACCCTGACAGGTTCTACCATAGTGTATTTTATCACAATGGGGACATACCCACTTTGTCGAGGATTTATGAGACTCACGGTTTCTAGGCTGGTAGGGCCTTTTACCACCACCCTTCGATGAAGAGGAACCCTGACCTTTCTGCTTCCTAGAAGTACCCTTACTGGGTTCAGTGTGACTACAAGTACCCTTGGCCAGATATAGATCTCTTAGATTTTTTTCAGTGATCTTACATTCCTCAACCGCCTTGTTGAACTTGGTGAACTAGTGGGTGGCCAATCTTTTCCTAAATTCTCACCTCAATCCATGTATCAACATATCCGAACTCCATTCATCATCATCCATTTTTCATAGATAAGAGGAATATATGGATATTCAGATAAATCAAGACAGGTAGTCTCAAAGGTCTCTAAGTCACCTTGCTTGATCGAAAGGAATTCAGTCTCCTTCTTAAGCAGCATTGACTTGGGAAAATATTTTTCATTGAATTGCTATTGGAACAACTCCCAGGTCAATGGCACATTGCCATTTTATAGTGTTAAGGCGATGTTCCACCACTAGCTATTTGTATCTCCCTTTAGGTTGTATATAGCTAGGCGTGCCTTCACCTCAGACAGGCATTCAAGTACTTCAAAGATTTTCTCTAGCCTATTCAACAGTCTTCAGCTGCTTAGGGATCAAATCTCCCTCTAAATACTAGAGGTAGATGCTTGCAAAACTTTAAGACCCAGTATTGTATATCTCTTTCTTCTCTAACTGGAACCCCATGTGATTCTTGGTTTGGTCCAGCATGAAGAGGTTTCTCTAGTGGTCATGCTGACCCTTTTGCTATTTCTTCCTTATGAGTCCCCTCTTAGGTCTCCTCTTGTGTGGACTGACCCCGACCCTCATTTCGTTTAGCCTTCTCTTCTTTGAGCTCTTCTCTCAACTTAGTAATCATATCCCTCTTATCTTTAATTAGACTTATCAGTTCCTGCATAAGGTCTAGTGGATTGTCATTTACCACCTCCACCTCAAGGTCTACCTGCTGTACTCTGGGCTGACCTTTTATTTCCTTCATTCTACAAATAACTAACCCCATCAATATCACACATATGGTATACACATATGTTCACAAATCTCATATATATCCGCCCTAACAAAACATACATGTGTATACACAACAATTATCACAAATCATCTTCTATCACTAATGCCAGACTAAGGGAACTATCCTAGCAATTCTACCCTTGTTAGGAACTACAACTCTGATACCAAAAATGTAACCCCCTACCATATAACAGTAATTATGATTCGAGAGTACGAAGTTAAAATGGATTAGAGACCAACAGATAATTAAAAATTCATTTCTAATCCCTTCCTTACCATAGGGTTTTCATAAATTCTTTCAACATTTCCTCTTATCCTGGTCTTAAATTCAAGTTCTGAATATAATTACCCTGTGTAGTTAAATCACATTCATACATATCAGAGTGTACAAAAAAATCCCGGCAACCCCCAAGTTTCATATATATATATATATATATATTAAGGGTTTACAATTCCCCATTTAGGGGATTACACAATCATATCGAAAATAATATGTACAGAATATACAATGATCGGCAATCCAAAATGGATAACCAAAAACCACAATAAAAATCCCCTTAAGGAGTCCTATCTGTCCTTGGTCGTCTCCTTCCCCTTGGAGCTGCTTGCCCTATCTGAAGGTTAGTCAATGGAAAGAAAGAGATTCAAAAGAATCCCAGTGGTAACAAATCACTCATACAATATGTAATCACATATTATGTAACGACATCAACAATCAACACGAAACACAGCATACAAGGTATCACATGTACACATAATCACATATTCTCAACCCCCGTATTCCACAGCCTCGAAGGAACGGTCCTCCCACCGTCAACATCGATAGGCCGCGGGTGAAGAATTCACAAATAGCCTTTCATCTTTCACGTATAGCCTTACGGCTTTCACATAGCCTCATCCCCCGTATTCTATTACCCCTAAGGCACGGTCCTCCCACTGTTAAAACTGATAGGCCGCGGGTGAAGAATTCATAAATAATGATAAATCAAACATACAATGTATCACACATAGTATAAGGGAAAGTGTCACTACCTTGTTCTTTCCTAGCATGCTCTGGCACAGGTTGATCATGAATAAGGCAAATGTCAAATCCTATAAACCAAAATCAAGAACGGTGGATTAATTCTCCACTCTAATTTTTTACTTTAACAACACTTAAAGCTGGTTATCATTTAAACTCTTTAGGTGGTTACTAGAAACTAGACCCATGCCTAAAGGGTTGGGAAAAGCTTGCTCAAGACCATCTTTAAAAGTTCGAAATGCCAATTTTGAGTAGTTGGCCGCGGGCAAAAGATGGTCATAAACAATCAGCACCTTTGGGCTACTGCCAAAGATAGGTCAGAAAGTTTTGGGTTGTGGCCAGCCATCCTAGCCAGTGTCCAGAATCAAGTCTGGAAGTTTTGGGCCATAGCCAGCAGATGGTCATAAGGTTTTAGGTCGCTGCCAACCAATGACTTATCCCCTGGCTCATTTCCAAACAGTCATAACTTAGTGCACAAAACTCAAAATGACATAATCCTAGAAAATTTCACCTCATTCCAACACCATTTGCTATGTTAAAATACCATGCAAAGTTGGGCCCCTACATAGCATTTTACACATAACCAAAAATTCCAGAATTTCAATTTTCGCACCAATGCTTCAAATAGTTCCAAATTTGCATCAAACACCATCCCTTTACAAATTTTCACAAGGAAGCCATTAGAAACACCAAAACCACCTAATTCTCGTCACATTGACATGTTTTCTAATGGTCACAACATGTCACACAATAACACAATTCAAAATTCAACATTACAATCCTTTCCATTCCAAAACTCCAAACCAATTCTAATGGCATAAAGACACAACTTGACACCAATTTCACTATAATACTCTAATCAGTTCATGCATTTCAAAATTTGACTAAAATCAGGGTAAAAATTACAAATCCTAATACTTAACCAATGGTCACAAATCTTAGGTCAAAATGTAGCAATTTCTTACCTCTTCCTCTTTCCAAAGCTAGCTCTTTGATTACTTAACTTCCAAACTTCTTCAAATACTCAAACACCACCTTTCCAAAAATCTGAAACCATGGCAATAAAGCTCTCAACACCATGAACAACATTAAAGAAGGTGAGTTGACATACAAGGCCACATGGAACACCTACGTTAAGATTTCTTCTTTCTCTTTCTTACTTAGTTGAAAACGAAAATGGAGGCTAGTATGAGAGAGAATGAAATGAGGATGAAGATAAAGGAAGTTAGTTTTTCCTCTCTCCTCCCTAGCTTTGGCCGACTTTGAAGATGGAAGAGGAAAAAGAGATGTTGAAACTTTGAATTTAATCTAATGCTCCATATAGTGCTAAGAGTCAAAAATCTTGTTCTCTCTTCATGAACTCACTTAATCACATACTCACATTATTCTAACCTCTTGATCTCTTAATCCTAACCATTGATCTTCAATTACCAATGAGTTTTGTCTTTGGTAACTGACCTAATGGTCAGTAACTTTCCTTTTTACCTGCTTTGCCCCTAATTATGGCAATTCCACTAGACCACCACCCAAATGCATTTTATGATTCATATTACTCAACCATGCACCCTCCCCTACCTTAGGGTTCATTACAAGCTTTATCACACAATTAAGCTTAAATGCAGGGTTCGAGCACCAATCAAAAACATCCGAATCAAAATTCACATCATATTCTTCATAAGTATTTAATTAACAATAATTACTTCTCTTTTGAAGTCATTAGCCCTTAATCCCATTTTTAGGTCATTACATTTAATGGCTTTCAACTTTTACAGGGTAGAAGTAGACATCCTAAGCTTTAATTTGATAGGTCATAGACTCAATTAATGTTATATAAAAAAAGTTATACATTTTTGAAGCTAGCACAAAAAAACTGTGAATTTTCTTGAACAACATTCAAAGAAATTAATTCTGGGAATTTTGTTCTTCTAATTGGCTAAAGACTATATTTTTCCTTGAAACTTGACTTAATAAGGGTTCTATAGCCTTGAGAATCACTCCAATTCAAAGTCTACAAATTTGTTATGTTGTTCCAAAGTTTGGGTAGAAAAATTGCTAGAAAATTTGAAAATGAGAAATTTGCTAAATATTATAAAGCAATACTCCCTTCTTTCTTCAGCCATTTCTAACGCCATGAGAGTGTTTAAGAGAGAGAGAGAGAGAGAGAGATTTTGAGAGTTCTAGAGAGAAAAGGAGGAAAATCTCACATGGTAGGTCGATTTTTTCGATGAATTAACACCTAATGTGTATAATCCTTCTCTTAGGCTTATCTTCTATGTTATTGAAGGAGATTGAAGCACAAATTTTCTTGTGGAGAGGGCTAGGGTTTGGCACTATAATGAAAAGCCAGAAGGAATTTGAGATAACTTTTGAAACTCTGAATATTGATTATTCTGACTACTATGGACAATTTAATTGGCAAAATTTCTCGAGATTATCTTTGGTTTTACACTTTGGAAATGACATGGCCTAGGGGTTATGCTGCCAAAATTGGGTCTAAGTGGTCATTGTAACCTAATTAAATAGTTAATAAAGTGGTTGAGAATAAAAAGGAACATGTCTACAAAGTCAGAATAGAAAAAGCCCAAATTTTCCTGGGCAAATTAAGTTGGGTTACAGTTGGTCACTTTTTCAAAAAAGCTCGAAAAGGCCTAATTACAAAAATGCCCCTGAAACTCTGAAATTAGGGCTGCCAAGGAAAATTTTGTCTTTTAGTTGTGAATTTGATAAATCTGAGTCTAGAAATGGATTCTTTGGATTAAAAATATGTCAGAATAGCCCCAGTCAAAATTTTAGGAAAAGTACGGTCAGGCTAGGTATGGCAGGGTCGAGCTAGGTCCCTAGGGGCATTTTGATAAATTTTCACAATAGGCCTATATAATCACAATAAACATTATTGAAATGCCTAAAATGGTACATGAATGGATTTTGACCTAATTCTTGTATATTATTGAAATGGTACCCGATTGATAGCCAAGCAGCGACACGAAGTTCAAGGAGCATATTTAAGGATCAGGGAAGGATGATTAAGGTAGGGAACTCACCTCTCCTACGTGTATTTGATATTTGTACTGGTGTATTGATGCATGTTATTGCTTTGATTGATTATGTGAAACATATATGAATGATTGGAGCTCTGTTTCTATTTATGCTATGGCAATTAGTATGTTGTTTGAAACATTGAGCACCAGAAATGTCATTGTGTTAGCATGAGTTTATGTAATGCAAGCATGTCATGCATTAGGCACTTATCTTGCATGCATATTGGTAATGTTTTCCTACTAAGATTCTCTCGAATCTTACTTTCCCCTACCAACAAATTAGACAGGTAAAAATGAGGTATACTAAAAGAAAAAAGAAAACTACAAGGGAGGAATGCAGTGGTGGAACGAAGACGGGAATATGTCTCCATTTCATTAGGACGAGATTAGATACCTTAGAGCCCTATGGGCTACAACGTTGTAGTTGTAATACCCCGAATTTTGAGACTTGAGGCTAGAGAATAAGCCTAAGATTAGTGGATTGCTAAGCCCCGGTTTAGCAAAATCCCAAATTGTGATTAAGGGTTAATGACTCCAAAAGTGGATGTCATTAGTGATAAATGGACCCTTATGGAGATTATGGTGTGAGTTGGCACCCGATGTGATTCGTATGTGTTCTGAACAACGCCAAAACCCTGTATTTGAGTTCAATTGTGGATTAACATCCAAATTGACTTAGAATAGAGGGAGGAATTGAATGGGATATTGTGATGGAAATGGTGTCATGTTATGGTATTTAATCATTGGAATTGATTTAAATTGGATTGGACACATTGGTTGCAAAAAAAAAAATTGAAAATGCTGCCCAGTGTGAATTCTGTCTAGGCAGTCTTCTCGTGTGGACGTTTTTACTAGGCAAATGATGTCAGAAAATTATGGAACTTTCCAGTCTTGAAGTTCACATCCCAAGCTTCAAAATGGGCATATAATTTGTGCCATTTCAAGTTGGGAATTGAGAGTTATAGCTGTCCAAAGTTTGAGGTCGAAAATGGACTCTGTTTTGGGCAGTGATGAAATTTGTGTAATTCTGGAATTGTGTGGTGATTTCTAGTATTGGTAAATATTTTTCCTATAAAGAGGACTTAAATAGCTTTCATTTGGCTTTGGAATCACCTCATTTCGATATTTCTAGAATTAGTTATGATTTTTCAAAGTTTGGGCAGAAAAACTGTCATAAAATCCGAAAATGGGATTTATGACATCAGCATAATAAAACATGACATCATCCTAATGTTAAAACACTTTTTATTCATCTTCCTTCCTCCAAACCGACGCCATATTCAGCTGAACAAGAGGAAAAACGTTTGAGAGCTCTTAGAGAGAGAAAGAGGAGAAATCTTGTAAGGTAAGCCGATTTCTCCGACGATCTAGCTCCTAACGCGTATGATCCTTCTCCTAAGCTTCTCTTCTACATGGATTAAGGTACTTGAAGCTTAATTTTTCTGTTTAAAAGGGGCTAGGGTTCAGCCAAGTCGAGGAAAATCAAGTGGGAGCTTGAGGTAACTTCCAAACTCTTGTATATTGACTATTCTAGCTGCTGTGGGCAATTTAATCGGTGAAATTTCGCCGGATTGCCGTTGGTTTTAATTTATGGAAATGGGTTGTAGGGGCTGTTATGCTGCCCAAATTGATACTAAATGGTAGTTGTAGTCTAATGGAATAGTCAATAAAGTGGTTAGGAGTGGAAAGAAACACGTTTACGGAGCCGAAACCGAAAAACCCCAATTTTCCTCTTAAAACCCATATATTTCGGCCAGCATTGTAAATGGGTCTTAGAGTTGGATTTTCAATGATTTGATGATTCCATTGGATTCAGTGGGCGAAAATAGGTGGGGTTACAGTTGGGCACTTTTTCGGAAAAGGCCGAGAAAGCCTAATTACAGAAACGCCCCTAAAACCCTAAAAGTAGGGCTGCCAAGGGCAATTTCGTAATTTGACATTGAATTTGATAATTCCGAGTCCGGAAATGGATTCCTTGGGCGAAAATATGTTGGAATAGCCCATGTCAAAATTTCGGGAAAAGTACAGCCGGACCGGGTACGGCGGGGCCGGGCCGGGTCCCCGGGGGTATTTTAGTAAATTTTCTATATAGCCTCATATAACCCCCAGAAACACTATGGAAGTGTCTAAATGGTACATTTGACATTGTAGGATCGAATGTGAAGCCCCGAGTTGATGGCACGCAAATCGAGGAGAAAAGACTGGAGGTAGGGAACTTATCTCTCCTGCATGCTCTGATAACTGTATTAATGTGTTGATGCATGTTATTGCTTTGCTTGATTATGTGGAACATGTATGAATGATTTGAAGCTATGTTTCAATATATGCTATGGCCATATGTGTATCGTTCGAAGCATTGAGCTTATAGATTTGTCATTGTAAGTGTGCATGAGTTATGTGATGCAAGCATGTCATGCATTAAACACTTATCTTGCCTGCATATTGATAATGTTTCCCTACTGAGATTCTCTCGAATCTCACCCTCCCCTACCAACAATTTAGACAGGGTAGGTGGATCGAGGATGGAGTAAGCAATCAAGGGCGACGGGACTGGTTCGGGTTGTAATCTTGTGATAGGTGGTTATCAATGCATGTTTGGGATTAAGTATATTTGGATATATAATTGTGTAGGTTGGAATGTATATTCGAGTATGTATTTGATATGAGAATTTGTGTAATCCCTTATTTGGAAAATTGTAAAGGGCGAATATGCCCTGTAAGGCTTGAATTAATGTAAGGAACCCGGGATTGCCGGGATTATTACATTGCGTACTCTGATATATTTAAATGTGATTTATCTTCGTGTAGTAATTGTATTCGGAATGTGAATGTGAGACCAGGTTATAAATGATTTCAAAAGGTATTTATGAAAACCCCATCTGGTAGATGGGTTTGTAAACGTTATTTGATTGTTATTGGTCTCTATTTCACTTTAATCGCGTATTTCGGATATAATTACGGAAGGGGTTACATTTTTGGTATCAGAGCTGCAGTTCCTGGCAAACATGGGAATTTGCTAGGATAGTGGCAGTAGTTGCTGCCTTAAGTCATAGAGAATGACTTTGTTTGTTTGTGGTATACACATTAAGGTCCCTGCTGGTTGTGGATATATGTGATTTGTGGACTGTGTATACATTATTTAATTATTGTGGAGTGGCAAATCATTGTGGAAACAAAAGATATAATGGTTTGCCTAAGAATTAGATGTGTATATTCAGAGATAGAGGTAATCAGACCCATCATCTGATTTGAGAATAGAGGGAAAGGATTCCCTAAGATATGTGATATTGAGGTTTTAGGTTTCAGTATGAATCTAGTAGTGGGGGTGAGAAACCCTAGGTGGTATGATGTTACATGTAGTGACGTCATACAGAGCTTGTGTGTGTAAAGGCCTTAAGACCTAGGGGACTGATATGCCTTAGGCTGGCGGAGATGTTTGAGTTTAGGCTGGAGTGGATGATGCTCTGTGGATTTGAGGGAAGTATTTCCCGGTTCAACTGAGGTTGAAGGTTTGAAAAATGAATTGTGATCTAAGGATCAGACTCAATAGTCAAGCTGGTCCTTAGGAGGTTGATATGACCTATATGGTCTGTGGTACCAGGATGTGGTACTAGATTGGAATTGAAATGTGTATTAGGTATCCTGAGGTTGCTAGTGTTAATCTAGCACAGGGAAAAGTGATTCTGCGGAGAATTTGAATTTGAAAGAGTTATCTACGAGGATTCGAAGTGGAGAAGGCAACTTATGGGGAGTTCTGATCGGAGAGGGCTACCTACGGTGACGTCTGATCGGAGAGGCTATTTGTGCGTTTATCACCTGCGGCCCACTGGGGGTGTGTACGGCACACAGTGGGAGGACCGTGCCTTCGGGGCGGTGTAATACGGGGGATATGTGAGTCCTGGGTGAAATGTGAGTAACCCAGCTGCCTGCCAGGCTCAGTGTAAGGGCCGGCCAGCGGAGCCCTGGTACGTAGTTGACCAGGGGGGTGGGCACTTTGAAGGGGTGTGACAATATATTAAAAAAAAAAATTTGTGACAGCCGCCGTGACGACAAACCCTAGTGTGCAGCTGCCGTGACGACGAACCTTAGTGTGCACTTGCCGTGACGTTGAATCGTAGAATAGAGCTCTGAGAACGTTGGGAGTATGGGATCTCAACGAAGTGCTGGTTGTGGCTTTGAATGATTCAAGTTGAATCGGGCCAAGGTCTGACGCAGATGAATATATGTTGTGAATATTGTCAGTTGTGGTGAGAGGTTCCTATGGGACTTCTGTTCAATCAACTTGACATTGTGGAAGCACAGATGAGGAGAAAGACCTCAGAGTGTGCAGCGAAAGCGTGAGAATGATGTGTTAATCATGGCTTCGGGAGGTAAAACTTCGAAGTCCAGGTTATTTTGTGAAAAAGGGGTCTTGAAGGATCCTAGTTTGGTGAAAATAATTTGCGGTGGGTGGAATTATTAAAATGCCTGGTTCCAGCTTGTTGTAATTGTGCATTGTGAGTCTCTCACCTGCGGCCGCATGGGGTGATTCCTATGGCGGAGGACCGTGCCTTTGGGGCGGTAGTTTACGGGGGACAGGCTATTTGTGAAGGCCGACGGGCCATTTTTGAAAGCCGGATAGCTCTATGAGTTATAAGGCTATGTGTATGCACTGCCACGCCAATAGTCCCTGAGTAGCTAACAACAGTTCGGGTAAAGACTGTGTGTCTTCCCGGCGGAGAAAGGGGATGAGGGTGGAGTGTGATGTGGAAGCCGAAAGGCTATGTGTGAGCACCGCTACGCCAATAGTCCTTGAGTAGCTAACAACAGTTCGGGTAAAGACTTTGTGTCTTCTCGGCGGAGAAAGGGGATGAGGGTAGGGTGTGATTGTGAATCTACTATTGTGAACCTGAATGGCTATATGTGTGCACTGCCATATCAATAGTCCCTGAGTAGCTAGTAACGGTTCGGGTAAAGACTGTGTGTCTTCCCGGCGGAGAAAGGGGATGAGAGTGGAGTGTGATTGTGAATCTGTGACAATTGTGCATAAGCTGGGACTAAGGTATAGTTGTCTAGTAGGGCAGGGCTAATTCAGCTGATGGCTAATTCGACTACATGATCGGGGGTTCTCTATTCTGAGGGCACTACCCTGGCATGGCCAACCTGGCTAGCCACCACGTTGGTTGCACCGGTGTTGACCCCAGGCCGAAAGGCGGTGCATAAAATTAGAATCTGCGATGTGTGTGTTGTAAATGTGAACTGTGATATGAATGCCGGAAGGGCAATTTGTATTTGTGAGACAACGGGAAGTTGTCGTATTTGTGCAAGCGGCGGAAGCCGAGGTATTCTTGCTATGTGATATTGTGATTGAGACCCAAAAGCCCTGGATGGGTGAGGGTAAGGCCGTGAAACTTGATACGGCAATGTGATTGTTGTGAATACCCAAAGAATCCCGGTCACCACTAGTGGAGTTACTGGTAGGTGTACGGGTGAGGGTAAAGCTGTGAAAGTGGATATAGCGAAAGTTGAAATGTTTGTGTATACAGCTGAGGCTGTCGTTTGATGTATTGAGGTTGTGGTGTTTTGGGGTTACTCCCGGAAGGGGTAACTAGATTGAGTTGAGCAGAATAGTAGCCTATGCTGCCTAACTGCTGAGATGTTATGGCTCATGATTTAAAGCCTCCAACATTATGTTTATGTGATGATAGTGTGTTATGGCAATCGTATGTGGAAGCGATTGCATTTGTTTGGCAAATTGTATGGTGATTGGGTTTGTGCGGCAATCGTGAAATGGGCCAATTGCAATTTGTGGCAACTAAGTTGCATTCATTGTTAAGATTCTTTCGAGAATCTGAATTGTGATGCTCCAATTGTCGGGGTGGTCTAGCAAAGACTTTCCCAAGATACAGTAAGTTATGAAACGGAAGCCGTCATGAAGAGGCAACCGAGGTTGTGGTTTAAGTGGTTCGCCAAATTTCGAGGACGAAATTTATTGAACGGGGGGAGAAATGTAATACCCCGAATTTTGAGACTTGAGGCTAGAGAATAAGCCTAAGATTAGTGGATTGCTAAGCCCCGGTTTAGCAAAATCCCAAATTGTGATTAAGGGTTAATGACTCCAAAAGTGGATGTCATTAGTGATAAATGGACCCTTATGGAGATTATGGTGTGAGTTGGCACCCGATGTGATTCGTATGTGTTCTGAGCAATGCCAAAACCCTGTATTTGAGTTCAATTGTGGATTAACATCCAAATTGACTTAGAATAGAGGGAGGAATTGAATGGGATATTGTGATGGAAATGGTGTCATGTTATGGTATTTAATCATTGGAATTGATTTAAATTGGATTGGACACATTGGTTGCAAAAAAAAAAATTGAAAATGCTGCCCAGTGTGAATTCTGTCTAGGCAGTCTTCTCGTGTGGACGTTTTTACTAGGCAAATGATGTCAGAAAATTATGAAACTTTCCAGTCTTGAAGTTCACATCCCAAGCTTCAAAATGGGCATATAATTTGTGCCATTTCAAGTTGGGAATTGAGAGTTATAGCTGTCCAAAGTTTGAGGTCGAAAATGGACTCTGTTTTGGGCAGTGATGAAATTTGTGTAATTCTGGAATTGTGTGGTGATTTCTAGTATTGGTAAATATTTTTCCTATAAAGAGGACTTAAATAGCTTTCATTTGGCTTTGGAATCACCTCATTTCGATATTTTTAGAATTAGTTATGATTTTTCAAAGTTTGGGCAGAAAAACTGTCATAAAATCCGAAAATGGGATTTATGACATCAGCATAATAAAACATGACATCATCCTAATGTTAAAACACTTTTTATTCATCTTCCTTCCTCCAAACCGACGCCATATTCAGCTGAACAAGAGGAAAAACGTTTGAGAGCTCTTAGAGAGAGAAAGAGGAGAAATCTTGTAAGGTAAGCCGATTTCTCCGACGATCTAGCTCCTAACGCGTATGATCCTTCTCCTAAGCTTCTCTTCTACATGGATTAAGGTACTTGAAGCTTAATTTTTCTGTTTAAAAGGGGCTAGGGTTCAGCCAAGTCGAGGAAAATCAAGTGGGAGCTTGAGGTAACTTCCAAACTCTTGTATATTGACTATTCTAGCTGCTGTGGGCAATTTAATCGGTGAAATTTCGCCGGATTGCCGTTGGTTTTAATTTATGGAAATGGGTTGTAGGGGCTGTTATGCTGCCCAAATTGATACTAAATGGTAGTTGTAGTCTAATGGAATAGTCAATAAAGTGGTTAGGAGTGGAAAGAAACACGTTTACGGAGCCGAAACCGAAAAACCCCAATTTTCCTCTTAAAACCCATATATTTCGGCCAGCATTGTAAATGGGTCTTAGAGTTGGATTTTCAATGATTTGATGATTCCATTGGATTCAGTGGGCGAAAATAGGTGGGGTTACAGTTGGGCACTTTTTCGGAAAAGGCCGAGAAAGCCTAATTACAGAAACGCCCCTAAAACCCTAAAAGTAGGGCTGCCAAGGGCAATTTCGTAATTTGACATTGAATTTGATAATTCCGAGTCCGGAAATGGATTCCTTGGGCGAAAATATGTTGGAATAGCCCATGTCAAAATTTCGGGAAAAGTACAGCCGGACCGGGTACGGCGGGGCCGGGCCGGGTCCCCGGGGGTATTTTAGTAAATTTTCTATATAGCCTCATATAACCCCCAGAAACACTATGGAAGTGTCTAAATGGTACATTTGACATTGTAGGATCGAATGTGAAGCCCCGAGTTGATGGCACGCAAATCGAGGAGAAAAGACTGGAGGTAGGGAACTTATCTCTCCTGCATGCTCTGATAACTGTATTAATGTGTTGATGCATGTTATTGCTTTGCTTGATTATGTGGAACATGTATGAATGATTTGAAGCTATGTTTCAATATATGCTATGGCCATATGTGTATCGTTCGAAGCATTGAGCTTATAGATTTGTCATTGTAAGTGTGCATGAGTTATGTGATGCAAGCATGTCATGCATTAAACACTTATCTTGCCTGCATATTGATAATGTTTCCCTACTGAGATTCTCTCGAATCTCACCCTCCCCTACCAACAATTTAGACAGGGTAGGTGGATCGAGGATGGAGTAAGCAATCAAGGGCGACGGGACTGGTTCGGGTTGTAATCTTGTGATAGGTGGTTATCAATGCATGTTTGGGATTAAGTATATTTGGATATATAATTGTGTAGGTTGGAATGTATATTCGAGTATGTATTTGATATGAGAATTTGTGTAATCCCTTATTTGGAAAATTGTAAAGGGCGAATATGCCCTGTAAGGCTTGAATTAATGTAAGGAACCCGGGATTGCCGGGATTATTACATTGCGTACTCTGATATATTTAAATGTGATTTATCTTCGTGTAGTAATTGTATTCGGAAAAAGGTATTTATGAAAACCCCGTCTGGTAGATGGGTTTGTAAACGTTATTTGATTGTTATTGGTCTCTATTTCACTTTAATCGCGTATTTCGGATATAATTACGGAAGGGGTTACAGTAGTTATTATGTACGAATCGCTATGGGGGTTTCTATAATTATGCACGTATTATTAGTATATTTAAGCTATTCCTACATTGCCCATCAAACTGTATATCATCTTTTTCAAAATACTCTGAAAAAGGTTAAAATAAGATAAGGGTGTGAAAAAGTTAGAGGAAAGAGAAATGATGAATAGTAAAAATTCTTGAGCTTTAGAGTCGATTTTACTTCCGATTTGGCATTTCCAGCTTTCAAATTCTTCTCTAACGTTGTTTCTCATATAGAGAGGAACATCTCTATAATGTCAGATTTTCAATCAGAGGTGTTTGATTCCATCTAGTTAGAGAAGGTGCTCCAAGAATCAAGAATACATCACATATATGAATTCCAGTAAGCGTAGGCTTTGATTTGATTTGAATATTTTGTGATTTTGTTGAGTATTTCTTAAGATACTCAAACCTTAAATTTTGGCTAGAAGGAGTCTTTTAGGGCTTGATGCTCATATGATGATGATTATGATGTTAAAAGAGGTTTCATGATGATCTATGATGATTTTGGAAGTTTGTGTTTAAATATGCTTGAATTCATTTTCTGGAGATGTTGGGACTATGAAATTTTTCAGGATTAAAGTAGACATCCTAGGCTTTAATTTGATGGGTAATTAAAGATGTTGGGACTAGTGGATTGAAAGTTATGATTTTTCAAAGTTTGACCTTGATTCTAAAATGAAATCTATAATAGTATGAGTTTGACAAATTTCTGGAAAATATGTGGCTGTAATTGATGCTCTATGATATTTTTCATTGAAATAAGACTTAAAAGAGTATTTTATAGAACCTAGAACTAACCCATTTGGTTTTTTGTATAATCAATTATGAATTTCTAATGTTTGCTTAACAAAACTGGCAGATTGGGTTAACATGAAAATTCATGGAATTTTTGTTGAATTGTCAAAAGTATTGGGCCAAATATAAGAGACATGTTCTAAAGGCCCATATAGCCCCATTGGACACTTATTTATCATGGATTTGATGATATGATATTATATCTAGGGTCATGAGGTGACAAAGAAGAAGCATCCTTAATGATTGGAGAAAAGGTACAAGAGGAAGACATAAAGTCAAAGTTAGTGAACTTACCTTATTTGCATGTATTTAATAATTATGATTGTGTAGTGATATATGTGATTACTTTACTTGATTATGTAGAGCATATTTGAATGATGAAGCTTTGCTTCTGTTTATGCTATAGCTATTGGTATAGTATGTGAAGCATTGAGCATGCAGAAATGTCATTATGGGGCATGCATCTAGTTAAAGCTAACATGCCATGCACATAGCATATATCTTGCATGCATTATGATAACTGTTTACTACTAAGATTCCCCTGAAGCTTACCCTCCCCAACTAACCATTTAGACAAGTGAAAATATAAGATATGTTGAGAATAAAGAAGAGAACTACACGAGAGGAATGCAGCAGTGGAATGAAGATGAACAGATTTTTGTGTTTCATTGAAAAGGGTTTAGACACCCTAGTAGCCCTGTATGGCTACATTATTTGTAATTATTATATACAATCCTTGTAGGGAATTTCTGTAATCAAGCACTTATTATCAGTATTTTTATGTTATTTTTGTGTGTCTACCGAACTGTGCGTAACACTCTAAAAAAATATGGAAATAAGATATTGTTCTTATATTTTTAGTATAAGAGCCCAAGCGATTCGGGCAAAGCAGAGCCCAAGCAGTTCTGGCAAAGCACGCAGTTCCAGCAACAGGATAGTAAACTGTTATGGTCTTGATTATACAGTGATAGGATATATGCACAAAAAGAGGGTATTTTATTAAGCAGTCCCAGAGAAACAGTGAATACCAATAGGCAGTAGTATCATAATACCGGTTTGAGGGTGGTATAAGGATGTCATAGACACAGAGGGAGCGGGTTTGAGTAAGGCAAGAGTATGTTGGAAATTGTACCCTAAGGGCTAATCACTGCACTTTGAGCATTATTAATTTAATGAAATTTCTCCATTTTGTTATCATATTATTTGCATGTTACCTGTGATAATTGTATCCGTTGATAAATCATAAAAATTGTCCTAAAATGTCCCTGGTCGGTCATTTATGAGGGAGCAGAGATGAAACAAAACCAGTATGACTCTAATAAGATATGGAGATATGAATTAAAGTCTTAGGTACTTGTAAGAGTACAAGGTGATGGACCGTCCCATTATGAGAAAGCTACATGGATCAAGTCATAAGCTTTTCTCATGTATAACTACATCACAATGCCTTTTGACCTGAGGTCATCATGGATTCCTATGAGAGTTACTAAGCTTTAAACTAGTTAAAAGTCACTATTGACCAGATGATGATAAAGACTATGATCGGGTTTGATGGTTTTTCATGTAAAGGAATATGAATGATCAAGATGGAATTTGTCCCTCACATTAGTAGAGAGATATTACTAGGCCCTCGATGAGTGAGTCTAAGAAATGTATGACCATACTACTATGAAAAGGAGTTTCCATTTCTATTGTCATACTACTCAAGAATCGAGAAAGTAATGGTTAGGAACAAGAGGATGACATTATACATGCCTCATCCTTGACCGATATATCATGTGACAAAAGGGGTGTGACATGGCCGTATGACATGTTTCATCATGTTAACGATCCTCATATGAATTGGGTAGTCGTAATGTCTTGCTAGAGGCCGCTTGCAACTTGTGGGTTAGTACAGTTATTGGCCAACTGCCAACTTTGTATGGGCCTACAGGGTCACACACAAGAATGGCCCAACACGAGATAATGTTTAATCTAGGGTGGATGAATTATATATATATGTATTTTTGAAATACATATTATATGTATATATATATTATGATATTATTATATTGTGTTAGTTTTAAATTTAATTTCATTAAGATAAATTAGATTTAATGACTAACATGATAGAGATATAGTATCTTAGATTTAATTTATGAAGATATATTAAATCTAATGGCTCTTTATTTAGATTAAATAAATTGGTTAAATTAAAATTGTTAGACAGATTTAATTAAAACTGAATTTATTTAATTAGCTCATCAAGATAATTAATTTTTAATTAATTTCAAAATTAATAAAGATTAATTTTGAAATTCAAATATAGCCCTCATAGGTTATAAACTTGATAGAGCATATAGAGTCATACACGCATGAGAATTCAGAGCCGTAAGGGAAACCCTAGGAGACATTGAAGGCGCTAGCACGGAGTCTCTGTTGGTAAGCATTCGTGTGGATACCGGTAGTAGGAGCAGACTTGACGTGTTGGCTCCTAGAGATCGAAAGGCATGAATTCGAAAAGGTATGAATCTTTCTAACTCAGTTTAAACGTCGTTGATAGATCTACAATTAGGATCGGCGAAATTTTTTTAAAAAAATTTTTTCCGTTGTGCCTCCCGATCCTAACAGAGTATGGGCCTCATCCTAGAATAGAATCATCGGTAGGCTGATAAGCATCAGACAAATAAGCCACAGACAGATCCAATTGTAGATCAGGAGCCATGGGAGGACGTCTGAAGTATATATCTGTAAGCTGTCGGAAAGTGTCAACCCCTATGGATCAGCATACAAGGTACTTGTATAGTATAATCCAAATATAGCATGAGCAGGGTCTTTTGGATTTAGAGTCTTGGATGACATATGGATCTACACAGTGATGTACATTTTCCCATATACTGCATTTTGGGCTCCAAGGGAAAAATGAGGTTATAAAGCGGGATTCAAATGATAGCTTGGTGGACCACATGGAGCATATCCCAAAGTATGTGTCCGAGTGCATGTACTGACACTAATATGTAGTCCATACACAGTATTTTAATGCTCGGAGATAGTCGACATGACTTTTGAGATAAGGGCAATCATGAGGTATCGGTGGTCGCAAGGAATTAGAACCGGTATATGCGTTTTGGCATGGGTTGACAAAATTTAAGCATGCTCAACCTAGGGAAATCTTAGGATGGGTGACCCCCTTGGTAAGTCACACATATATGTGGTGACATGTGATGAAAAAGGACAAGCACATGTTGTACAATAGTTCAAAGGCTGCATGTTGTTGCAGGCTTTTCCTGACAACTGTAAATAGCTGTGATATGTTATTTCAAGCGTATCTGTGTACCTAAAACTATATGAAATGACAAATATGCCTTTTTGAATATGTGACATTTACCTGTTTATATAGGGCAGTAATACCTAATGGGTTGTATGTCCTAAGGTTGTTAGTCTCGATATGTATACAGCAAAAATGATTAATTATATGTGCTTAGTCTATAAAACCTGATAGACATGTATGTCCTTAGGCTTGCGAATGTTATGTTTTTAAGAATGGTAACGGGCAAAAGCTCGAGACAGTAAGTACCAAGGTACTTGTAAGCATAGGGGTGATTCCCTTAACTATAAGACTCGACGTGCAAGATTACATGAAGCAGCATTATCTCTAGGCTATAAGATCCTATATGCTAGTTATGTTAAGGACCAGTTTGTCCAGAGGCCCTAAGATCTAGTTGGCTAGTGTGTACTTAAGTTGGCAGATGTATTCAAAATTGTAACAGGCAGTGACCCGAGGATTGGGGAGCAGAGACCTTCGGCTGTATGATCTTATATGCTACTTTTTTATATTGCACATTGATTATTGAATGAGAAATGTTGAATACTATTAGAGATATAAGACTATAATGACTTGTGTTGCATGCTTATTGACCCTACACACGAGAAGGATGGACTGAATTTCTAGAAGAGTCCCCGAAGTGTAGACGTTCAAATTTCGTGAACAAAATTTATTGAGCGGAGGGAGCAATGTAACATCCCAAATTTTACTCACCAAAATTCCTTACACTTTGTAGCATTTAAAGGGAATAAAATGGTGAATTAAAGAGCATATGAAATGACAAAATAAAGTAATTGTGGTCACACACACAACATGATTATGACTGGAACACAAATTGCAAAATGTGGATTTGCGGTCAATGTGTTTTCTTGTATGGCAGTCTAGTTGTGTGATGGTTTTGGATAATCAAATAATGTCCAATAAATATGAAATTTTTCACAATAAAAGTAGACTTATCAAGCTTTAATTTGTTAGGTCATATAAGTCATTTGAAACTGTACACTACGAGTTATGCATTTTTTAAGTTAGCCAAGTGAAACTGGTAGGTTTCTATGGTAGTGTACAATAAATGATAATTCTAGAATGTTGTGCATCCAATTTGTAATGCCTAAAATATGATTAAGGCTAATGGCTCCAAATGTGAATGTAAGTAATGTAGCCAAACACTTTTGGAGTAATACAATGTGAATTATGATCGAAGTTGCAGTAACCAGTGTCCTAACCCTATATTTATGCTCAATTGTGGTATTAAAACCTAAATTGAATTAAAAGTGAGGGGAGGGCACATGGCATGAGTAAATGGGGTCAAATAATGTGTGAAGTGGTAATCCAATAGGAATTGCTATAGGCAGGGGCAAAATGGGAAGAAAGAAAATTTGTCAGCTAATTAGTCAGTAACTGAAGAGGGAAGTCCCTGTAAACTGAAAGAGTAAGTGGTGCAACCAATTAGCTAATGTAATTCATGGGAGTAACCACATGGTTGCATGCACATGGAAGAAGCTACTAGATGTTGACACTTGGCATCATCTAACACAATTGATCAAAGTCAAAAGTTTCAACTCTTTTCTTCCCTCTCTCTTCTCAAGGTTGGCCAAGGCATAGGAGGGAATTAAAATCTGATTTCATCATTATCTTCTATTCTCTCTCTCAAGCTCTTAGTCGGCCATAGTAAGAGGAGGAAAGAGAAAGTGAAATCAAGGTAAGTGAGCTGCATTTGACCTTGTGAATGACCTTAAATGCTAGAAAACCTCTTCTCTAATCTTCATCTTGATGAGAGCTGTTAGGATTGGCAGGCATAGCGGAAGAATTTTAAAAAATTTTTTACCGATCCTAATCGAGGATCTATCAACGGCATTTAAATCGAGTTAGAAGGTTTCATACCTTTCGATGATTCAGAGTTTTCACGATCTCTAGGAGCCAACAAGTCAGGTTCGCTCCCTTTACCGGTATCCACACGAATTCTCTCCAACCGAGACTGCGTGCTAGCGCCTCTAATGTCTCCTAGGGTTTCACTTGCGGCTCTCAATTCTCATGTGCATATCAATATATCTGCTCTATCAAGTTTATAACCTATGAAGGCTATTTTCAAATTTCAAAATTAATCATCATTAATTTCAAAATTAATTAACTATTAATTATCTTGATGAGCTAATTAAATAAATTCAGTTTAAATTAAATCTACCCAACAGTTTTAATTTAACATATTTATTTAATCCAAATAAAGAGCAATTAGATTTAATTTATCTTCATAAAGATAAATTAAATCTGAGATACTATATCCCTATCATGGTGGTTATTAAATTTAACATATCTTAATAAATTCAATTTAAAACTAACACAATATAATAATATCATATAATATATATACATATATGTATAAGATATATATATTTCAAAAATATATATCTATATAATATTATTAATGAATTTTATATTATATATATATATAATTCGTCCACCCTAAATTAAACATTATCTCGTGTTGGGCCATTCTTGTGTGCGACCCTGTAGGCCTATATGAAGTTGGCAGTGGGCCAATAAGTATACTAACCTAAAAGTCGCAAGTAGCCTCTAGCAAGACATTACTATTACCCAATTCATATGAGGATCGTTATCACAATGCAACCTGTCATACAACCATGTCCCGTCCCATTTGTCACACGATATATCGATCAAGGATAAGGCATGGATAATGTCATCCACTTGTTCCTGACCATTACTTTCTTGATTCCTGAGTAGCCTGATAATAGAGATGGAAACTCCTTTCCATCATAGTATGGCCAAACATTTCTCAGACTCACTCATCGAGGGGCCCAGTAATATCTCTCTACTAATTTGAGGGACAAATTCCATCTTGATCATTCATATTCCTCTACATGAAAAACCACCAAGCCCGATCATAGCCTTTATCATCACCAGGTCAAAAGTGACTTTTGACTAGTTCAAAGCTTAGCAACTCCAATGTAGGACTCCATGATAACCTCAGGTCTAAGGGCATTGTGACGTGGTTATACATGAGAAAAGCTTATGACTTGATCCATGTAGCTTTCTCATAGTGGGTCGGTCCAGCACCTTGTACTCTTACAAGTGCCTAAGACTTTGATTCGTATCTCCATATCTTATCAAAGTCATACTGATCTTGTTTCATCTCTGCTCCCGCATAGATGACCGACCAGGGACATTTTAGGACAATCTTTATGAATTATCCAAGGATACAATTATCACAGTTAACATGCAAATAATATGATAACAGAATGGAGAAATTTCATTAAAATAATAATGTTCAAAGTACAATGATTGGCCCTTAGGGCACAATTTCCAACATCCTCCCACTTGCGCTAGGTGCAATAATTAATTTGCTTAATGCCCATTGCCTTAACATGACGCTCATGCTTTGCCTGTGCAAGTGGCTTAGTAAGAGGATCATCAACATTATCTTCTCCTGCTACTTTGCATATCTTTATATCACCTCTATCATTGATTTCTCTAATACGATGAAATCGCCTGAGTATATGCTTGGTCCTTTGATGTGACCTAGGCTCCTTGGCTTGTGCAATAGCACCACTATTGTCACAGAACAAATCTATTGGATTTGAGATGGTAGGCACCACCCCTAGTTCAGTAATGAACTTTCTGATCCAAACAGCTTATTTAGTTGTATCTGATGCTACTATATACTCAGCTTCTGTTGCAAAATCGACTTAGAGCTCTTCCAGCTTACTGCTCCTCCATTCAGGAGGAATACATATCCAGATTGTGATTTAAGGTCGTCTTAGTCAGTTTGGAAACTTGCATCTGTGTAACCGGTTACGTAAAGCTCATCATCCAATCCACCATAAACCAAAAATAAGTCCTTAGTGCTTCTTAACTACTTTAGGATATTCTTGACGGCAGTCCAATGACCCTCACTAGGATCTTGTTGGTATCTGCTGGTCATACTTAAGGCAAACGAGACATCCGGTAAAGTACATAACATGGCATACATGATGGATCCAATGGCCGAGGCATATGGAACCTTACTCATGCGATCTCGCTGATCAGGTGTACTAGACACAGATCCTTGCTAAGATGGATGCCATGAGACATGGGCATGTAACCCCTTTTTGAATCCTGTATACTGAACCTATACAGTATCTTGTCTATGTATGTGCTCTAACTTAGGCCTATTAGTCTTTTGGATCTATCCCTATAGATCCTAATCCCTAAGATATAGGTGGCTTCACCTAAGTCTTTCATTGAAAAGGACTTTCCTAACCAAGACTTGATACTCTACTAGGTATGAATATTATTCCCAATAAGTAGGATGTCATTTACATAAAGCACTAGAAATACAACTATACTCCCACTAACCTTCTTGTAAACACGAGGTTCATCGATGTTTTGAATGAATCCAAACTCTTTGACTACTTCATCAAAACGATGATTCCAGCTCTGAGATACTTGCTTCAATCCACAAATGGATCTTTGAAGCTTGCAAATTTTACCAAAGTCCTATGGATGCACAAAACCTTAAGGTTGTATCATGTACACATCCTCAAGCAACTTTCCATCAAGGAAGGTTGTTTTGACATCCATCTGCCATATTTCATAGTCATAATATGCTGCAATGACAAGAAGGATTTTGATTGATTTGACCATTGCAACTAGGGAAAAGGTTTCATCATAGTCTACACCATGGTTTGAGTGAATCCTTTTGCAACCAGTCATGCCTTGAAGACATTTACATTGCCATCCATGTCAGTTTTTTCCTTGAAAACCCATTTGCACCCAATGGTTTTTACACCTTCAGGTGGATCGACTAAGGTCCATACCTTATTGTCGTACATGGATTGCATTTCAAACTTCATGGCATTTAGCCATTTCTTAGAGTTTGGTCCCACTGTGGCTTCTCGATAGGTGGTGGGCTCATTTTGTTTAATGAGCAACATATCACGGCCTTCAGTAATTAGAAATCCATATCTATGAGGCTGATGTCGTGTCTTATTAGATCTTCGTGGACCTTGTGTTACCTAAGGAGGTTCAGCAACTTATTGTGAGTCTTTTCTAAATTCCATTTGTGGTTCTACACTATCTTGTGGCTCTCGAATTTCTTCAAGATGTACGTCGCTCCTATTGGTTGTTTTAGAGACAAACTCTCTCTCTAGAAACTTACCAATTCGAATAACAAACACTTTGTTATCAGTGGGATTGTAGACATAGTATCCTTTTGTTTCTTTAGGATACCCCACGAAAAGGCACTTTGTGGATCTGGGCGCTAATTTATCAGAGACTTGTTGCTTAACATATACCTCACATCCCCAGATCTTGAGAAAAAGATAAACTTGGTTTCTTTCTAATCTATAGCTCATATGGTGTCTTTTCAATTGCCTTAGATGGAACAAGATTTAGTGTGAACGCAGCTATCTCTAGGGCATGTCCCCAAAAGGATAGTGGAAGATCTGTTTGACTCATCATAGATTGAACCATATCTAATCGTGTTCAATTCCTCCGTTCAGAAACGCCACTCCATTGTGGTGTTCCTGGAGGAGTCAATTGTGAGATTATCCCACAACTCCTAAGATGGTCAATGAATTCTTGGCTTAAATATTCACCACCTTGATCAGATCAAAGTGCTTTAATTATTTTACCAAGTTGGTTTTGTACTTCATTTTGGAATATTTTGAACATTTCAAAAGATTCAGATTTATGTTTCATTAGATAGATATAGCCATATCTACTAAAGTCATCTATAAATGTAATGAAGTAGACATAACCTCCTTTGGCAGCTATATTTAATGGTCCACATACATCTATATGTGTGAGGCCCAATAATTCAATGGCCCTCTCACTGTGCCCAGTAACAGGTGCCTTAGTCATCTTTCCTAATAAGCAAGATTTGCATATATCATATGATTTAAAATCAAGTGAGTTTAGAAATCTATCTTGATGGAGTTTAGAAATGTGTTTCTCATTTATGTGGCCTAGACGATAATGCCATAGGTAAGTCGGATTCAAATTGTTTGATTTTATCCTCTTAGTAGTTACATTATAGATATTCCTATTATTAGGATGTTCCAAATTTAATACATAATGACCAATATGCAAATCACCATCATCATAGAAAATGTCATTACCATAAATAGAACATTTACCATTCCTAGTAATGGAAGTATAACCTTCCTTATCCAAATAAGAAAGAGAAAAAATGTTACTACTCAAAGCAGGAACATAATACCAATTGTTCAAAACTAACAAAAACCCACTGGGCAGAACTAATTTATAAGTGCCTATGGCTAAAGCAGCAACTCTTGCTCTATTTCCAACTCGTAGGTCCACCTCGCCCTTCTTCAGCATTCTATTGTCCTTTAGACCCTGCACATTTGTACAAATGTGAGAACCACATGCAGTATCTAATACCCATGTAGAGGAAGTAGAAAAATGAATGTCTATAACATAAATACCTAAAGCGATAGCCCCGCTATCCTTCTTGTTCTTTTTCAGATCTTCCAGGTAGAGTTTGCAATTCCTCTTCCAATGACCGGGTTCATTGCAGAAGTAGCAGACTCCTTCCTTTGGAGGCTTTGCCTTTTTGGGTGGAGACTTGGTTTCGGTCTTGTTTGACTCTTTGGTCTTACCACCTGAGCCATTACCCTTCCATTTGCCCTCCCTTTCTTTTTCATACCCTTTCCTTTCTGAACCATCAAAACTGTGCTAGGCTTTTCCTTAATGCTTTGCTCAGTAGTTTTGAGCATCCCATGCAAATCAAAAATTGATTTCTCCATGTTGTTCATATTGTAGTTCATAACAAACTGGTCATAACTCTCCGAGAGTGAGTTGAGTATCAAATCCGTAGCTAACTCCTGGCTCATGGGAAATCCAAGCCTATCAAGGTGATCAATATAGCCTTTCATCTTTAACACATGAGTACTAACTGATGCACCTTCAGCCATTTTGCAGGAATGTAAGGCCTTTGTGGTCTCATACCTTTCTTGCCTTGCCTGTTGCTGGAACATTTCCTTGAGATGTACAATCATCTCATGAGCCTCCATGAGTTTCAGATCTCTTTGGAGCTTTGGAACCATAGTGGCAAGCATCAGGCAACCTACATCCACAGAGTCATCCTTATGCTTTGTGTAAGCATCTCTCTGAGCTCTTGGAGCATTGACTGCAGGCTCCTCAGGAATGGGTTGATCTAGGACATAAGCCTTTCTTTCCTGCTTGAGAACAATTCTCAAGTTCCTGAACTAGTCAAGAAAGTTTGACCCATTTAGTTTGTCCTTCTCAAGGACCGATCGCAATGATGGTGTTGCAGTATTACTAGTGACATGATTCTACAATTAAAATATGCAAAGTTAGTTAGTAATCTCCTACTAAGTTAACAACCCTCAAAATAAAAATTAGTGGGCTAAGATCCATATTTTGCTTAAACTTTAGTCCACTTTGGCAAGACGCTTAAATTCAAGTTATTTAGGTAGGTAACCTATTTACCAATTACATCATATGTAACTCTTAGATCTTTATGGGATTTAATCATCATATGATCCGGCATGTTTAACCCCATCTAATGCCTTGAGATTCAAAACCATTTTGTTAATCTCAATTAAGTCAAAACAATAATGAATATTATGAGCAGCACCATTACTCAAGCTTGTCTCATCAAGATAACTCAAGTCATTGACTTTGATGGTTTCCACAATTGAGCGATCTAGGTTTTGACAAGTATTCATTAATTGACGGCATTATGACTTAAGATTTGATTCAGATAGCTTAATTAATTAGTTTTGTTTATATGGATGCAATCATGGTCGTATCTCATACAGATAAATACATATAAACATAAAAGTAATCATGCAATGATCTTATCAAAAGCATAATTTAAACGTGACACAACATGGCTTATCTAACCTAAAATCCTCCCAAGCCAATGAGAGGACTTCTCTAAATAAAAAAAGAAATACATTGAGAGAAACCTCATTTAAACATTCGAGGGGAGTGAGATGAGAAGAGAATGTACATCGAGAGTATTTAGAGAAGGGCATGGCACACAGTCCATATTTAAATATTACAACCCTTTGTAAAATTCTAAAGCCATGTTGTTCACCATACCGAAACAAGTATAAATAATAAACCACAACAAGAATTCATACAATATGAAAAGCAATAAATGTCATGATCAGATTATATTGCGCTACGCAAAGGTGGTCACAGAGGTCCCGCTATTTAAATATCCGAACCTAGACCGGAATAGATATCTAAACCTAGATCTGGTTTGATAGCCGCCAACTACGATCTCAGGTACCCAACCCAATTTCATGCTTGTTCAAAACGAAAGTCACATACATGTTTCAAGATATACATGTTCGGAATCGATTTCATGCTTGTTCCTAAACGAGAATCACATACATGTTTCAAAACCGAAAACGAAACAATTTTAAGATTCAATTTAAATGAAAACGAAAATAAGTGGAATTACAAGATCACATCTTTCTAAATAATTTCGTTTTGTATTAACCAAATCACATGCATATTCGAATGTTTCTTATAAACATACGTACACATCCCATATATATCACATGTATAAGAAAACTCAATTTAAATGCACAATTGATCTGGCTCTGATGCCACTGTTAGGATCGGCAGGCATAGCGGAAGAATTTTAAAAACATTTTTACCGATCCTAATCGAGGATCTATCAACGGCATTTAAATTGAGTTAGAAGGATTCATACCTTTTGATGATTCAGAGTTTTCACGATCTCTAGGAGCCAACACGTCAGGTCCACTCCCTCTACTGGTATCCACACAAATGCTCTCCAACCAAGACTGTGTGCTAGTGCCTCTAATGTCTCCTAGGGGTTCCCCTTGCATCTCTCAATTCTCATGTGCTTATCAATATATCTGCTCTATCAAGTTTATAACCTATGAAGGCTATTTTCAAATTTCAAAATTAATCATCATTAATTTCAAAATTAATTAACTATTAATTATCTTGATGAGCTAATTAAATAAATTCAGTTTAAATTAAATCTGTTCAACATTTTTAATCTAACATATTTATTTAATCCAAATAAAGAGCCATTAGATTTAATTTATCTTTATAAATTAAATCTAATATACTATATCTCTATCATGTTAGTTATTAAATTTAATATATCTTAATAAATTCAATTTAAAACTAACACAATATAATAATATCATATAATATATATACATATATATATATATATAAGATATATATATTTTGAAAATATATATCTATATAATAGTATTAATGAATTTTATATTATATATATATATATAATTCGTCCACCCTAAATTAAACATTATCTCGTGTTGGGCCATTCTTGTGTGCGACCCTGTAGGCCCATATGAAGTTGGCAGTGGGCCAATAACTATACTAACCTAAAAGTCGCAAGTAGCCTTTAGCAAGGTATTACGACTACCCAATTCATATGAAGATCGTTACCACGATGCAACCTGTCATACAACCATGTCACGTCCCTTTTGTCACACGATATATCGATCAAGGATAAGGCATGGATAATGTCATCCTCTTGTTCCTGACCATTACTTTCTTGATTCTTGAGTAGCCTGATAATAGAGACGGAAACTCCTTTCCATCATAGTATGGCCATACATTTCTCAGACTCACTCATCGAGGGGCCCAGTAATATCTCTCCCTAATGTGAGGGACAAATTCCATCTTGACAAGGAAACCAATGGAAGCATCAAAACACCCAAATTCACATTATTTTCTCATATTCTGTTTTGACCACAAATTCAGTACAAACTCAATTCCACCAACCTTCACATTTAAAACTCTAAACCAATTCCATTGTCCAAAGGACACAACAAGACATCATTTCTATCATAAAACAACATGCAACTTATAAAACCCTAATGTGCACAAAAATCAGGGCAAAGATCCAGAATTCAAGAGTCTCAACCAATGGTCACAACATATGTATCAAAAGATAGCTTTCGCTTACCTCTTTCACTATCTCTAGCTTGTTCTTTGATTCCTCCACCACTAACTTTTCTTGAACTCACAAAACACCTCCTCTTGAAAATCCAAAACCATAGAAATGAAGCTCTTGTTGGAAATTGTGCCCTAAGGGCCAATCATTGTACTTTGAACATTATTATTTTAATGAAATTTCTCCATTCTGTTATCATATTATTTGCATGTTAACTGTGATAATTGTATCCTTGGATAATTCATAAAGATTGTCCTAAAATGTCCCTGGTCAGTCATTTATGCGAGAGCAGAGATGAAACAAGATCAGTATGACTTTGATAAGATATGGAGATACGAATCAAAGTCTTAAGCACTTGTAAGAGTACATGGTGTTGGACCGACTTACTGTGAGAAAGCTACATGGATCAAGTCATAAGCTTTTCTCATGTATAACCACGTCACAATGCCCTTAGACCTAAGGTCATCATAGATTCATACATGAGAGTTGCTAAGCTTTGAACTAGTCAAAAGTCACTTTTGACCTGGTGATGATAAAGGCTACGATCGGGCTTGGTGGTTTTTCATACAGAGGAATATGAATGATCAAGATGGAATTTGTCCCTCACATTAGTAGAGAGATATTACTGGGCCCCTCAATGAGTGAGTCTGAGAAATGTATGGCCATACTATGATGAAAGGAGTTTCTGTCTCTGTTATCAGGCTACTCAGGAATCGAGAAAGTAATGGTCAGGAACAAGAGGATGACATTATCCATGCCTTATCCTTGATCGATATATCGTGTGACAAAAGGGACGTGACATGGTTGTATCACAGGTTGCATCGTGATAGGGATCCTCATATGAATTGGGTAGTCCTAATGTCTTGCTAGAGGCCGCTTGCGACTTTTGGGTTAGTATAGTTATTGGCCCACTGCCAACTTCATATGGGCCTACAGGGTCACACACAAGAATGACCCAACACGAGATAATGTTTAATTTAGGGTGGATGAATTTTATATTTATATATATATAATATAAAATTCATTAATAATATTATATAGATATATATATTTTTGAAATATATATCTTATGTATATATGTATATATATTATATGATATTATTATATTGTGTTAGTTCTAAATTTAATTTATTAAGATATATTAAATTTAATAACCACCATGATAGGGATATAGTATCTCAGATTTAATTTATGTTTATGAAGATAAATTAAATCTAATGGCTCTTTATTTGGATTAAATAAATAGGTTAAATTAAAACTGTTGGATAGATTTAATTTAAACTGAATTTATTTAATTAGCTCATCAAGATAATTAATTGTTAATTAATTTCAAAATTAATGATGATTAATTTTGAAATTTGAAAATAACCCTCATGGGTTATAAACTTGATAGAGTAGATATATTCATATGCACATGAGAATTGAGAGCCGCAAGTGAAACCCTAGGAGACATTAGAGGCGCTAGTACGTAGTCTCGGTTGGAGATCATTCGTGTGGATACAGTAGAGGGAGCGTCCTGACGTGTTGGCTCCTCGAGATCGTGAAAACTCTGAATCATCAAAAAGGTATGAATCCTTCCAACTTGGTTTAAACGCCGTTGATAGATCCTCGATTAGGATCGGTGAAAATTTTAAAATTCTTCACTGTGCCTACCGATTCTAACAGTGGCATCAGAGCCAGATCAATTGTGCGTTTAAACTAAGTTTATGTTCTTATACATGTGATATATATGGGATGTGTACGTATGTTTATAAGAAACACTCGAATATGCATGTGATTTGGTTAATACGAAACAAAATTATTTAGAAAGATGTGATCTTGTAATTCCGTTGATTTTTCATTTTCATTTAAATTGAATCTTGAAATTGTTTCATTTTCGGTTTTTGAAACATGTATGTGATTCTCATTTTGGAACAAGCATGAAATCGATTCCGAAGATGTATATCTTGAAACATGTATGTGATTTTCATTTTAAACAAGCATGTAATTGGGTAGGGTACCTAAGATCATAGTTGGCGTACAGACACGTTAGGGTCTCTAATCGGATTTAGGGATTCGAAACTTTGGGGTAGACAATCCGGATCAGAAGCGTTTTGGGCCGTTGTTTTTGAAATTGGGCCGAAATCCCTTAAGAATTAAACCGCCGTGACCACCTCTACGTAGTGCAATATAATCTGATCACGACATTTATTACTTTTCATATTGTATGAATTCTTGTTGTGGTTTATTATTTATACTTGTTTGGGTATGGTGAACAACATGGCTTTAGAATTTTACAAAGGTTGTAATATTTAAATACGTCCTGCGTGCCATGCCTTTCTCTAAATACTCTCGATGTACATTCTCTTCTCATCTCACTCCCCTCGAATGTTTAAACGAGGTTTCTCTCAATGTATTTCTTTTATTTTAATTTAGAGAAGTCCTCTCATGGGCTTAGGAGGATTTTAGGTTAGGTAAGCCATGTTGTGTCATGTTTAAATTATGCTTTTGATAAGATCATTCCATGATTACTTTTACGTTTATATGTATTTATCTGTATGAGATACGACCACGATTGCATCCATATAAACAAAACTAATTAATTAAGCCCTCTGAATCAAATCTTAAGTCATAATGCCATCAATTAATGAATACTTGTCAAAACCTAGATCGCTCAATTGTGGAAACTGAACGAAGACTCACAACACGTAAAATGTGCACTAAGATCACATTGAAAGAAGCTCAAATGAAGGAGATATGATCCGTGGAAGATGACAGTGAAATCACCGTTACTTTTCAATACAAGTTCGGTATTTTGAGCATAACTCACAAACCACACATCGGATTGAGACAAGACCAGTGCCAAATGAAACTAGCCTCAAAGAGCTCTCCATGGATAGGTAATTTTCCTAATTTGAACTTATATTCTAGGAGCTATGCCTTCTGGAAGTTGTTGCTTGTGTAGTCTAGTCCGATAGACACTCTTTCGATCATAACTTGCAGAATACAAGGAGTTTGGAGCTGATTCTTTTTGCATTGGAATGCATATGGCAAGAGCTTTCTTATGATACATCATTAGAATCAAATAAATAAATTTTTTCTAAAGTGCCCCCACATCACCTGCGAGTGCAAAAACAAACTCTTGAAAAAAGTTGTGCGAGTGATGTCCAGAAGCAGCAGAATCGTGAAAAAATTTATAACACTCGAGCACTAGGATCTATACTCGAGCAATAGACTGTTCCTTACTCGATCACATGCAAGTTTTGACATGAGCGTGTTAACCGGAGAAGAAGCTTGTACGTGAAAACAAGAAGCGCACTCTAGCATGACTGGTTGTGCTCGAGTGATGTCTAGAATTCACTCGAGCATATGCGGGTGAAGAGCAGAAAGTGTTTGCCTGAGAGGAAGCTAGAATGTGAAATTGTACATGCACTCGAGTGAGGCTTCTTTGCACTCGAGTGAGGTCCTGACAGAAGTAGCGTAGAAGCTCAGACTCTCAAGGCCATCAATCCAAACGTGGTTAAATGTTATACAATCATTATGTTTTCACTTGTTATTGTTCCTAAACATTAACTAACAGATATTTCAAGTGTAAAACAGGAGATTAAGTATTTGGATTGCATATTCAAGAACAAAGGTCACGTATGGCAAATATCTTTACTCACGTGATGAGTCCCAGAAGCCAGAAATTCAGATTTTGACTAATGATCCAACATACCCTTGACTAACTCTTCATCATATTAATGATTAAGTATTTTGCAATATGAAACAGGATATTAAACGTTCGGATTTTAGATTCAAATAAAAGTCAATTATAGTAAACTTCATCATTACACACCGAATGGCGGCTACCTACCACGACAAGCAACTGACACACCACGAAAGACTGTTGAATATTCAAACATCTTCATACCGCTCCACAACATGACGTACAGCTCACAATGAAACATCCCACTACAGCTCACAATGAAACATCCCATTCTTCAACAGGATGCTTTTCTCTGCAACGGACAGTAGCTTGTTTTTCAAAGATGCTCAACAGTCAAAATGACTCCAACGGACGAATGCTTACAACGGTGATCATGTTCATCAACTATAAATAAGAGAGCATTCAACATCGATGGGTAACGAAGAAAATAGAGACAGTGAGCAACTACGAGAAAAATGATAGAAATGTGAATCCTCTACTTCTTCCCAAACACTCTCTGTTTTCCAGTTTCTATATTACTTATCATTGAGAGAGTGATTATTTGTATTGTACTTCAGTGAGCATTATATCCACTCTGTGAGAGAGTTTGTAAACACTTTCAACTATATTTTTGAGTTGATCTCAAGATAGAGGGGCCTTGAGAGGGTTGATTTCCTTACGGGGGAAGCTATAGAGAGAATTGCCAGTAAGACATTCTGCTCGTAAGACTTACAAGGTGCAAGCAGTAGAGAACGTTAGTGCTCATAAGACTTACAGGGGTGTAAGCAGGAGAGAACGTTGTTGCTCGTAAGACTTTCATGAGTAAGCAGGAGAGGAAGATCTTCGGGATTACTCTGCTCATAAGACTTGCCGTAAGGGGGAGTATTTCAGTGAGAGACTTGTAAAAGGTTTCACAAGTACCCGGCAAAACTTGTGAGATTGTAAAGGCTTTTCTTGTGCCTGGATTAAACAAGAAGATAGTGGATTTGAAAATCTCAGGAGGAGCCTGGGGACTGGACGTAGGCCATCACAGATTGGACCGAACCAGGATAAATCACAGTTTTCTTATTCTCTTCCCTAAGCCCTTATATTTCCAGCATACATTATTTAATCTAACTGTTGATTTATGATTCATTACCTTCATACATATTGCTTTTACTAAGATGCGAAAAGATTTTCAAAGTTCTTTAGTTTTTATCTTACACCCAATTCACCCCCTCTTGGGTGTCAGCCGGTTCTAATATTTGGTATCAGAGCCTAGGCCCTTGTTTAAAGGACTTAACCGTCTCAAGGGTTACAATGGCTGATTTTGGGTGTTTAATACTTTCAGAAGGTTTTGATTATACAATCTCACCTCTTTTGAAAGATATTGATATTTGGTTTTAGAAAACTAGAATGACTAGTTTTATAAAAGCTTATGATTTTGATATGTGGAATGTTTTTATAAATGCTTTTGATTTCAAACCAAGAAAGGATTGGACAGAAAGTGAAAAGAAAATGTTTTCGTTGAACATTAGAGCGATGAAAATTCTACATAGTGCTTTAATCGAAAATGATTTTGAGAAAATTAGATTTTGTTCTAATGCTCAACATATCTGGGACACTCTTGATTCTATTTATACTTCTAACAATTGTGTTGAAGTTGAAAGTGTTGACAGTTCATGTGAAACTACACGCTACGCATCTATTATGCATGAACAATTGGAAGTTGATGATGAAGATGGAAAAATCATAAAACACTTCCATACACTCAACATGGATAAACA
The DNA here is from genome assembly GCA_963855925.1 of Inga laurina. Lineage (NCBI taxonomy): Eukaryota > Viridiplantae > Streptophyta > Magnoliopsida > Fabales > Fabaceae > Inga > Inga laurina. The sequence continues at coordinate 11,437,002 of OY979713.1, forward strand.
AGAAGAAGAGGATTCTCGAAAAGAGCTCAATATGGACGAACATGAAAAATCACTCTCCGGAGCTCAAGATGAACTTAAGGTAAAAAGTTCCAATTCGTTGTGTGATTTTCATAAAACTGATTTTCAGAGTTTACAAAAGTTTGTTTCTCAACCAATTGTTGATTCTATTGAGAAAAGCAAAAATGTAACACCCCACCGCCGTCTCACCCCACCGGGCCACAACGGTTGGTGCCCTCTCCCACCACACGGTGCGGAGCAGGATGGGTCAAGTCCGTTAGACCCACTACTCACAAGAGTCCCTCGCTCCCCAAGCGAGATTTTTCGCCTCCGTGGGAATCGAAGCCACTACCTGGGGGTAAGTAGCGCCTCAATGCATTCCCACTACCACTTGAGCTAGTAAACTGTAACCCCACCTATTTTCGCCCACTGAATCCAATGGAATCATCAAATCATTGAAAATCCAACTCTAAGACCCATTTACAATGCTGGCCGAAATATATGGGTTTTAAGAGGAAAATTGGGGTTTTTCGGTTTCGGCTCCGTAAACGTGTTTCTTTCCACTCCTAACCACTTTATTGACTATTCCATTAGACTACAAATACCATTTAGTATCAATTTGGGCAGCATAACAGCCCCTACAACCCATTTCCATAAATTAAAACCAACGGCAATCCGGCGAAATTTCACCGATTAAATTGCCCACAGCAGCTAGAATAGTCAATATACAAGAGTTTGGAAGTTACCTCAAGCTCCCACTTGATTTTCCTCGACTTGGCTGAACCCTAGCCCCTTTTAAACAGAAAAATTAAGCTTCAAGTACCTTAATCCATGTAGAAGAGAAGCTTAGGAGAAGGATCATACGCGTTAGGAGCTAGATCGTCGGAGAAATCGGCTTACCTTGCAAGATTTCTCCTCTTTCTCTCTCTAAGAGCTCTCAAACGTTTTTCCTCTTGTTCAGCTGAATATGGCGTCGGTTTGGAGGAAGGAAGATGAATAAAAAGTGTTTTAACATTAGGATGATGTCATGTTTTATTATGCTGATGTCATAAATCCCATTTTCGGATTTTATGACAGTTTTTCTGCCCAAACTTTGAAAAATCATAACTAATTCTAGAAACATCGAAATGAGGTGATTCCAAAGCCAAATGAAAGCTATTTAAGTCCTCTTTATAGGAAAAATATTTACCAATACTAGAAATCACCACACAATTCCAGAATTACACAAATTTCATCACTGCCCAAAACAGAGTCCATTTTCGACCTCAAACTTTGGACAGCTATAACTCTCAATTCCCAACATGAAATGGCACAAATTATATGCCCATTTTGAAGCTTGGGATGTGAACTTCAAGACTGGAAAGTTTCATAATTTTCTGACATCATTTGTCTAGTAAAAACGTCCACACGAGAAGACTGCCTAGACAGAATTCACACTGGGCAGCATTTTCAATTTTTTTTTTTGCAACCAGTGTGTCCAGTCCAATTTAAATCAATTCCAATGATTAAATACCGTAACATGACACCATTTCCATCACAATATCCCATTCAATTCCTCCCTCTATTCTAAGTCAATTTGGATGTTAATCCACAATTGAACTCAAATACAGGGTTTTGGCGTTGCTCAGAACACATACGAATCACATCGGGTGCCAACTCACACCATAATCTCCATAAGGGTCCATTTATCACTAATGACATCCACTTTTGGAGTCATTAACCCTTAATCACAATTTGGGATTTTGCTAAACCGGGGCTTAGCAATCCACTAATCTTAGGCTTATTCTCTAGCCTCAAGTCTCAAAATTCGGGGTATTACATTTCTCCCCCCGTTCAATAAATTTCGTCCTCGAAATTTGGCGAACCACTTAAACCACAACCTCGGTTGCCTCTTCATGACGGCTTCCGTTTCATAACTTACTGTATCTTGGGAAAGTCTTTGCTAGACCACCCCGACAATTGGAACATCACAATTCAGATTCTCGAAAGAATCTTAACAATGAATGCAACTTAGTTGCCACAAATTGCAATTGGCCCATTTCACGATTGCCGCACAAACCCAATCACCATACAATTTGCCAAACAAATGCAATCGCTTCCACATACGATTGCCATAACACACTATCATCACATAACCATAATGTTGGAGGCTTTAAATCATGAGCCATAACATCTCAGCAGTTAGGCAGCATAGGCTACTATTCTACTCAACTCAATCTAGTTACCCCTTCCGGGAGTAACCCCAAAACACCACAACCTCAATACATCAAACGACAGCCTCAGCTGTATACACAAACATTTCAACTTTCGCTATATCCACTTTCACAGCTTTACCCTCACCCGTACACCTACCAGTAACTCCACTAGTGGTGACCGGGATTCTTTGGGTATTCACAACAATCACATTGCCGTATCAAGTTTCACGGCCTTACCCTCACCCATCCAGGGCTTTTGGGTCTCAATCACAATATCACATAGCAAGAATACCTTGGCTTCCGCCGCTTGCACAAATACGACAACTTCCCGTTGTCTCACAAATACAAATTGCCCTTCCGGCATTCATATCACAGTTCACATTTACAACACACACATCGCAGATTCTAATTTTACGCACCGCCTTTCGGCCTGGGGTCAACACCGGTGCAACCAACGTGGTGGCTAGCCAGGTTGGCCATGCCGGGGTAGTGCCCTCAGAATAGAGAACCCCCGATCATGTAGTCGAATTAGCCATCAGCTGAATTAGCCCTGCCCTACTAGACAACTATACCTTAGTCCCAGCTTATGCACAATTGTCACAGATTCACAATCACACTCCACTCTCATCCCCTTTCTCCGCCGGGAAGACACACAGTCTTTACCCGAACCGTTACTAGCTACTCAGGGACTATTGATATGGCAGTGCACACATATAGCCATTCAGGTTCACAATAGTAGATTCACAATCACACCCTACCCTCATCCCCTTTCTCCGCCGAGAAGACACAAAGTCTTTACCCGAACTGTTGTTAGCTACTCAAGGACTATTGGCGTAGCGGTGCTCACACATAGCCTTTCGGCTTCCACATCACACTCCACCCTCATCCCCTTTCTCCGCCGGGAAGACACACAGTCTTTACCCGAACTGTTGTTAGCTACTCAGGGACTATTGGCGTGGCAGTGCATACACATAGCCTTATAACTCATAGAGCTATCCGGCTTTCAAAAATGGCCCGTCGGCCTTCACAAATAGCCTGTCCCCCGTAAACTACCGCCCCAAAGGCACGGTCCTCCGCCATAGGAATCACCCCATGCGGCCGCAGGTGAGAGACTCACAATGCACAATTGCAACAAGCTGGAACCAGGCATTTTAATAATTCCACCCACCGCAAATTCTTTTCACCAAACTAGGATCCTTCAAGACCCCTTTTTCACAAAATAACCTGGACTTCGAAGTTTTACCTCCCGAAGCCATGATTAACACATCATTCTCACGCTTTCGCTGCACACTCTGAGGTCTTTCTCCTCATCTGTGCTTCCACAATGTCAAGTTGATTGAACAGAAGTCCTATAGGAACCTCTCACCACAACTGACAATATTCACAACATATATTCATCTGCGTCAGACCTTGGCCCGATTCAACTTGAATCATTCAAAGCCACAACCAGCACTTCGTTGAGATCCTATACTCCCAACGTTCTCAGAGCTCTATTCTACGATTCAACGTCACGGCAAGTGCACATTAAGGTTCGTCGTCACGGCAGCTGCACACTAGGGTTTGTCGTCACGGCGGCTGTCACAAATTTTTTTTTTTTTTTTTTTTTTATATATTGTCACACCCCTTCAGAGTGCCCACCCCCCTGGTCAACTACGTACCAGGGCTCCGCTGGCCGGCCCTTACACTGAGCCTGGCAGGCAGCTGGGTTACTCACATTTCACCCAGGACTCACATATCCCCCGTATTACACCGCCCCGAAGGCACGGTCCTCCCACTGTGTGCCGTACACACCCCCAGTGGGCCGCAGGTGATAAACACACAAATAGCCTCTCCGATCAGACGTCACCGTAGGTAGCCCTCTCTGATCAGAACTCCCCATAGGTTGCCTTCTCCACTTCGAATCCTCGTAGATAACTCTTTCAAATTCAAATTCTCCGCAGAATCACTTTTCCCTGTGCTAGATTAACACTAGCAACCTCAGGATACCTAATACACATTTCAATTCCAATCTAGTACCACATCCTGGTACCACAGACCATATAGGTCATATCAACCTCTTAAGGACCAGCTTGACTATTAAGTCTGATCCTTAGATCACAATTCATTTTTCAAACCTTCAACCTCAGTTGAACCGGGAAATACTTCCCTCAAATCCACAGAGCATCATCCACTCCAGCCTAAACTCAAACATCTCCGCCAGCCTAAGGCATATCAGTCCCCTAGGTCTTAAGGCCTTTACACACACAAGCTCTGTATGACGTCACTACATGTAACATCATACCACCTAGGGTTTCTCACCCCCACTACTAGATTCATACTGAAACCTAAAACCTCAATATCACATATCTTAGGGAATCCTTTCCCTCAATTCTCAAATCAGATGATGGGTCTGATTACCTCTATCTCTGAATATACACATCTAATTCTTAGGCAAACCATTATATCTTTTGTTTCCACAATGATTTGCCACTCCACAATAATTAAATAATGTATACACAGTCCACAAATCACATATATCCACAACCAGCAGGGACCTTAATGTGTATACCACAAACAAACAAAGTCATTCTCTATGACTTAAGGCAGCAACTACTGCCACTATCCTAGCAAATTCCCATGTTTGTCAGGAACTGCAGCTCTGATACCAAAACTGTAACCCCACCTATTTTCGCCCACTGAATCCAATGGAATCATCAAATCATTGAAAATCCAACTCTAAGACCCATTTACAATGCTGGCCGAAATATATGGGTTTTAAGAGGAAAATTGGGGTTTTTCGGTTTCGGCTCCGTAAACGTGTTTCTTTCCACTCCTAACCACTTTATTGACTATTCCATTAGACTACAAATACCATTTAGTATCAATTTGGGCAGCATAACAGCCCCTACAACCCATTTCCATAAATTAAAACCAACGGCAATCCGGCGAAATTTCACCGATTAAATTGCCCACAGCAGCTAGAATAGTCAATATACAAGAGTTTGGAAGTTACCTCAAGCTCCCACTTGATTTTCCTCGACTTGGCTGAACCCTAGCCCCTTTTAAACAGAAAAATTAAGCTTCAAGTACCTTAATCCATGTAGAAGAGAAGCTTAGGAGAAGGATCATACGCGTTAGGAGCTAGATCGTCGGAGAAATCGGCTTACCTTGCAAGATTTCTCCTCTTTCTCTCTCTAAGAGCTCTCAAACGTTTTTCCTCTTGTTCAGCTGAATATGGCGTCGGTTTGGAGGAAGGAAGATGAATAAAAAGTGTTTTAACATTAGGATGATGTCATGTTTTATTATGCTGATGTCATAAATCCCATTTTCGGATTTTATGACAGTTTTTCTGCCCAAACTTTGAAAAATCATAACTAATTCTAGAAACATCGAAATGAGGTGATTCCAAAGCCAAATGAAAGCTATTTAAGTCCTCTTTATAGGAAAAATATTTACCAATACTAGAAATCACCACACAATTCCAGAATTACACAAATTTCATCACTGCCCAAAACAGAGTCCATTTTCGACCTCAAACTTTGGACAGCTATAACTCTCAATTCCCAACATGAAATGGCACAAATTATATGCCCATTTTGAAGCTTGGGATGTGAAATTCAAGACTGGAAAGTTTCATAATTTTCTGACATCATTTGTCTAGTAAAAACGTCCACACGAGAAGACTGCCTAGACAGAATTCACACTGGGCAGCATTTTCAATTTTTTTTTTGCAACCAGTGTGTCCAGTCCAATTTAAATCAATTCCAATGATTAAATACCGTAACATGACACCATTTCCATCACAATATCCCATTCAATTCCTCCCTCTATTCTAAGTCAATTTGGATGTTAATCCACAATTGAACTCAAATACAGGGTTTTGGCATTGCTCAGAACACATACGAATCACATCGGGTGCCAACTCACACCATAATCTCCATAAGGGTCCATTTATCACTAATGACATCCACTTTTGGAGTCATTAACCCTTAATCACAATTTGGGATTTTGCTAAACCGGGGCTTAGCAATCCACTAATCTTAGGCTTATTCTCTAGCCTCAAGTCTCAAAATTCGGGGTATTACATTTCTCCCCCCGTTCAATAAATTTCGTCCTCGAAATTTGGCGAACCACTTAAACCACAACCTCGGTTGCCTCTTCATGACGGCTTCCGTTTCATAACTTACTGTATCTTGGGAAAGTCTTTGCTAGACCACCCCGACAATTGGAACATCACAATTCAGATTCTCGAAAGAATCTTAACAATGAATGCAACTTAGTTGCCACAAATTGCAATTGGCCCATTTCACGATTGCCGCACAAACCCAATCACCATACAATTTGCCAAACAAATGCAATCGCTTCCACATACGATTGCCATAACACACTATCATCACATAACCATAATGTTGGAGGCTTTAAATCATGAGCCATAACATCTCAGCAGTTAGGCAGCATAGGCTACTATTCTACTCAACTCAATCTAGTTACCCCTTCCGGGAGTAACCCCAAAACACCACAACCTCAATACATCAAACGACAGCCTCAGCTGTATACACAAACATTTCAACTTTCGCTATATCCACTTTCACAGCTTTACCCTCACCCGTACACCTACCAGTAACTCCACTAGTGGTGACCGGGATTCTTTGGGTATTCACAACAATCACATTGCCGTATCAAGTTTCACGGCCTTACCCTCACCCATCCAGGGCTTTTGGGTCTCAATCACAATATCACATAGCAAGAATACCTTGGCTTCCGCCGCTTGCACAAATACGACAACTTCCCGTTGTCTCACAAATACAAATTGCCCTTCCGGCATTCATATCACAGTTCACATTTACAACACACACATCGCAGATTCTAATTTTACGCACCGCCTTTCGGCCTGGGGTCAACACCGGTGCAACCAACGTGGTGGCTAGCCAGGTTGGCCATGCCGGGGTAGTGCCCTCAGAATAGAGAACCCCCGATCATGTAGTCGAATTAGCCATCAGCTGAATTAGCCCTGCCCTACTAGACAACTATACCTTAGTCCCAGCTTATGCACAATTGTCACAGATTCACAATCACACTCCACTCTCATCCCCTTTCTCCGCCGGGAAGACACACAGTCTTTACCCGAACCGTTACTAGCTACTCAGGGACTATTGATATGGCAGTGCACACATATAGCCATTCAGGTTCACAATAGTAGATTCACAATCACACCCTACCCTCATCCCCTTTCTCCGCCGAGAAGACACAAAGTCTTTACCCGAACTGTTGTTAGCTACTCAAGGACTATTGGCGTAGCGGTGCTCACACATAGCCTTTCGGCTTCCACATCACACTCCACCCTCATCCCCTTTCTCCGCCGGGAAGACACACAGTCTTTACCCGAACTGTTGTTAGCTACTCAGGGACTATTGGCGTGGCAGTGCATACACATAGCCTTATAACTCATAGAGCTATCCGGCTTTCAAAAATGGCCCGTCGGCCTTCACAAATAGCCTGTCCCCCGTAAACTACCGCCCCAAAGGCACGGTCCTCCGCCATAGGAATCACCCCATGCGGCCGCAGGTGAGAGACTCACAATGCACAATTGCAACAAGCTGGAACCAGGCATTTTAATAATTCCACCCACCGCAAATTCTTTTCACCAAACTAGGATCCTTCAAGACCCCTTTTTCACAAAATAACCTGGACTTCGAAGTTTTACCTCCCGAAGCCATGATTAACACATCATTCTCACGCTTTCGCTGCACACTCTGAGGTCTTTCTCCTCATCTGTGCTTCCACAATGTCAAGTTGATTGAACAGAAGTCCTATAGGAACCTCTCACCACAACTGACAATATTCACAACATATATTCATCTGCGTCAGACCTTGGCCCGATTCAACTTGAATCATTCAAAGCCACAACCAGCACTTCGTTGAGATCCTATACTCCCAACGTTCTCAGAGCTCTATTCTACGATTCAACGTCACGGCAAGTGCACATTAAGGTTCGTCGTCACGGCAGCTGCACACTAGGGTTTGTCGTCACGGCGGCTGTCACAAATTTTTTTTTTTTTTTTTTTTTTATATATTGTCACACCCCTTCAGAGTGCCCACCCCCCTGGTCAACTACGTACCAGGGCTCCGCTGGCCGGCCCTTACACTGAGCCTGGCAGGCAGCTGGGTTACTCACATTTCACCCAGGACTCACATATCCCCCGTATTACACCGCCCCGAAGGCACGGTCCTCCCACTGTGTGCCGTACACACCCCCAGTGGGCCGCAGGTGATAAACACACAAATAGCCTCTCCGATCAGACGTCACCGTAGGTAGCCCTCTCTGATCAGAACTCCCCATAGGTTGCCTTCTCCACTTCGAATCCTCGTAGATAACTCTTTCAAATTCAAATTCTCCGCAGAATCACTTTTCCCTGTGCTAGATTAACACTAGCAACCTCAGGATACCTAATACACATTTCAATTCCAATCTAGTACCACATCCTGGTACCACAGACCATATAGGTCATATCAACCTCTTAAGGACCAGCTTGACTATTAAGTCTGATCCTTAGATCACAATTCATTTTTCAAACCTTCAACCTCAGTTGAACCGGGAAATACTTCCCTCAAATCCACAGAGCATCATCCACTCCAGCCTAAACTCAAACATCTCCGCCAGCCTAAGGCATATCAGTCCCCTAGGTCTTAAGGCCTTTACACACACAAGCTCTGTATGACGTCACTACATGTAACATCATACCACCTAGGGTTTCTCACCCCCACTACTAGATTCATACTGAAACCTAAAACCTCAATATCACATATCTTAGGGAATCCTTTCCCTCAATTCTCAAATCAGATGATGGGTCTGATTACCTCTATCTCTGAATATACACATCTAATTCTTAGGCAAACCATTATATCTTTTGTTTCCACAATGATTTGCCACTCCACAATAATTAAATAATGTATACACAGTCCACAAATCACATATATCCACAACCAGCAGGGACCTTAATGTGTATACCACAAACAAACAAAGTCATTCTCTATGACTTAAGGCAGCAACTACTGCCACTATCCTAGCAAATTCCCATGTTTGTCAGGAACTGCAGCTCTGATACCAAAACTGTAACCCCACCTATTTTCGCCCACTGAATCCAATGGAATCATCAAATCATTGAAAATCCAACTCTAAGACCCATTTACAATGCTGGCCGAAATATATGGGTTTTAAGAGGAAAATTGGGGTTTTTCGGTTTCGGCTCCGTAAACGTGTTTCTTTCCACTCCTAACCACTTTATTGACTATTCCATTAGACTACAAATACCATTTAGTATCAATTTGGGCAGCATAACAGCCCCTACAACCCATTTCCATAAATTAAAACCAACGGCAATCCGGCGAAATTTCACCGATTAAATTGCCCACAGCAGCTAGAATAGTCAATATACAAGAGTTTGGAAGTTACCTCAAGCTCCCACTTGATTTTCCTCGACTTGGCTGAACCCTAGCCCCTTTTAAACAGAAAAATTAAGCTTCAAGTACCTTAATCCATGTAGAAGAGAAGCTTAGGAGAAGGATCATACGCGTTAGGAGCTAGATCGTCGGAGAAATCGGCTTACCTTGCAAGATTTCTCCTCTTTCTCTCTCTAAGAGCTCTCAAACGTTTTTCCTCTTGTTCAGCTGAATATGGCGTCGGTTTGGAGGAAGGAAGATGAATAAAAAGTGTTTTAACATTAGGATGATGTCATGTTTTATTATGCTGATGTCATAAATCCCATTTTCGGATTTTATGACAGTTTTTCTGCCCAAACTTTGAAAAATCATAACTAATTCTAGAAACATCGAAATGAGGTGATTCCAAAGCCAAATGAAAGCTATTTAAGTCCTCTTTATAGGAAAAATATTTACCAATACTAGAAATCACCACACAATTCCAGAATTACACAAATTTCATCACTGCCCAAAACAGAGTCCATTTTCGACCTCAAACTTTGGACAGCTATAACTCTCAATTCCCAACATGAAATGGCACAAATTATATGCCCATTTTGAAGCTTGGGATGTGAAATTCAAGACTGGAAAGTTTCATAATTTTCTGACATCATTTGTCTAGTAAAAACGTCCACACGAGAAGACTGCCTAGACAGAATTCACACTGGGCAGCATTTTCAATTTTTTTTTTGCAACCAGTGTGTCCAGTCCAATTTAAATCAATTCCAATGATTAAATACCGTAACATGACACCATTTCCATCACAATATCCCATTCAATTCCTCCCTCTATTCTAAGTCAATTTGGATGTTAATCCACAATTGAACTCAAATACAGGGTTTTGGCGTTGCTCAGAACACATACGAATCACATCGGGTGCCAACTCACACCATAATCTCCATAAGGGTCCATTTATCACTAATGACATCCACTTTTGGAGTCATTAACCCTTAATCACAATTTGGGATTTTGCTAAACCGGGGCTTAGCAATCCACTAATCTTAGGCTTATTCTCTAGCCTCAAGTCTCAAAATTCGGGGTATTACAAAAAATGTTTTCAAATATGCTGGAAAGTTTGTTCGGAAGAAAGGATGTTCAAATAAAATCCATTCGAATTTCTACTCTCATGATCGACATAATACTTGCATGATATTCCATAATGCATATCTGGATACAATTTGCAATTATTGTGGTAAATTCGGTCATATTTCTCACACATGCTATATTAGAAGAAATTCCCATGTGAGAAATAAGTATATTTGGGTACCGAAGAGAGATGTAAGGAATAAATTTGTTTGGATTCCTAAAACGCAAGTGAGTTTAAATGCTAACATTCAAGGACCCAAAGCAAAGTGGGTACCAAAATGTCTATCTAGTACTTTATGTGTGCACATTGATTATAAGAAGAATGGACATAAGGATAAGGAGAAGATGAAAAAGAAGCCAAGAGTTTCTTATGCGCCAATAAAGAGGTTTATACCATTTATATAAAAAAGGAGAACTCTCAAGGCACCTATTGCTGGAGCTACAGAGTATAACCAGAGATAGAAGCAATGGATAAAAGGAGTACATTTCACTTAAAAAATGAACTACCATAGAATACCATCAACTATCTTGAGGAGAACAAGAAAAGGAGGATCTCTCAAGCATCAAATAAAAGACTCCTGGAGTCTATATATTTTGAGAGAAGGTTGCCAGCACCCAAAGCAAGATATTCAAAGTATCATCATCATAGAAAGATGCAATGGGTAAGCAAAAGCAATCCTCCTATCTAAGGCAAAGGTATACAATGATAAAACCTCCTATGCTATTATCTGTAATATTTATTAATGTTTTATATTTTTGAATCTTAGGAATGGGCATTGCAAATTATTTTGAAATTATGTTTTCGCATCCCTTAAAAAGCCATTTAATAGATTTATTTATAAAGGGATTGTAATGCTCAATAGGTTAATTCTTTATGCATGTATATTTGAAAAGAAAATATTTCTCTTATGCATAAAGACATATTTAATTCATTATGCTCAATTGTTTCAAATTAATTATATTATTAGAGCATGTAAATTATGATTCCTACAAGGTAACCATTAGTGGATCCAAGTAAAATTGGATACCAAAGGAAGAAAAATATCTACAAGGTTTTTTAGGAAGAAGAAAGGAAGAGCTTCATCTCAAGATTATGACTACATAAGATTTCACTCAAATCTTGGTGAAGTTGGACCTTGAGGCTACATCTTAAATATGTAAACAAAAGGAGGCATTACTTGAGGCAACACTGCAAGTGTCTATCTAGCAATAAAGGAAGAAAAGATGCACAGTGAAGCGTTACTCAAGTAACTAATCAAGTGAACATCATCACTGCGTGACAACTGGGAGTGAATGTTCAAGTGATAACACCAACTGGAAGATTGGAAGGTAAAAGTCAAGGAATTATGCACAAATGAACTCCAAAGGATAATTTCTCAAGTAATTATGAGATTACTTGAGCACGGTACTTTCTTCTTTATTCTTATATGATATTATGCTTATATAAATTATTTATTTGGGTAATGAATAACTTGCTCATTATTGCATACCATTAGCAATCAATCATTTATGGGTTTTAAATTGTTTTTAGATTTCTAAATGGACTGAAAGTGAAATTGTGCATAATCTTTCTATGTATATGAGTTTCGAAATGCATATTTCAAAAATGTATCTAGCTTCCAAATTCATCTTGTTTATAAAAATGCATACATATTATTTGAAAATTTTTTATATTTTATTTGCATTTAAATCGGTTTCAAAATTGGAAGTTAATATTTATGTATACTGAAAGTCAGAAATGCTTCAAATCCATCCACTAGAGTTTTCCTCATCATTCACATACTCGTTTCTTAATCTTAAACCTGTTACTACTTGAACTCCTCAATCTTTATTTTCTAACAAGTTAGATCTTATGTCTAACAAGTTAACTATCTATATGAGTTTCAAGTGTATTCTCTAGAAAATAATTCTATATGTGAAAGCCTTGTGCCTAATACATAAATCATTAGTTGGCTATGTTATTCCAAGTATTATAAATGTTCATTAGTGCATTGAATCTTAACCATTATTGTGGAATAACTTATCGGGATAATATTCTAGAACTCTAGTCATTTGGATCAATGAGTATGTGCTTCATCATCCATAAATTCTTATACTCATATTGTTGCTCAAATGCATCACCATTTGTCTTCATCCATTTTTCAAGTAACTAGAGCCTTCTATTCAAATTCTTGAGTTAGATATCCCTATTCTTCAAGATACAACTCTAAGAGTCAAGTTTATCTCTTGGTCAATAGCAAAGTCAGTATGTTTATATACATCCTTGAAGCTAAGCCTTTTTGGCTAATTCATTTTCAATATGACTTTTGCTCTTGGGAAAATTCTCAAACATCTTAAACTCCAATGTCTAACATGTTATCTTTAGTTGTTCTCTAAAAAGGAAGCTTTCTGGTATATGTATATTTAAACTATTGACTTTCACCATTTTCAACATGAACATTGATTATAAACATATTTTAAAGATGAGTTTTACATATATTCAAAATCTCAGTTTTACAATGCATTGTCATGATTTGAAATTAAATCTAAGATTTGAATCAATTTGCATATTTCATTATCATTCTTGAAAAACTTGATGGATATATCTACTACTTTCTTTTGATCTGACTTACATGCCTTACATGATAATCTTATCAATGATATATCTTTTAAAATGTATTTACAAATTGTCATTGATCTTTAAAATCATCATTCTTGGTATTATTTGTTTGTTGCCCTTTATGATTCAATTGCTTGAATTTATTTAATTGGGTAAAGAATTATATTTTGATCTTTGTTGATTTATCGTACTCTTTGCTCAAATATCATATGCTTAATTGTATAAGAGTTGCTATGTCTAATATTGTACGGACCCAAAAGAAGATGGGTACCAGAGAGCATATGTTTATACTTTTACAGGAGTTGATCAAAATGCTTTTATTTTGGGTACAAAGGTCAGAGGCTAACAGAAAAGGCATGACTGATAGTGTTGTAGCGTGAGTTGAAGCAGAATATGTGATATTACTCAAATGACATCCCATCGCTAGCAAAAAACTAGCTAGTGATACAATCATAGAAAGAGAAAGAGAAGGAAGATCTCTTAGTGGACCCAGCGAAGATTATTTCAAAGCAGTACAGAGCCAAGAATAAGTTTATCCAATATGAATCTTTGTTGCCTACCCACTTTCCTTATTGTTTCAAGGTGATCAGACATTTTCACTATGATATGGAGCCAACAGAGATGTTCAAAGGAAGATGTTGAGATACACAGAATCATCAAGCTTGATGAGCCTATGAGGATTCTTAACTACTATCCTAGCTCTATGTCTAATCTTCACTGGATTATCTGCTATACCTACACTAGAGCTATGGTGAACAAGGCCAATAACTTTACTTACTTCATTGAGAATAATTACCATATAATGGCCTATATTGTAAGCAAGGAGTAGAGAAATACTGGAAAGATCATGTCCGTCAGAGAACAAGAGGTCTATATTACTTCTACAAGACTTACTCCAAGTAATATGAAATTAGTTCAAGTAATTCGCAATTACTCCAAGTAAATCTGAAACTCACTCCAAGTTAACACAAGTGGCATAGAGGATGAGAGCTAAGACTTCAAGAATAAAAGATAACACTTTGCTAGAGTTGGTCTCCTGGATCCTTCATTCTTTGGTCCATTTGTCTAAGGCTTTCTGAGATAGGAGCTTCAACAATCACACAGAGCTTGCTATAAACATGCTGAGTTTATCACTTCTGTGAATGGCAAGATTAGACAACTCTGTGACTTGATCAACTAGAATCCCAAGGCCTTATTCTGAGCTCATATTGGTATCCTAAAGTGCTCACAGAAGACTACACTTCAGAATCCCTCAGTACCAGTCACATCATTCAATATTGACTAGGACATGATGCATCAATAGACTACAGAGGATTATGACTCGAGTGATTACGATATTACTCGAGTGAGGTATTGTATTCTTGCTTAATTCAAAATCCTTGAGTTGTATCACTTGAGTATACAATCGAGTAATGATTGAGTAGAATCACTCAAGTAACCACTCAGGTGATATTGGGTTATATCTCTTAAAACCTCTTATTAGCATTGCCATTTAATTTCTCTCTAAATCTTCATACTTTCAAAATCATTTTCTCTATAAAGTTTCCAATGGTTTCTCAAATCCAAGAGAGTAATTAACTATTTTTATAAGACAAGTTTTAAAACCATGCATCAATTAAGGGGGAGCTTCACATTCATATGTGTTTTATATCTTGAAAGCTTATTTCCTATTGGAAAGAAAATCCTTTTAATATACTCATCTATATTCACCATGTCTTGATTAGTTTTGATGATGAGTTATTCTTATATTGTTCTTTTCATATGGAAAGGAACCTTTTGTTTCTTGATTGAACTAATAATTCTCTTTGGAAAGAAAGATTTAAATTTGTGACAGGAGCATTTGATTTGCGGAATAACGTTCCTCAACGCACTACAAGAAGAAACTATCGAACTTAAGGAAAGATGGTTTCAACGCTCAATCAAGGAAAATATATTGGCTGTAACATTCAGAGCAACAAATACATATGCCAATACAAATGAACATTGAACATGCTAAACAGAAGCCCAACTCAATTGGAGAATCCTGGCAACAACATGAATATATATATGAGTTGCATAACAGAAGTGTGGTGTACATCATCATGAACTAGCATTGCCAAAAGATAAAGCAACAGACTTCATGGAGCGCTTCATCATTTTTCCAAATCTACATGAGCATTTCTAAACCTTCTTTATTTACATTTCAAGAATATGTTTCATATATTTCATTTATCTTGATTATAAAAGTTTTCTTGAAACATCTCTAAATTTTTTTTAGTTCCCTCTCATTAAAAATGAAAGTACTTTCACATAGGGGGAGTGTAAATTGTTTTCTTGGTTCATTCATTTTGATTAAAGTAATTTCTACTCTGTTTACTTCTTCACAAGCCTTACTTCTTTATATATTTCAAACTTTTTGCTGATGTCAAATAGGGGGAGAAAAATGTAAGAAAAATATGTATGTTGCATTATATATGTATGTTGCACTTTGCATTATATATAATATGTATGTTTGCACTTTGCATTATATATGTATGTTGCATTATATATGTATGTTGCACTTTGCATTATATATAATATGTATGTTTGCACTTATGTATGTTGCACTTTGCATTATATATGTATGTTGCACTTCATTTAGACATATCTTTCTTAAAGGATTTGTCATCATCAAAAAGCGGGAGAATGTTAGATATGATTAGTTTTGATGATGTCAAATATAGATATGCAATGATAAGAGCAAAAAGTTTATATAATGTATTTCTTTGACTAACTACTATATTTAATGTTACATATCTTGTAGATTAGTCAAGCAATGAATGAAGAAGATTGAATTAATGAGAATGAACAAGAGGGAGAAGAAGAAAGAAATTGAAGATAGTCAAGGAGATGCCTACTCGGATTATGAAGAATAATTATCAAGAAGAAAATAAAAAAAATAAAGATATTGAAGAATGAAGAACTTGGAAGATCTATTAAGAATATCAAGATTCAAGTTGTTAGAAGTGATACTGGAGTTTCTATGATGATACTGGAGGCTTCTATATGATCAAATGATGGTTGGGATAGGTTAATACGAAGCTAAGATGACTTATATGTGAGTTATGGCACTTCTAGGGGAGTTTTACCAGAGTGAGAGCTCAATACTCGAGTGCCAGAGGTGTTGCACTCGAGCAAGGGGTGAACACTCTTTCTACTCTGTTTTACGTTCAGCCTGATAGAGGTCCAGTAATTTGGTCATATCTCTCAAACCACACATTGGATTGACCCAAAACCGATGGTATATGAATGAAGACGCACAACACGTAAAATTTGAGCTAAGATCACATTGAAAGAAGCTCAAATGAAGGAGATATGATCCGTGGAAGATGACAGTGAAATCACCGTCACTTTTCAACACAGGTTCGGTCTTTTGAGCATAACTCACAAACCACACATCGGATTGAGACGGGACCAGTGCCAAATGAAACTAGACTCAAAGAGCTTTCCATGGATAGGTAATTTGCCTAATTTGAACTTATATTTGAGGAACTATGCCTTCTGGAAGTTGACGCTTGTGCAATCTAGTCCGGTAAACACTCTTTCGATCATAACTTGCAGAATACAAGGAGTTTGGAGCTGATTCTTTTTGCATTGGAATGCATGTGGCAAGAGCTTTCTTATGATACATTCAGCATTTGTAAAAGGTTTCACCAGTACCTGGCTAAAATTGTGAGATTGTAAAGGCTTTTCTTGTTCCTGGATTAAACAAGAAGATAGTGGATTTGAAAATCTCAGGAGGAGCCTGGGGACTGGACTTAGGCCATCACAGATTGGACTGAACCAGGATAAATCACAATTTGCATATTCTCTTCCCTAAGCTCTTATATTTCCAGCATATATATTATTTAATCTAACTGTTGATTTATGATTCATTACCTTCATACATATTGCTTTTACTAAGATGCGAAAAGATTTTCAAAGTTCGTAAGTTTTTATCATACACCCAATTCACCCCCCTCTTGGGTTTCAACCGGTTCTAAAAGAAACCACCAAAGTGGATGCATTTGAGTTATCTTGATGAGACAAGCTTGAGTAATGGTGCTACTCATAATATTCATTATTGTTTTGACTTAATTGAGATTAACAAAACGGTTTTAAATCTCAAGGCATTAGATAGGGTTAAACATGCCGGATCATATGATGATTAAATCCCATAAAGATCTAAGAGTTAGATGTGATGTAATTGGTAAATAGGTTGCCTACCTAAATAACTTGAATTTAAGTGTCTTGCTAAAGCGGACTTAAGTTTAAGCTAAATATGGATCTTAGCCCACTAATTATTATATTGAGGGTTATTAATTTAGTGGGAGATTACTAACTAACTTTGCATATTTTAATTGTAGAATCATGTCGACTAGTAATACTGCTATACTTTCGTTGCGATTAGTCCTTGAGAAGGACAAACTCAATGGGACAAACTTTCTTGACTGGTTCAGGAACTTGAGAATTGTTCTCAAGCAGGAAAGAATGACTTATGTCCTAGATCAACCTATTCCTGAGGAGCCTGCAGCCAATGCTCCAAGAGCTCAGAGAGATGCTTATACAAAGCATAAGGATGACTCTATGGATGTAGGTTGCCTGATGCTTGCCACTATGGTTCCAGAGCTCCAAAGAGATATGGAACTCATGGAGGCTCATGAGATAATTGTACATCTCAAGGAAATGTTCCAGCAACAGGCAAGGAAAGAAAGGTGTGAGACCACAAAGGCCTTACATTCCTGCAAAATGGCTGAAGGAGCATTAGTTAGTACTCATGTGGTAAATATGAAAGGCTATATTGATCACCTTGAGAGGCTAGGATTTCCCATGAGCCAGGAGTTAGCTACCGATTTGATCCTCAACTCACTCCCAGAGAGTTATGACCAGTTTGTTATGAACTACAACATGAACAACATGGATAAATCAATTTCTGAGCTGCATGGCATGCTCAAAACTGTTGAGCAAAGCATTAAGAAAAAGCCTAGCACATTTTTTATGGTTCAGAAAGGAAAGGGTATGAAAAAGAAAGGGAAGGGCAAATAGAAGGGTAATAGCTCAGGTGGTAAGACCAAAGAGTAACACAAGCCCGAAATCAAGCCTGCACCCAAGAAGGCAAAGCTTCCAAAGGAAGGAGACTGCTACTTCTGCAATGAACCCGATCATTGGAAGAGGAATTGCAAACTCTACCTGGAACATCTGAAAAAGAATAAGAAGGATAGCGACGCTATCGCTTCAGGTATTTATGTTATAGACATTTATTTTTCTACTTCCTCTACATGGGTATTAGATACTGCATGTGGTTCTCACATTTGTACAAATGTGCAGGGTCTAAAGGACAGTAGAAAGCTGAAGAAGGGCGAGGTGGACCTATGAGTTGGAAACAGAGCAAGAGTTGCTGCTTTAGCCGTAGGCATTTATGAATTAGTTCTGCCCAATGGGATTTTGTTAGTTTTGAACAGTTGCTATTATGTTCCTGCTTTGAGTAGTAACATTGTTTCTCTTTCTTATTTGGATAAGGAAGGTTATACTTCCATTACTAGGAATGGTAAATGTTCTATTTATCGTAATGACATTTTCTATGCTGATGGTGATTTGCATGTTGGTCATTATATATTAAATTTGGAACATCTTAATAATGGGAATATCTATAACGTAACTACTAAGAGGATAAAATCAAATGATTTGAATCCGACCTACCTATATCATTGTCGTCTAGGCCACATAAATGAGAAACGCATTTCTAAACTCTATCAAGATGGATTTCTAAACTCATTTGATTCTGAATGATATGATACATGCAAATCTTGCTTATTAGGAAAGATGACTAAGGCACTTTTTACAGGGCACGGTGAGAGGGCTATTGAATTATTGGGCCTCATACATACAGATGTATGTAGACCATTAAACATAGTTGCCAGAGGAGGTTATGTCTACTTCATTACATTTATAGATGACTTTAGTAGAATGGCTATATCTATCTAATGGAACATAAATCTGAATCTTTTGAAATGTTCAAAATATTCCAAAATGAAGTATAGAACCAACTTAGTAAAACAATTAAAGCACTTCGATCTGATCGAGGTGGTGAATATTTGAGCCAAGAATTTATTGACCATCTTAGGAGTTGTGGGATAATCTCAAAATTGACTCCTCTAGGAACACTCTAATGGAATGGCATTTTTGAACGGAGGAATCGAACACTATTAGATATGGTTTGATCTATGATGAGTCAAACAGATCTTCCACCGTCATTTTGGGGGCATGCCCCAGAGACAGCTGCGTTCACACTAAATCGTGTTCCATCTAAGGCAATTTAAAAGACACCATATGAGATATGGATTGGAAAGAAACCAAGTTTATCTTTTCTCAAGATCTGGGGATGTGAGGTATATGTTAAGCAACAAGTCTCTGATAAATTAGTGCCCAGATCCACAAAGTGCCTTTTCGTGGGGTATCCTAAAGAAACGAAAGGATACTATGTCTACAATCCCACTGATAACAAAGTGTTTGTTATTCGAAATGGCAAGTTTCTAGAAAGAGAGTTTGTCTCTAAAATAACCAGTGGGAGCGACATACATCTCGAAGAAATTTGAGAGCCACAAGATGGTACAGAACCACATATGGAAATTAGAGAAGACTCGCAACAAGTTGCTGAGCCTCCTCAAGTAACATAAGGTCCACAAAGATCTAATAGGACACGGCATCAGCCTCATAGATATGGATTTCTGATTACTGAAGGCCGTGATGTGTTGCTCATTGAGCAAAATGAGCCCACCACCTATCGAGAAGCTACAGTGGGACAAAACTTTGAGAAATGGCTAAATGCCATGAAGTCTTAAATGCAATCCATGTACGACAATCAAGTATGGACCTTAGTCGATCCACCTGAAGGTGTAAAAACCATTGGGTGCAAATGGGTTTTTAAGGAGAAAACTGACATGGATGGCAATGTAAATGTCTTCAAGGCACGACTGGTTGCAAAAGGATTCACTCAAACTCATGGTGTAGACTATAATGAAACCTTTTCCCCAGTTGCAATAGCCAAATCAATCAGAATCCTTCTTGCCATTACAACATATTATGTCTATGAAATATGGCAGATGGATGTCAAAACAGCCTTCCTTAATGGAAAGCTGCTTGAGGATGTGTACATGACACAACCTGAAGGTTTTATGTGTCCAGAGTACTCTGGTAAAATTTGCAATCTTCAAAGATCCATTTATTGATTGAAGCAAGCATCTCGGAGCTGGAATCATCATTTTGATGAAGTAGTCAAAGAGTTTGGATTCATTCAAAACATCGATGAACCTTGTGTTTATAAGAAGGTTAGTAGGAGCATAGTTGTATTTCTAGTGCTTTATGTAGATGACATCCTACTCATTGGGAATGATATTCCTACCTGCAAAGTGTCAAGTCTTAGTTAGGAAAGTCCTTTTCAATGAAAGACTTAGGTGAAGCCACCTATATCCTAGGGATTAGGATCTATAGTGATAGATCCAAACGACTAATAAGCCTAAGTCAGATCACATACATAGACAAGATACTGCATAGGTTCAGTATGCATGATTAAAAAAGGGGCTACATGCCCATGTCTCATGGCATCCATCTTAGCAAGGATCTATGTCCTAGTACACCTGATCAGTGAGATCGCATGAGTAAGGTTCCATATGCCTCAGCCATTGGATCCATCATGTATGCCATGTTATGTACTCGACCGGATGTCTCGTTTGCCTTAAGTATGACCAGCAGATACCAACAAGATCCTGGTGAGGGTCATTGGACTGCCGTCAAGAATATCCTAAAGTACTTAAGAAGGACTAAGGACTTATTTTTGGTCTATGGTGGATTGGATGATGAGCTCTGCGTAGCCGGTTACACAGATGCAAGTTTCCAAACTGACTAAGATGACCTTAAATTGCAATCTAGATATGTATTCCGCCTGAATGGTGGAGCAGTAAGCTGGAAGAGCTCCAAGCAGAGCACTATAGCAGATTTTGCAACAGAAGCTCAATATATAGCAGCATCAGATGTAGCTAAAGAAGCCGTTTGGATCAGAAAGTTCATTACTGAACTAGGGGTGGTGCCTACCATCTCATATCCAATATATTTATTCTATGACAATAGCGGTGCTATTGCACTGGCTAAGGAGCCTAGGTCACATCAAAGAACCAAGCATATACTCAGATGATTTCATCTTATTAGAGAAATCAATGATAGAGGTGATATAAAGATATGCAAAGTAGCAGGAGAAGATAATGTTGCTGATCATCTTACTAAGTCACTTGCACGGCAAAGCATGAGCGTTATGTTAGGGCAATGGGAATTAGGAAAATTAATTATTGCACCTAGGGCAAGTGGGAAGATGTTGGAAATTGTGCCCTAAGGGCCAATCATTGTACTTTAAACATTATTATTTTAATGAAATTTCTCCATTCTATTATCATATTATTTGCATGTTAACTGTGATAATTGTATCCTTGGATAATTTATAAAGATTGTCCTAAAATTTCCCTGGTCGGTCATCTATGCAGGAGTAGAGATGAAGCAAGATTAGTATGACTTTGATAAGATATGGAGATACGAATCAAAGTCTTAACCACTTGTAAGAGTATAAGGTGCTTGACCAACCCACTATGAGAAAGCTACATGGATCAAGTTATAAGCTTTTCTCATGTATAACCACGTCACAATGTCTTTAAACCTGAGGTTATCATGGATTCCTACATGAGAGTTGCTAAGCTTTGAGACATGAATCAGTTATTGGAAATGCCCAACATCCTGTATTTTAGCATAATTATGTGAAAAATAATTATTTGGAAAGAATTAATTATGTGTTATATGGCAATTTAAGTAAATGTGGCATAATCAATGGAAAAATTGAAAGAATGGCCATAAGTGAGTGATTAATGGAGAGATTAATTACTAACTAAAAGAAATGAGATGTATGATTAAATGGCCAATGGAATGGTTAGAGTAACCAATTAGTTACTTACTTTATGAGAACCAATGACATTGAGACATGTGGCAAATCAAGAGGAAGAGAGAGAGTATTGGAAAAGTCAAAATAGAGTATTTTAATCATTTTTCTCTCTCCTTCTTCCCTTGATTTCAGCCAATGAGAGTATGGGGCAAGAGAATTATCAATTTATCTTCTTCTTTAAGCTCTCACCTCTCCCTTCTCTCTCCAAATTCGTGTAGCCATGGGAGCTCAAGAAGGAAGAAGGAAAGCTTAAGAAATGTGAGATCTTGACCTTGTATGCCAAAATCTCCTTCTTTAAAGTTGTTCCTTGAGTTGAGAGATTTACTTTCATGGTTTTAGATTTTCCATTGGTGGTGTTTTGTGGCCTCAAGGAAATCTATAAGTTGGAGAACCAAAGACCCTCTTTGGAGAAGTTGTTGAGGTAAGTGAAAGCTTCATTTTCATATAAGTTTTATGGCCATTGGTCGGGCCTTGAATTTCTTAAAATTTTGCCCTAATTTTCATGATTTAGGGTCATGGGGAGTATGGTTTGTTGTTGGCATGGAAATGGTGCCTTGTTTGGTGTTTTGAATTAATATAATTGAATTGAATCTTAAATGTAAAGTTTGGCAACATTGTGTTGGTTTTGTGTATTGGACAAAAATAGGGCATGTCAATGGGTTGTAATTTTGGTCATTTTGAGGTTGTCATTGTGTTCCTTGTGAGAAATTGTATGGGAATATGTTTGGTTATTGATTTTGGAGTCGTTGGACACTTTAGTAGAAAATTGCAAATCTGTCAAGTGTAAACTCTGTTCTGGGCAGTCAGTTTGCACAAAAGTTTTGAATGACCAAATGGTGTTAAAAAATTCTGAAACTTTCCAGTCTTAAAGCTCACATCTTAAGATTCAAAATGGACAAATGATTCATGTCATTTCGTTTTGTGAACTGATAGTCATGCTTTGCCAAAGTTTGGGACTAAAACTGGACTCTGTTTTGGAGCAGTGTTGAGTTTTTTGTAATTCTGGAATTGTGTGATGATTTCTAGTAATGGTCCATATTTTTCCTATAAATAGGAATTAAATATATTTCATTTTGCTTTTGAATCAGCTCATTTCGATTTTTCTAGAATTAGTTATGATTTTTGGAATTTCAGCCAAGAAATAGGATTTTTCTTGGCTGTAGCCCAAATGTTTTGGATCTATTTTTGGCTGCGGCCAGTGGATTTTTGCACCGCGATCAACCCCCAAAAATCAGCATTTTGCACTTCTGAAAGGTGGTTTTTGGTATAGTCTTTCCAAACTCTTTAGGGCTTTTATTAGAGGCATTTGTAGCTTCTTAAGGGTCATTATTGATAACCAAATCTAAGTATTGAGAAGTCAATTGAGTATTGGAATAGAGAACAACACTTCATCCCTAATTATGAATTATAGGATTCGACATTCACCTTATTCAGGAGAGACCGGCGCCGGAGCACACCTGGAAGGACCAAGGTAGTGACTCTTCTCTCATGTTGTGTATGATGTTTTGGTATTCATGACTGATCATGGTTTTGTGAAATGTGATTGGAAAATGTGTCATGGTCTATTACAGCGTGAGCACTCCAACGTGAGCCATTTAAGGATTGACATTGGTTATCTCTACCTTAGCAGTTGAACTACCATTGTAATCAACATGGATTGTTGTGAAACTACTTTGTGAATCCGACCTGTGGGGTGGCGTGTTGTGAATCTAGCTGTGGGTTGTGTGCTATATATTTTGCCAGTATGGCTTGCGTTGTTAATCTTGCCAGTGTGGCTTGTGTATGAAATGCTTTATTTGAATACCAGTTGTGGTGAAATATATTGTGTGAACTGTTGTAGTGCAATATAGCGTGAGCAAATGTAAGGTGACATGAGTCATACCTGTCCTTGCTGCTGTAACTGTCGTTGTAGTTGCTGTGTGTGTGTGATGATTTGCTTTTATAGCTTATTGTTGTGCATACTATGAGTGACTTGTTACTACAAGGATTCCTTAGAATCTCACTCCCATGAACCAAATTTTTAGACAGGGCTGAAGGATCTAAGGGAAATCGGGCGACGAAGAGCGGATAAAGCTCCAGTGTAGGAAATTATTTTGGATATTGGTTATCATGTAAAATTATTTGGATGTTTTTGGGAAACAATTATATATATTGGGATTCGTAGTATAGTTTTGTGTAATCCCCTAGTAAAAGGGAAAAATTTTATGGCCTTGTGCCTCTGTAGAACCCTTATTTATTGAATGAAACCTAAGTGTGTCAGAAATTTGCATTTTACTCTTATATGTATGAATGGAATCAACACATACAGGCCATTTATGTTTGAAATGTGAGTATAAGACCATTGAGGAACAGGTGTTGTAAAAGTTTTTGAAAACCCTGATTTGGGGAAATTTTATTTTGTCTAAGTCCCAAATCATACATGGTCTGTAATTCAAACTTAATTACATTTTTTGAACTAATCGTGGCCTTGATCGTGAAGGGGGTTACAGTAAGACCCCATAAGAGGCTTAGCCTGAAATGAACAAAGAGATCGATCTCAATTAGTTTTGCCATACATGAAAAAGGAAATGAAAAGATAAAGTTGTTGATAATGTTTTTGATAGTAAATATCATGTGATCAAAAGAGGATCTTGTATACAAATATGTCATGATATACAGACACAAAGATAGTTGGCCAACAAAAAAGAAAAGGAGTAACATGCAATACTATAACTTGAATTTTTGTATTCCTAGCCCGAGCATCTGAAGTGCAATGTTTGTATCAAATAATGGGCATTTTTTATTTGAAAAATGAGAAATATAGTCACAATACTTTTGAAACAGTTTAATATTAATAGACATCATTTTGTGGTAGACTAAATTTTCATAAGACTTGTCAACTTGACAGTTTGACTATAACATCCCAAAAATTAGAATTTATAGGTTGGGTAGCTTGCCTAACTGAGGCAACTTGATTAAAAAGAATGAAGGAGAGACTTTCTATGTCACTCACCTCGGCACCTAAGTAGGTCGCTAGGCAAATGAGATAGTGCCAATTGCCTCAGCGACTAATGTAGCCGTTAAGGCAAGTTATAGATTTTTATAAATAAGAGAGAGCTAATGACAACTTATTATTTTTCAAAATTTTGGATAAAGAGAGGGAGAGCTCTATTAAGGTTTCATGAGGATGACTCTTAGGGGCTTTAATCATCGGTAAGCCTCCATAATCCTCCTTCCTCTTTCTCCTTCTCTAATTATGGGATTCTAAGGGATTTAGGCTAGGGCATAAGAATCCTAATTTGGGGATTTTTCATAGAATTTAGTTTTAAGGGTTCAAAACACAAATTGAGAATCATATAATAGTCTAATAATACTCTATTGAGGGCAATTCTTAGTTCTCGCCTGAATCTCTATTATTGGTGAAACTCACAAGAATTCCTAAGTAATCGTATGAGATAAATTATTAAGTAGCTAGATGTTAATGATTTGATTTAGTGCCCTTGGTTTGTTGTTTGAATTTGTGTGTTGGGGAAAGATCCTTCTTGTTTGTAGCTAAGGAAAACACCAAGTAATGTGGTCCTATCTATCTTATTTATCAGTACTGCTCGTAGTTTTTTTTTTTGAAAACCCCCTAAGCCTAGACTAGTAGAATTGGTATAAACCCTACTTTTTTATGACCCAAAACTACCTTGTGGGACCCCTCTATGAACCCTAGGATTGGATGGATTGAGTTGTTGAACAATTACAGACAACTCTAGGTCTATGTGAGTAAATATGTCTAAATTTGTATGGTAGTGAAGGCACACCTCGCCTCGGTGACCATGTTGGTTGCTGAGGTGAGTGGCTTGTAAGGGCAAGTAGTTTGTTTCTTGCTATGATTCCTATAATATTGTGTTATTATTGTTTATGTATTGTTAATATATCATTAGAACTGGCTGACATCCAAGAGTGGGGTGAATTGAGTGTAAGATAAAAAAAATTAAGAACTTTGAAAGTCTTTTCTCATTTTAGTGAAAGCAATAAATATGAAAGTAATGAATCATAAATCAACAGTTAGATTAAATAATATATGCTAGAAATATAAGAGCTTAGGGAAGAGAATATGCAAACTGTGATTTTTCCTGCTTAGGTCCGATCCACGATGACCTACGTCTAGTCCCCAAGCTCGTCCTAAGATTTTCAATCCATTATCCTCTTGTTTGATCCGTGCATAAGAGAAGACTCTACAATCCCACAAGTTTAGCTAGGCACTTTGAAGCCTTTTACAAATCTCTCACTGAGATACTACCCCTTATGACTAGTCTTACGAGCAAAAAAATTCTGATGACCTTTCTCTCCTACTTACCCATGCAAGTCTTATGAGTAGCAACGTTTTCTCCTACTTACACCTATGTAAGTCTTATGAGCATAAAGCCTTATGAGAAATTTTCTCTACAACTTCCTATGAAAGAAATCAATCCTCTTAAGGCGCCTCTACCTTGAGATCAATTCATAAATGCAACTGAAAGTATTTACAAACTCTCTCACAGAGTGGGTATGATAATCACTGAAGTACAATATAAATAATCACTCTCTAAGGTAAATGATATTGAAACTAGAAAAACAAATAGTTTTTAGGTAGGAAAGGATGATTTATGACTCTGGCATGTTGTTCTGTTGTTGTTGTCTACTTGAATCTCTTGTATTTATAATTGAGCAGGATATGACCGTTGTAAGTATTTCAACCTATCTATTGAGTTCTGTTGCTAGGCTTGATTGTTATGGTGTTTTGAAAAAC
Organism: Inga laurina; assembly: GCA_963855925.1. Taxonomy (NCBI): domain Eukaryota; kingdom Viridiplantae; phylum Streptophyta; class Magnoliopsida; order Fabales; family Fabaceae; genus Inga; species Inga laurina. Next base: position 11,464,073 of record OY979713.1, read on the forward strand.
TAACCGGTACGTTAAACTTTCCTTACACTCTATGAAGTCACTTTTTCCAAGTTGTGTGTTAATCCTTGTTTGATCACCTAGAAAATTCTTAATCACTAATATGATGAAGTGTTAGAGTGATTAGAAGCAAGAAGAATGAGTTACACAATCATTCCTATATTTTTCAGAAGTTACAAAGCATTTCTCTAATTTTCAGATAAAAGTGTCACAGAAGTGCATGAATACTTGAGTTTAAGTGCAGCTGCTCACTTTGAAGTGCAACAAGCCAAACTCGAGTGCTTCAGCATACATAAGTTGAGTTCTCCTCTAAAACTCGAGTGCATCAGAGTGTTTCAGTTTCAGACTTTGCTTCTAGACAACACTTGCATGACCTCACTTACAGGATTTGAGTGCACTCGTGACCAAAAATCGAGTGTTATATCAAAACTCGAGTTCTCCAAATAGTTTTGTTTCTACCTTGACTCTTGTGAAACACTTCCATGGGCACACTTTCTGGACTCAAGTTCTTTGGCACATAGAACTCAAGCGCACTTCTGAAACTCAAGGGCATCAATAAATTTCCATGTTTCTTCATCATCTATTGCATCAAACTTACAAGAGTGAAGAATCAAACTCGAGTGTTGCAACCTACAGAACTCGAGTGCTTCATCAAAACTCAAGTGCAACTCATAGGTTTAGATTCATGTTTCCTTTCAAGAATGCACTTACCAGGATTCACTTGGCCGACTTGAGTTCTTTTAATAGCATAACTCAAGTTTTGTTCTTAAACTTGAGTTCTTCACTAAGTTCCAATTTCAAATCAACTTCCAAAGGGCATAACTCTTAGCATATAACTCCAAATTTGACAAATCACCTATTCATATAAATCTATTTAAGTCTAGTTTCATATGCCACCAATTTTATCTCAATCCAACTGTAGTTTGAGAGTTAACTCCAAAATGTCAAACCTGCTTTAGAATATGATAGTGATTTGAATGTCATCTTCCAAAGCTCATATTTCTTTCATTTGAAATAATTTAATGTGATTTTGGTGTGTATTTAATCTTAATCAGACGTGTGGTTTAAGAGATATGACTAATATACCAAACCTCTGTCAACTAAAATGAAAACAGAGTACAACAGAGTGCTTGCACACTCGAGTTCTCCACTAAAACTTGAGTTCTTTTAGTATAGAACTCAAGTTTGGATGTTAAAATGTGAGTGCATCACCTTTAGAGGTCCCATGACTTCGATATAAGTTATTTTGGATTGGTATTAACTCATTCCAACCACCATTTGATCATTCAAACCTCTAGCATCACTTCTAAGAGCTTAAATCTTGATATTCTTATTAGATGTTGAAATTTCTTCTTTCCTCAATCTCTACTTCTAGATTTTCTCCCTGATGATCATTCTCCATAATGTTAGAATCGACTAACACCCAAGATGGGGCGAATTGGATGTAAGATAAAAACTTAAGAACTTTGAAAATCTTTTCCCATCTTAGTGGAAGAAATAATATGAAAGTAATAAATCATAAATCAATAGTTAATATATGCTAGTAATATAAGAGTTTAAGGAAGAGAGTATGCAAACTATGATTTACCCTGGTTCGGTCCAATAAACGATGGCCTACACCTAGTCCCCAGGTTGCTCCTGAGATTTTCAAATCCACTATCTTCTTGTTTAATTTAGGCACAAGAACAACCTTTACAACTCACAAGTTTAGCCAGGTACTTATGAAGTCTTTTTCAAATCTCTCACATAGTTACTCCCCCTTACACTCCGTAAGGTTACAACCGAGTTACTCCCCCTTACACACCCTGTAAGGATACAACTTTGATGATGAAGAATTATAATCAATCTTCTCTCTCAGTAGTGAATAAAATGAACATTAAAGTACAATATAAATAATCTCTCTCTTAAAGGTAATGGTATAGAAGCTAGAGAAATAGAGAGTATGTGTGATGAGCATTGATGTCACGATATTGGCATTTAGACGATGTATGCACCAGGTCTCTCTTATGTTTTAGATGATTTTCTATTTATAGTTGATAAGGATTGATGACTGTTTGAGCATTTCAACTTGTCCATTAGAGTGTGGTTACTTTTTTTGTCCGTTTGCTTGAATTTGAAAACTAGCCATTTCGAACGTTGATGTTCCACTTCCGTAAAGTCACCTTTTGACTCTTCACATTATATCTTCATTGTATTCTTGGAGAAATACATTAAACACAAATACAATAAAGTGTTAGAGTGATTGGAAGCAAGAAGAGTGAGTTACATAAACATTCCTATGACTTTTAAAAGTTTTAGTACATTGTTTTGTTCTCCTACATTACTTGAGTGGCCACTCGAGTAAGCCTGGGTCATTACTCAAGTGATCCCTCTAGTAATCACCTTCAAAATTTGGTTGAAAGCATTTCCAACTTTATCACTCGAGTGATCCCTCGAGTAATGTTTCAAATAACTTTGCATATTACTTGAGTGATCCCTTTGAGTAATATTTTCATTTTAGTTCTAAACATGGCAAATTATATATAATCAGAAAGCTCTCATCGTCTACATTCTAATACAACAAGAATCACCTCCAAACTCATTGTAGACAGAAAGTTATGATCCAAATAGTATCTTCTGCACTATATAATGTCTGAAATCATGAGTAGCAAATTCTAGAAGGTATAATTCTTATTATATAGCTTCAAATGTGACATATTATATATCCATGGAAAGCTCCTTAAGTCTACTTTCATATGGCACTAGTTTTGTCACAATCTAATGTGTAGTTTGGGAGTTATGTCCAAAATACTAAAGCTGCCTTGTACTATGATGGTGATTTCAATGTCCAATTTTGAAGCTGATATCTCTCTCATTTGAACTTCTTTGAATGTGATATTTGGTCAAAATGACAAATTAGAAGTCTAGTTTCATATGCCACTAGTTTCAACTCAATTCAACTTGTAGCTTGAGAGATATGACCAAAATACTGAAGCTTTGTCATGCTGTGTGAAAACAGAGCATGTCAGAATGTTCATCACTCAAGTGGTCATTGGAGTGATTCTAGGTCATCACTCGAGTGACCACTCAAATGACCACCTCCAAAATGAGGCAGTGGTATATCACTCAAGTGTTCACTCGAGTAATCACCTTTGGAGGTGGTACAACTTCTGTATAAGTCATTTTAGCTTCGTATTGATGCTTTCCAACTTCCATTTGACCATAGAAACCTCTAGTATCACTTCTAATAGCTTGGATCTTGATATTCCCATTAGTTCTTCAAAGTTCTTCTTTCTTCAATCTCTTTCTTCACTATCTTCAATTTTCTTCTTTCTTTGTTTGGCTAATGTACAAGATATCTTCTTGTTTTTCCTCTTGTTGATCATTCCTGATAACCCAACTATATATCTTTTTGAATATCTTCAATTTTCTTCTTTCTTTCTTCTTTCTTCAATCTCTCTCTTCTTGATGATCATTCTTCATTTATGAGGCATTATAAGTAAAATAACATTAACCTACCATCGGGTTTAGGACTAATCTACAAGATATACAACATTAAATATTGTAGTTAGTAAATGTAGGAGATAAGTATATTATACATACTTTTTGCTCTTATTTGACATCTATATTTGAGGATGGACTACTATAGAGTACCGTTCAACTATTTTGAGGAGAATAAGAAAAGGAGGATCTCTCAAGCATGAAATAAATGACTCCTGGAGTCCATATATATACTTTGAGAGAAGGTTGTCAACACCCAAAGCAAGATATTCAAAGTATCAACATCATAGAAAGATGCAGTTGATAAGCAAAAGCAATACTCTAAGTATCTAAGGCAAAGGTACATAATGATAAAACCTCATATACTATTGTCTGTAATATTTATTGAGGTTTATACCTTGTTACCTTAAGAATAAGCATTGCACATATGTTTTTCCAATCTTTAGAAAATTCATTCATAAAGGGATTGTAATGTTTAATAGTTTAACTCTTTATGCATATACACATATTTTAGAAGAAACTATTTTCGCAAAAAGTCATGTTTAATTCATTATGCTCAAGTACCTCAAATTAACTATATTCTTAGAGGATGTGAATTATAATTCCTACAAACTAACTATGAGTGGATCCAAGTAAAACTAGATACCAAAGGAAGAAAAAGTCTATATGAATTTGTAGGAAGAAGAAAAGAAGAGCTTCATCTTAAGATTATGACTGCATAGAAATTAACTCAAATCTTGGTGAAGTTGGACTTTCAAGTTGCATTTTGATCACCTAAACAAAAGGAGATAGTATTTGAGACTTAACTGTGAGTGTGTAGCAAGTGATGAAGGAAAAAAGATGCATAGTGAAGCATCACTCAAGTAACCAATCGAGTAATCATCATCATTGCATGACAATTGGGAGTGAATGTTCAAGTGATAGGACCAACTAGAAGATTGGGAGGCAAAAGTCAAGGAATTATGCACAAATGAACTTCAAAGGATAATTTCTTGAGTAATTATGAGATTACTCAAGTATGGTATTATCTTCTTTATTCTTACCCGATATTGTGCTTATATAAATTATTTATTTGGGTAATGAAGAATTTTTTCAATATTGCATACCATTAGCAATCAATCATTTATGGCTTTCAAATTGTTTTTAGATTGCTAAATGGACTGATAGTGAAATCGTGCATAATCTTTCTATGTATCTGAGTTTTGAAATACACATTTTAAAAATGTACTTAGATTCCAATCCATCTTGTTTATAAAAATACATACACATTCTTTGAAAATTATTTATATCTTGTTTGCATTTAAATCAATTTCAAAATTGGAAGTTAATATTTATGTATATTGAAAGTCAGAAATGCTTCAAATCCATCCACTAGAGTTTTCCTCATCATTCAAATATTATTTCTTGATATTAAACTTGTGACTGCTTAAACTCCTTAATCTCAATTTTCTAACAAGTTAGACTTTATGTCTAACAAGTTAACTATTTATATGAGTTTCAAGTGCATTCCTTAGAAAAGAATTCTATATGTGAAAGACTTGTGCCTAATGCATAAATCATTAGTTGGCCAAGTTATTCCAAGCATTATGGATGTTCGTTAGTGCATTGAATCTTAATGCGTTAACCATTATTATGGAATAACTTACTAGGATAATATTCTATAACTCTAGTCATTCGGATGAATGAGTATGTGCTTCATCATCCATAAAATTCTTATACTCATCTTTTTGCTCAAATGCATTAACATTTGTCTTCATCCATTTTCCTGTAACTAGAGCCTTTTATTCAAATTCTTGTCATGAATGTTTATATATTTCAAGACACAACTCTAAAAAGTAAGATTATCTCTTGATCAATAGCAAAGTCATTATGCTTATATATATCTGTCAAATTAAGCCTTTTTGGCTAATTCATTTTCAATTTGACTTTTTTCCTTGGGAAAATTCTCAAACATGTTAAAACTCCAATGTCTAACATGTCATCGTAGTTATTCTCTAAAAGAGAAGCTCTTTGGTATATGTAGATTTAAACTATTGACTTCTACCATTTTTAACATAAGCATCGATTGTAAACATATTTCAAATATGAGTTTTGCATATATTCAAAATCTCTATTTCACAATGCATTGTTATGATTTGAAGTTACATGAGATTTTGTAACAATTTGCATATCTCATTATCATTCTTGGAAAACTTGATTTCATTCATGATTTATCCTTTTGTAAAAGTTGGTCATCATGGATAGATTCTCTACTCTTTTGATCGTGAATTGCATGAAAATCTTATCAATGACATATTTTTAGAAAGTGTATTTTCAAATTGTCCATGATATTTGAAAATCATCATTCTTCGTATTATTTATTCGTTACCCGTTATGATTCAATTGCTTGAATTTATTTAATTAGGTAAAATTATATTCTTGTCTTTTTTGATTATTATACTCTTTGCTTAAATATCATATGATTCAATTGTACAAGAGCATAAGAGTTATAATGTCTAATACTGTATAGACCCAAGAGAAAGTTGGGTACCAAAGATCATATACTTATACTTTTGTAGGAATTGATCAAAATGCTTTACTTTTGGATGCAAAGATCAGAGGTTAACAGAGGAGGCATGACTGGCAGTGTTGTAGTGTGAGCAAAAGCTAAATCTATGGTATCACTCAAGTAATCAATCAAGTGACACCCCATCATTAGCAAGTAACTAGCTAGTGGTGCAGTCAGAAAAAGAGAAAGAGGAAGAAAATCTCTTAAGTGAACCTAAATGAGATTCATCTCAAAGCAACTTAAGGCCAAGAACAAGCCTGTCCAATATGAATCTTTGTTGCCTACCCATCTTACTTATCGTTCCAAGGAGATAAGACATTTCCATTGTGATATAGAGCCAACAGAGATGTTCAAAGAAAGACACTTAGATGTACAGAATCATCAAGCTTGGTGAGCCTATGAAGATTCTCAACTACCATCCTAGCTCTCTGTCTAATCTTCACAAAATTATATGGAACATCTAAACTAGAGCTATGGTGAATAAGGCCAAAAACTTCACTTACTTCATTGAGAAGAATTATCATATAATGGCCTATATTATTAGTAAGAATGAAAGGAACACTAGAGAGATCATGTCTTTCAGAGAACAAGAGGTATATATATGCTTTTACAAGGCATACTTCCACAACATACCCTCATTTGGTATCTCTATTCCATAAGGCCAATAAGATGCAGTACCTAGTGCCAAATGAGTCCCTTTTGAGGACTCCTATGGTTGAGAAGATGCATATCCAAAGGGTAAATATACACTTGTCACTAGTGGGTACTAGCCAGAGACAGAGAGTAGAACCTAAGCAATCAGAGATAATGAAGAACAATCCTTGCTAGAGCTAAATTAGATGGAGTCTCTTTCATTAGATCAACCATTCAAACAAACTGAGCTTCACTTGATGTTACCAATTAGAAGGTCATTAAGGTCGTGGATGAAGGAATTAGGAAGTTATGTACTGTGGTGAATCAAAACTTCTAAATGTTGTTTACTAAACACTAGACCTTCAAGTAATCTGCAATTACTTCAAGTAATTCACAATTACTTCATGTAAGCTATAATTACTCCAAGTAAATCTCAGGATCACTTTAGGTAATCTACGATCACTCTAAGTAAACAGCAATTTGCAATAACTACAAGTGATTTGCAACCACTTGGTTTAAATTACTAAACCTCATTCCAAATTAACACAAGAGGCGTAGAGGATGAGAGCTAAGACTTCAAAGATATATGAGATACAACACTTTGCTAGAGTTGGTCTCTGAGGTCCTTTATTCTTTGGTCTATCTATCTAAGGCTATAGGAGAGAGGAGCTTCAACAATCACACGAAGCTTGCTACGAATAATGCTGAGTTCATCACTTCTGTGAATGAGGCTACACTTCAAAATCCCTCAGTATTGATCACATCATCAGATAGTGACTAGCCAATGATGCATCAATGGACTATAGACGATTATGGCCGAAGAATTTGCTCTATGCAAAATCATTCGTCAACAAACTAAAAGGAGAATATATCAACTTTGAGGAAAGATGATTTAATATTGGCTGCAACACTCAAAGCGACAAAAGACACAAATCTGGATGATTTTGATAGCATTCTAAGGAAGACTATTCCTGAGCTTTCTATTGAGCACACTTTAGAGTCTACCACTAAGCCAGCTATAGTTCACTCCTATGAACTTGATCTATCTGAGTTATGCATCGAACGTATGGTGAACACAACATCATAGATCTAGCATGAAAAAAAAGAAGGAAATGGACTTCATAGATCAATCATCATCTTGCAGAATCTAAATGAGCATTTCTGAATCCTTTCTTTATATTTCGAGAATACCTTTCATATCTTTGATTTCAATTTGCCTTGATTATGAAAGTTTTCTTGAAAACCTCTCCAAATTGTTTCAAATTTATTTTCATGAAAATCATTTTTCATATGCATTTCATTAAAAACGAAAATAGTTTCAAATAGGGGGAGGAAAAATTGTTTTCTTAACACATTTATTTTGATTAATGGAGAAGAAGGACATTTCTAACTTGTTTTCATATTTACTTATCTACAAGTCTTTCTTCTTTATACTTCAAACTTTTTGCTGATGTCAAATAGGGGGAGAGAGAAGCAAGAAAAATATGTTGCTCTTACTGTGCTTTTATAATTCAAACATTCATACATATTTTTCTTAAAGGATTTGTCATCATAAAAAAGGGGGAGATGTTAGATATGATTAGTTTTGATGATGTCAAATAAGAGCAAAAATTTTGTATAATATATTTATCTCCTACATTGACTAACTCATAACCCAACAAGATAATTTTGTTGTTCTTCAATCTCTTGCTTCTTGATTTTCTTTTTGATGATCATTTTCCATAACCCAACAAGATAGTTTCTTTATTTTCTTAACTATCTTCAATATTCCTCTTTCTTTGCTTGATTAAACTACAAGAAATTTCACATCAAGTAGTAGTTAGTCAATATAGGAGATAAGTATATTTTGCAAACTTTTTACTCTTAATATTTGGCATTCATATTTGAAATCATCAAAACTAATCATATTAACATTCTCCCCCTTTTAATGATGACAAATATTCTAAGAAAAATATCTGTGAATATCACAACAATTTAAATACAACATATTTTTCTTGCCTTTCTCTCCCCCTATTTGATAGCATAAAAAAGTTTGAAGTATAAATAAGAAATACTTGTGGAAAAGTAAATTTGAAAATAAATTAGAAATGCCTTTCTTTCCATTAATCAAAAACTACTTTCTCACCCTCTATTTGAAAATATTTTTAATGTGATGCAACTTAAACTGGATTTGGAGAGGTTTTCAAGAAAAACATTCATATTCAAGGTAAATTGAAATTAAAGATATGAAATGTATTCTTGAAATATAAAGAGTGAGGGTTTAGATGGAAAAATGATGAAGTGCTCCATGAAGTCCATTGCTTTATTCTTTGGCATTGCTAGTTCATGATGTTGTGTTCACCGCACGTCTTACAATGCACATCTTATGTATATTCATGTTGTTTTCAGGGTTGTCCAATTGAGTTGAGCTTCTTTTTAGTATGCTTAATGCGCATTTATATTGGCATATGTATTTGTTGCTTTGAATGTTGCAACCAATATGTTTTCCTTGATTGAGCCTTAAGGCATATGTCCTTAAAGTTGATAAATTCTTCTTTTATTGTGTTGAGTAATGATCTTGCATAGAGCAAGTTCTCCTACACAACTGCAAAACTTTCTTACACAAAGAATGATTAGTGCCATAAAGTATCAAATTTATCCTTTCATATGATATATTAAAATTAAGAACATGAGAGGAAAAACATAAGAGCAACTTATCATCAAAACTAATCAAAAGATAGTGAATGCAGATGAGTATGTTAAAAACAAATTCTTCCAAATAGGATATGAGCTTTTAAGATATAAAACACATGAATGTGAAGCTCCCCCTTAATTGATACATGGTTAAAAAAATTTTTCATGACTCTTCTGGATTTGAAAAACCATTGAAAACTTTGTAGAGAAAACGATTGTGAGAAGATGACGATTTGGAGAGATATCAAATTTTAAAAATGATGATACAATTTAGGGGTTTTAAGAGATATAACCTAATATCACCTAAGTGGTCACTTGAGTGATTCTACTCGACCATCACTCGAATACTCACTCAAGTAATGCAACTTAGGCAATTAAGAAAGAATACAATACCTCTGAAGTTTATTGATGCATCATTGGCTAGTCACTATTTGATAATGTGATTAGTAGTGAGGGATTCTGAAGTGTAGTCTTTGTGAGCACTTAAGGATACTAAAATGAGCTCAGAATAAGGCCTTAAAGTTCTAGTTAATCAAATCACAAAGTTGTCTAACCTTGCCATTCACAGAAGTGATCAGCTTAGCATTGTTCGTAGCAAGCTTTATGTGATTGTTGAAGCTCCTCTTCTTAGATAGCCCTAGGTAGATGGACCAAAGAATGAAGGACTAGAGAGACCAACTCTAGCACAGTCTTATATCTTATCTATCCTTAGTTTTAGCTCCCATCCTCTATACCTCTTGTGTTGAGTAAACAACATTTGGAAGTTTATGATTCACCACAGCACATAACTTCCTAACTCTATAAGCTTCTTATTGATAGCATGAATTCAAGCTCAGTCTTTTTGAATAGCGGATCCAATGAAAGACGCTCTAGCTGACTTAGCACTAGCTAAGGATTGTACTTCATCATCTCTGGATGCCTTAGATTCTGCTCTATGTCTCTCTCTAGTACCACCTACTAGTGACAAGTGTATATTCACCTTTTGGATGTGTAGCTATTGTTCTTTGAAAGACATGATCTCTTCAGTATTTTTCTCTTTCTTGCTAATAATATAAGCTATTGTGTGATAATTCTTCTCAATGAAGTGAGTGAAGTTATTAGCCTTGTTCACTATAGCTCTAGTACAGGTATATTAGATAATCCTATGAAGATCATACATAGAGCTAAGATTGAAATCAAGAATCCTCATGGCTCTTTTGATATGATAATTTTGAATATTTCTAGCTTATTGAACTTCTTGAATGTACCAATAGGGGGCTTCCTAACCATGCATTGATCTTTTGATGCTAGGATGGTGATCTTTTTATCTCTTATTATTGTTTTCAATACTTACTCAATCTCAATGTCTTCCTCTTAACATCTCTGTTGGCTCTATATCACAATGGCAATGTCTGATCACCTTGGGATGATAAGGAAGATGAGTAGGCAACAAAGAATCATATGGCTAGACTTGTTCTTGGCCTTGAGCTGCTTTGAAATGAATCTCAACTAGGCCCACTTAAGAGGTCTTCCTCCTCTTTCTCTTTCTCTTTTTCTTTCTTTGACTGCCCACTAGCTAGTTACTTCTTATTGATAGGGTGTCACTCGAGTCATCAATTGAGTGATACTTCATATTGAGCTTCTACTCATACTGTAAAGATGCCAGTCATACCTACTATGTTAGCCCCTATTCTTTAAAAGCAGAGCATTTAGATCAACTCCTGCAAAATATATATATGTGTTCTTTGGTACCCAACTTCTTTTGGGTCTTTATAATATTAGACATAATAACTCTTTTGCTCTTATATAATTGAACTACATGATTATTGAGTATAGTGTATTAAATTGGCAAAGATTAGAATTATAATGTCATCCAACTAATTCATGCCATATGGAATATCAAACAATTGATACCAAGATGATGACTTTCAATGATCAGTGACATTTGTAAATACACTTTATATTGAAATTATGTCATTGATAAGATTTTCATGCAATCTATGATAGATATATCCATTTTTATGAAAAATCATGATTGAAATCAGTTTTTTTTTTTCAAGAATGATAATGAAATATGCAAATTGTTTCAAATCACATATGTACTTTCAAATCATAACAATGTATTGTAAAATTGAGATTTTTTTTGGACATGTAAAATTGAGATTTTGAATACATGCAAAACTCTTTTTTTTTTCCAATACATGCAAAGCTCATTTTTAAAACATGTTTATAATCAATGTTCATGTTAAAAATGGTGGAAATCAATAGTTATAAAATATGTATTAGAAAGCTTCACTTTAGAGGTCAACTAAGATAACATGTTAATCATCAGAGTTAAGACGGAGAATTTTCCCAGGTGCTAAAGTCATATGAATAACCAAAAGTATTAGCTCGATAGATATATTGAGCATTCATTGAATTCTGTATATTTTTTGTTTGTAGATGGCAGTGATTCATATTTTTCCTATATAGAGGACTTTAAAAGCTTCAAGTAGGCTTGGAATCACTCCTTTCCAATTTTTGTAGATTTAATTATGATTTTTGGAAGTTCAGCCAAGAAACAAGAATTTTCTTGGCCGTGGCCTAAAAGTTTCTGACTTATTTTTGGTCGCGGCCAACCTCTAATTTCAGCACCTTACATTTTTTAACAGGGTAATGGGTCTAGCTCTTCCCAATCATTTTAGGCTTTTGTTTGAATTTCTCATAGACATCTAAGGGACTCAAATGATAGCCAATCCCAGGTATTTTGTAGTTATTTAAGAATTGGAATAGGGAATAAATCGTTGTCATTAATTCTAACTGATAGGAGTTGACATCTGCCTTAAGCATGATAAACCTGTTCCTGAGCACGAATAGAAAGAATAAGGTAGTGACTCTTTCTCTTATATCATGTATAATGCTTTGTATGTAAGTGGTTATCATTGAATCATGACGAATCTCATGAAAATGAATGCTGCTGTGAATGCTTTTATATGACGAATGTGTATACAACTGTGAAAGCTATCATATATAGCTGTCAAAGCTGTCGTATATAGCTGTGAAAGCTGTCAAGAATTGTGATGAATGTGACGAGGGTCACAAATGTGAATGCTACTTTGTATGCTACTATGAATGTTGTTATGGATACTGCTTTGTGATAATTGCTTACATTCTTTGTTATTATATATCATATGAGTAAAATGTTACTACTGAGGTTCAAATGGCTAACCAACAGCCAGGGTAAGCAAATCAAAGGAGAAGTAGGTAATGAAGGGCGATTAGTGCTCTGGGCTAGGAGACTAGAGTTTTGTGTTAGTTATCAATTTTTAGGATGAATGTATATGATGTAAACTTATGAAGTTGTATGTAATCCCCAGTATGGGAATTGAAATAGGTGAACATGGCCTGTAGACCCTTTTACTGAGTGAATGAAACCCGGGAATCCGTCAGAAAATTTTGTCATGCACTCTGATATTATGAATGGAATAGAACTGAACATGCCAAATAGATTCAAAAAGTGGAAGTTAGACCTTATTGAACAGGTTTTGAAAAGTTTTTGAAAACCCACTTTATTATAGGACCAAATCCTATCTTGAAGTTGGGACCTTTAATGAGTTTTAAATTATCCGTTGGTCTCCCATTTACCTTATGACACGTTTTCGAGCAATATTCATGGCTTGAGTAGGGGGTTATATTTTTGGTATCAAAGCTAAAGTTCATGGCGAGGATAGGTTTTGCTAGGATAATTTACAATAGTTCTTTGTCTTAGTGATGGTAGTTAACCCATGCTTGTTTGTTGCATACACATAAATGTTCCTGTTATTTGCTAGTATGTAAGTTTTGAGGAATATGTGTATATATTCAATGTGATTTGACGTGGTGAATCATTTGTCGAGTGAAAAGGAATAATGGTTCGCCCAAAGATTCGACATGTGGAACCGAATAATCCACCTGATCCCATACAACAGATGATGGGTATCTTAATGTGTAGTAAGATATTATTTATAAGTTAAGGGATGAACTCCATGAGGTAAAAGTGAAACAGAATAAGGTTAGAGTTCAATCGACCCTAGATGAGATGAATCATGAAGAAACAATTGAGGGGTCACAACAACACACTGAGTTGAACCAAGAATCGCATGGGGTGCCAGCTCGAAATGAAAGAGATCTACAGTTCTGGGTCTCCAAATTCTGTAAGCATCTGTCTCTGGTGTTTAGGGGAAGATTTGATCCCCAAGTAGCTGAAGACTGGCTAGTCTAGTTAGAAAATATTTTTGAGGTGCTAGAATGCCTAACAAAGGTGAGGGCGAGATTGGCCATCTACAAGCAAGAGGGAGACGCTGACAAGTGGTAGCGAAACATTGCTATGACATTGTGGACCCATAATGTACTTTTGACCTAGGAGTTGTTTCAAGAAAAATTCAATGACAAGTACTTTCTTAAGTCATTTACAATTGAAATAGAAGCTAAGTTCCTATCTACAAAGTAGGGTAGCAAAGAGACTTTTGATGACTACCTATCTCAATTTATTTGACTAGCTCGTTACTCCTATTATCTGTAATCCATGGATGATGAGGAGTAGAGCTCTAATATGCTGATCCAAGGATTAAGGCGTGAAATCAGGAAAAGGTTAGCCTCTTGGCAATTTACTAAATTCAATAAAGTTGTGAAGGAGTGCCGTATTATAGAGAACAATCTAAGGCATTTGTACCCAGGTTAGGGTGATAGTAGTCACAGTGAGCCTACTAAGGGAAAATCTTCCCACAAGTAGAAGGGTCAGGAATCCTTATCTAAGGGTGGCAATAAGAAACCCTACCAATTTGAGGATCGCGAGCACTGGAGACCCCCAACGACATGTTTATGCCCTCATTGTGGTAGGGCACATAATGGCAAAACATGTTCAGTACAAGTTATTTGTTATAACTGCAAGTAGATAGAACATATGGCCAGTTAGTACAAGTGGCAGATAGTAGAGTAAAGGCTTAAGGGTAAGAGATTCGCCATGACATATAAGGAAGCACAAAAGTCCCCCGACTTGATTCAAGGTAAATTCTTCTCAATGGTAGTTTACTGCGAGCTTTATTCAATTTGGGTGCTAGTCATTCCTTCATTGCTTGTGACTATGTGAAGCACCTGGAATTGCATGTTCATAAACTGCCATTCGACTTCTTGTGTCGACATTGATGGGTGTCAAGATTATGACCGTTGATGCTTATTTAAATTGTGCGATAACCGTTGAGGGGCATGAGCCCAATGTTGACTATTTTGATTACTGCTCTATCAATTAGAAGTCATACTAGGTTTTGATTGGTTGACGGCAAATCATGTGTTGCTAGATTATGGGAACAAGAGAATAGTATTGGAATTCTTGCGTGGAAGCAACTCTATGCCAAATTGTGAAAGTGCGAGTTTTGAATCCCAGTAAAGTTGAAGTAGTACTGGACTGGAAGAGGCTAGAAATTGTTGCTGAGATACACAGTTTTCTGGGTCTTACTAGTTATTACCAGAGAGGCATTCAGATTCTCTTGGATCATCTTGCCGATCACCAAGCTCACGCATAAGGATCAACCATTTAAATGGGATGATCAATGTGAGAAGAACTCACGGAGCTAAAGGTGAGGTTTTCGACAACACCAGTTTTGAGTATACCCAATCCTAACTTGACTAATGTTGTGTACAGTGATACGAATAAGTAGGGATTGGGGTGTGTCCATATATAGAAGGGGCAGAGCTAGTTGAGCTGATGGTGAACTCAACTACATGATAGGGGGTTCTCACTAGATGATGTGAGGGATAAATTCTTAGCTCTTACCATAATATAAGGGATAAAGTTTTAGAGTCACGGTACCTTGAGTTGTTCCTGGAGGGGTTGACTAGCTTGGATAGAGTGGTGGCCTATGCCTCCTGACAGCTCAAGTCACATAAAATGAACTATCCCACCTATGATCTGGAGCTTGCGGCAATTGTGTTTGTGTTAAAGATATGGTGACATTACCCATATGGTGTAATAGTAGAACTATACTGCAAGTGTAATACCCTGACTTTTGAGACATGAGCTTAGAGAATAAGCCCTGGTTTAGCAAGATCCCAAATTGTGATTAAGGGTTAATGATTCCAAAAGTGGATGTTGTTAGTGATAAATAACCCTTTTGGAGTATATGATGTGATTTGGCACTCGAATGTGATTTGTGTGTGTTGTGAGCAGCACCGAAACCCTGTATTTGAGTTCAATTGTGGATTAACATCAAAACTGACTTAGAATAAAGGGAAGAATTGAATGGGGTATTGTCTTGGAAATGGTGTCATAGTGTGTTTTGATGTCATTGAAATTGGTTTGGAACTTTGGAATGGAAAAGTTGCAATGTTAGGTTTTGAAATGTGATTTGTATGGACATGTTGAGATTGTTGTGAAAACATTTCAATGTGATGTGAATTTGATTGATTTGGTGTTTCCAATGGATTCCTTGTGAAAATTTATGTGGGAATGATGTTTGATATGAAAATGGGACCATTGGAAGCAAAGATACAAAATCTGAAATTCTGTCCAGCAAAACTCTATTCTAGGCAGTCAGCTTGTGTGAACGTTTTGAATGAACAAATGGTGTCCCAAAATGCTGAAACTTTCCGGTCTTACCGTTCACATCCCAAGCTTCAAAATGAACATATAATTTGTGCCATTTCATTTTGTGAGCTAGGAGATATGACTTTCCAAAGTTTGGGATGGAAACTGAACTCTGTTTTGGGGCAGCGATGAGTTTTATGTAATTCTGGAATATTTTGGTGATTTTGGGTAATGGTCCATATTTTTCCTACAAGTAGGACTTAAATACCTTTCATTTGGCTTTGGAATCACCTCATTTCGATTTTTCTAGAATTAGTTATGATTTTTCAAAATTTGGGCAGAAAATCTGAAAATGGGAATTATGACATCATCGAAATAAAAGATGACATCAGCATGGAATTAAATATTTTCTCATCATCTTTAGCTCTCATTTCTAATGTGCTGAACCAGCTGAAACTAGTGAGAGAAAGTTGAGAGCTCTTAGAGAGAGAAAGAGGAGAAATCTCACAAGGTAAGCCGATTTCTCCGACGATCTAGCTCCTAACGCGTATAACCTTGCTCCTAAGCTTCTCTTTTATGTTATTTAAGGTCTTGGAAGCTCAATTTTCATGGTTAAGAAGGGCTAGGGTTCAGCCACTCTTGAGAAAAGCTAGTGGGAGCTTAAGGTAACTTCCAAACTCTTGTGTATTGATTATTCTGGCTGCTGTGGACAATTAAATTGGTGAAATTTCATTGGATTGTCATTGGTTTCAAAAATGGAAAATGAGTGTGTGGGGCTGTTATGCTACCCAAATTGGTACTAAATGGTAATTGTAACCTAATCGAATAGTCAATAAAGTGGTTAGGAGTAGAAAGGAACGTATTTACAGATCCGAAACCCAAAAAAACCCCAATTTTCCCCGGAATACTTGAGAATTTTGGCCAGCTCTAGAAATGGGTCTTAGGGTTGGATTTTAAATGATTTGATTATTCCATTGAGTTTAGGAGCGAAAATTAGGTGGGGTCATAGTTTGGCACTTTTTCGGAAAAGGCTGAAAAAGCATAATTACGGAAACGCCCCTGAAACCTTTCAAGTGGGGCTGTCAAGGGTAATTTTGTAATTGACATTGAATTTGATAATTTCAAGTTCTGAAATGGATTTCTTGGCAGGAAATATGTTAGAATAGCCCATGTCAAAATTTCAGGAAAAGTACAGTTGGACCGAGTACGGTGGGCCGGGCTGGGTCTCGGGGGCATTTTAGTAAATTTTCAATATAGCCTCACATAACCCCCAGAAACACTATGGAAGTGTCTAAATAGTACATTTGACATTGTAGGATCGAATATAAAGCCTCGAGCTGTTTTCACGTAGATTGAGGCACACGTTTTGAGGCATAAAAGGGTTAAGGTTGGGAACTTATCTCTCCTACGGGCTCTGATAACTCTATTAATGTGTTGATGCATATTATTGCTTTGCTTGATTATGTGGAACATGTATGAATGATTTGAAGCTATGTTTCAATATATGCTATGGCCATATGTGTATCATTAAAAGCATTGAGCTTATAGATTTTTCATTGTATGTGTGCATGAGTTATGTGATGCAAGCATGTCATGCATTAAACACTTATCTTACCTGCATATTGATGATGTTTCCCTACTGAGATTCTCTCGAATCTCACCCTCCCTTACCAACAACTCAAACAGGGCAAGTGGCTGGTGGAAGGGGCGGCTAGGACTCCTTTGAGATGAGAGTTGGTAGTTGGTTATCAATAAGTTGTGAAGACTGTATATGATTCGGTTGAATATAGGATTATGAATTTGCGATGAGATTGTGTAGTCCTCATTTGAAGAATTGTAATGGGCAATTGTGCCCTGTGTATCTTTAGCGAAGGTATGTACCCGGGATTGCCGAGATGATTATGTTGTGCACTCTGATATTTATATGAATGTGATTTATCTTTGCGTAGTAATTGTATTCGAAATGTGAATATGAGACTGAGTTTATAAATGATTTCAAAAGGTATTTGTGAAAACCCCATCATGTGATGGGTTAGTAAATGTTATTTGATTATTATTGGTCTCTATTTCATTTTAATCCCGTATTTCGGATATAATTATGGAGGGGGTTAGAGCAAGCACAAGAGTCTCAAGTGTTTGTATGTTAAAAAAATTGAATATGAGATAGCATAGGTGGATGGAGTTGCCAAGAGATTACAACCTGTAAATCAAGTATCATCTAGGTAAAGCTAATGTCGTTGCTGATGCGCTTAGTCGGAAGGTGGTGCAAGTTGCAGTAATGATGATACAAGAAGGGAAATTGATAGAAGAGTTTTAGGATCTAAATCTCTCAAACCAAATTGTATGTACGAGTTATGGTATTATCCAAGGGGAGAGCGATTTGATGTCTGCAATTGAAGAGGCTTAAAGCCAGGATGAATGAGGGCAGTATATGAAAGAGGCAAGCTTCACCCAAAAGGGGGAGTGAATTGGGTGATGTGATAAAATTTTTGGTTGATTAGGTGATATGACAATAATTGTAGATAGAGTAGAGTTAAGAAGATTAGTACACAGAGAGTTATACTGGTTCGGCTCAAAAGCTAGGCCTACGTCCAGTTCTTAGAGATCAAGACCTACTGAGATTTTCACTATGCTTCCAATATTCAATGGGCTCTCAGAATGCCGCAAAACAATAATCATCCTTGAATGTACTACAAGCAGAAATATTCTAACACTCAGAAATTTCTCTACCCCTTACGACAAGTCTTACGTGCAGAAAAACAAACCTATGACCTTTCTCTCTTGCTTACGTATACAAGTCTTATGAGTAGCAATGTTCTCTCCTACTTACACCACTATAAGTCTTACAAGCAGCAATGTTCTCTACTGCTTGTATCTTGTAAGTCTTATGAGCAGAAAGTCCTACTAGGAATTCTCTCAATTGCTTCTCTCGTAAGGATATCTACCCTCTCAAGGTCCCAGTACCTGGAGATCAAATGAAAATAGAATTTGAAGTGTATACAGACTCCCTTATAGAGCAAATATGATAAACACTGAAGAATGATAAGAATACAGAGAAAATATGAATAACAGAGACTCGTGAATTTGTTTGTGTGAATTTTTGTTCTTGGCTAACTTTGATGGTCTTTGACGCTCTGCATTTATAGCCAGTTGATTTTTCCCATTGAATACTAATCGTTGTGGAGTGGAGCATTTTACTATGGAATGGCATGCGTAAGTTTGAAATCTTTGAACGTGGTAGGTACGTACTTGGTTGGTCGTAATGATGCTATATGTCGTTGTTTGACTTCCTCTGTGCTTTCTTAATTCAAATGATCAACCACCTGTATCACACTTGTAATATACTTGTAATATATGTTAAATGAAGTTAAATAATAATAACAAGTGGAAATAGGATGATTAAATAATATTAAACCATATTTGTATTGATCGTTGTAAGACTGGTACATTTTAGCTTCTGGCAGAGCATCACTCGAGTGCATTACCATATTTTCTCTTCTTGCTTCTGTTTTATACTTGCACTTCCATGTGATTTTGAGAAAGTGCATTTTCAGACTTGCGAGTAATGTGGGACCTCACTAGAGTGTAATTCATCACACTTAAGTGACCTAGTATTTTGCATTAGGAGCCACCTTTCTGGACAACACTCGCATCCCATTTTATCAAGAGTATGATTTTGCACTTGCAGGTGATGTGGGTCCTCACTCGAGCATACTCACTATCACTCGAGTGAACAGAATATTCTTCTATAAGATACTCTTTTGCTTCAACACTTGCATTAGAATGGAGAGAGTTAGATTTCTCACTTGCAGGTACTGAGGTATCACTCGGGTCCATGTACTCTCACTCGGGCATGCTTATTCTTCTCTACTCTATATGACTCTTGGGCAAACACTTACAGTCCTTCACTCTCTTGCACTCGAGTGCGGCTTACATTTTGAGTTTACCTTGCTCTCGGGTAAATACTCTCTGTGCCACACTTCCAAGGACTCGGGTGCATAAGAGGCCATCACTCAAGTACAGAGTTTGTGCTCGAGTGTAGTGTTGATATCTTGTTTCTGACTTTGCTCTCTGTCAAACACTTTCTCTCTAACACTTGCATGTACTCGAGTGCAAAATAGCTTAATGCTCGAGTGCTAGCTCCATTACTCGAGTGCATCAGTAAAACTGACAACAAACACTTCTAAACTTTGTGAAATACATTTGGTAATATTTTTAATCATTGCAAAGTATGAATTTCTTATCACAACACACAATGATCTTTTGTTATCATTAAAACTTGGAATCTAACAATATATTCGAATCATGATCGAATGAGGAGAAGGCCTGTAGAGTTTGATGTCAGAGATCACGTGTTCTTGAGAGTATCTTTGGTCATGGGGATCGGTAGAACGATCAAGAGAATGAAGCTGAGCCCACGATATATTGGTCCTTTTGAGATTCTTGCGAGAATTAGACCTATAGCTTACCAGAGAGCCCTTCCCCCCAAACTTGAGCAGGCTCCATGACATGTTTATGTCTTAAGATGTGAAATAAATTTTGGGAAAACAATGTATTACACAGGGGGAGAATTGTAATGTCCTAAAATGTGTATAAGGGCTCATGACTCCAAAAGTGGATGTAATAAACATTAGACAAACACTTTTGGAGAAGAAAGTGTGAATTATTGCCCTAATTAGCAGTAGAAAGTGCCCAAACCCTGTATTTAAAATCAATTATGGTGTCAAAGCCTTAATTGGCCTAAAATAGAAGGGGAGTGGCACATGGAACGAGGTCGAATAGTTTGTTAAGTGGTAACCCAATAGAAATTGCCATAGTCAGGGGTAAAATGGAAAAAAGAAATTTATCGGCCAATTAATCACAACCGAAGAGGAAATTCACTATCAACCAAATAAACAAGGGGTATGACTAAATGGCTAATGTAATATCCCAAAAAGTGATTAAGGGCTAATGACTTCAAAAGTGGATGTAATTATTGTTGAATAAACACTTTTGGAAAATGTGTGATGGGAATTTGGATATTTTAATGATTCCAATGGCTTCCTTGTGAAAATTCATGTGGGGAGAGTGTTTATTGTGAAGTTGGAACCATTGGGAACAATTGTGCAAAAGTTGGAAACTCTGTCCATTGAAACTCTGTACAGGGCAGCCGATTTGTATGGATGTTTTAAATAGGCAAATGGTGTCTAAAAATTATGAAATTTTCCAGTCTTAAAGTTCATATGTCAAGCTTTAAAATGGACATATAATTTGTATCATTTTGATTTGTGAGCTAAGAGTTATGGATTTTTGAAGTTTGCCCAGCGAAATTAAATATTTTCTGGAACAGTATGCAAATTTTGTGATTCCATCCAGAAAAATTTTATATTTGTTTCCTTAAAACTAGACTCAATAAGGGTTTTATAGGCTTTGGAATCACTCCATTTTGATTTTTCTAGAATTAGTTATGATTTTTCAAAGTTAGGGCAGAAAATCTGCCAGAAATCTCATTAAGTCCGAAAATAAAGAAATAATGTGATGGCAAGTTTTGAAATTATGAGGTACATGGAAAACTCATTTGGGCTGATGGAAGGACCTTCTTGGACGTCTTTATCATGGGCCAAGAAGAGAAAATATTATGCATATGTTATTTGGGCTTATAACATTATGTTTATGTACATAAAGTGTGATTTTTGGAATTTTACTTTAATGAATAATTAAAGTAAGACATAAAATATTATAAAATCATTTCTCCATCTTCCTCCTTAGCTCATTTTGTGTTGAACCAGCAGCCAAGAGAGAGAGAGAAAGTTTGAGAGCTTTTAGAGAGAGAAAGAGAAGAGAACTTACAAGGTAGGTCGATTTCTTCGGTGAATTCGTACCTAATGCGTATAACCTTGTTCCTAAGCTTCTCTTCTATGTTATTTAAGGTGTTTGAGAAGCAAATTTGGTGTTCAAGGGGCTAGGGTTTTCAGCCACTCTTGAGAAAAGCTAGAAGGAGCTTGAGGTAACTTCCAAACTTTCGTATATTGCTTATTCTGGTTGCTGTGGGCAATTTAATCGGTGAAATTTCGTCGGATTGCCATTGGTTTTAAAGTTTGGAAATGATATGGCTTAAGGGTTATGCTGCCCAAATTGGTTCTTAATGTTAGTTATAACCTAATGTAATGGTTAATAAAGTGGTTAGGAGTAGAAAGGAACGCGTTTACGGAGCCGAAATCGTAAAACCCTGATTTTCCCTGGAGAACTCATAAATTTCAGCCAGCTATAGAAATGGGTCTTATAGTTGGATTTTCAATGATTTTATGGTTCCATTGAGTTCAGGGGAAAAAATTAGGTGGGTTTACAGTTGGTCACTTTTTCGGAAAAGGCCGAAAAAGCATAATTATGAAAACGCCCCTAAAACCCTTAAAGTGGGGCTGCCAAGGGTAAATTTATAATTTAACATTGAATTTGATAATTCCAAGTACGGAAATGGATTCCATGGGCAGAAATATGTTAGGATAGCCCATATTAGAATTTCGGGAAAAGTGCAACCAGACTGGGTACGGCGGGCCCGAGCCGGGTCCCCGGGGGCATTTTTGTAAATTTTCATTATAGACTCATATAACCCCAAGAAACACTATGGAAGTGTCTAAATGGTGCATTTGGAATTGTAGGATTCGATATTTGCCCTATTCGTGATCCACCTGCGCTAGATCACAATCGGAAAGAACAAGGTAGTGACTCCTCTCTTATACTTTGTGTGAAACATTGTATGTATGTTTGTCGTGCATTGAGAATACATTGTGACATTGTGATGCTTTGTGATCGCAATGAAAGCTGACGCCTAGTGAATACTTTGTGAATACATTGAGATCGCAGCGAAAGCTGACGCTTAGAGTTTACAGTTATGAGTGTTGTCGTTTGTGGTGTGAACCACGTTCCATTGTGATGCTACTAACATGACCTTATATGCTTTGTGTTTATGCATTGTATGAGTGCTTTGTTACTACTGGGATTCTCTTGAATCTCATTCTTTCCAATGACTAACATTTCAGATAGGGCTAGTGGCGCTAAAGAGAAGCGGGCAACCCGAAGCGATTAGAACCCCTTCAGGGTATATTTGATTGTAGGGTGTTAGTTATCTTCTTTTGAACTTGAGATTACTGTATATTTTGGAGATGTAAATATTACTGTTGATTTTGGTTATGTAATCCCCTAGTGGAGACTTTTAAACCCTCAGATTATATATGTATAGAACCCGGGAGTTGCCGGGGATTTGGTTATACACTCTGATGTGTGTGAATGTAAACTAACTGTGCAGGTAATTATATTCGAATTTTGAAATTGAGACCAGGATAGAGAAGAGTTTTTGAAAGTTTTTGGTGAAAACCCTACTATAGTATAGGAACTTGAAATGAGTTTAAGCTATCCGATGGTCTCTAAACCAATTTAATTATGTGATATCGAATTATAATTATGTGGTTAAAGGCAGGAGGTTACAGCTAATGGAATTGGTTAGAGTAACTAATGGTTACATGCCTTTTGGGAGAGGTCACAAGATGTTGACACTTGGCACCACTTGGTGGAGTCAAAATGTCAACAATTAATTTCAAATTCTCCACCCTTTCTCCTTTAAGTCTGCTAGATCATGGTGAGAGGCTAAAATCTAAACATTCAGCATGTCATACTCTCTCTTCAACACTCATAGACATTCAAGAAGGAGGACGAAAGAGAAAGAAGAATCAAGGTGAAGGTGAAATTTTTACTTGAGATTTGGCTTTATAGATGACCTTTATTGCTCAAAACCTCTTCTTTGACATTGTTCCTCTTGATGAGATCTTCATTTGTATGATTTTAGATTTTCAAGAGGAGGTTTTTTGTGTGCTCAAGGAAAAATAGTAGTTGGAGAATCAAAGAACAAGCTAGAGAAAGAAGTAAAGGTGGGCAAAAGCAACCTTTTAACATGTATATTGTAATCATTGGTTGAGTATTCTAGCTTGCAAAAATTGCCCTAATATTTGTGTATATTGGGGTTTAGAGAGTTTGGGATGTTTTGATTGATGAAATGGTTCTTATGTTGTGGTTTGAAAAAATGAACTTGATATGAGTCTTGAATGGAAAGTTTGGAAATTGTGAGAATTGTGTAAATTTTGTCAAAACAGAACAAGTGGAAGGAATGTGAATTTTTTTTTTTTATATTTCCATTAGAATTTATGTGAAAACTATGTGTGAGTAGTCTTGGTTGTGAATTTTGAACCATTTGAAACTTAGGTTGGAAAATTGGAAGTTTTGTCAACAAAAACTCTATATGGGGCAGCTAGTTTTCAGGGTAGTTTTGAATGAGTAAATGGTATCTAAAAATTCTTAAACGTTCCATTCTAATAGTGAACATTCCAAGCTTTAAAATGATATAAAATGGGTGTCATTCTGATTTGTGTGTTGGAAGTTATGTATTTCCAAAGTCTGAGGTTGAACATGGAGTATATTCTTGAACAGTTTGTAAATTCGTGGAATTCTGTATTTTTTTGGTTACAGATGGTAGTGATTCATATTTTTCCTGTATAGAGGACTTACAAATTTTAATTAAGACTTGGAATCACTTCATTTCGATTTTCATAGATTTAGTTATGCTATTTGGAAGTTTATCCAAGAAACAAGATTTTTCTTGGCCATAGCCAAAAGGTCCTTATTCGCGGCCCAAAAGTTTCTGACATATTTTTGGCCTTGGCCAAAGGTTTTTGGCCACAACCAAAATGTTTCTAGCCATTTCTTGGCCATGCCTAGAGTATTTCTTGGTCGCAACCAACCCCTAATTTCAGCACCTTACATTTTTGAACAGGGGTAATAGGTCTAGCTCTTCCAATCCTTTTAGGCTTTTGTTTGAGCTTCTGATAGCCACCTATGGGGATCAAATGATAACCAACCCTAAGTGTTTTATAGTTATTTAAGAATTGGAATAGGGAATAATTCGTCATCCTTAATTCTAACTGATAGGAGTTAACATCTGCCCTGAGGGTCAAAAACTTGTGCCAGAGCACAAACGAAAAGAACAAGGTAGTGACTCTTTCTCTTATATCATGTATAATGCTTTGTATGTATGTGCTTATCATTGAATTGTGATGAATGTCATAAAAGTGAATGCTATTATGAATGCTGCTGTATGACGAATGTAATAAATATGTATATAGATGTGAAAGCTGTCATATATGGCTGTGAAAGTCATCGTATACGGCTGTGAAAGCTGTCATATATAGCTGTGAAAGCTGTTGTGAATGTCACGAATTGTGACTAATGTGATGAAGGTCATGAATATGAATGCTACTATGTATGCTACTGTGAATTCAGTTATAGATGCTGCTTTGTGATAATTGCTTACATGGTTTGTTATTATATATCATATGAGTGAAAAGTTATTACCAAGGTTCAAATGAATCTCACTCTTTCCAATGACTAACCTACAACCAGGGCAAGAGGTTCAAAGGAGAAGTAGGTAACGAAGGGCGGCTAGTGCTCTGGG
Source organism: Inga laurina (assembly GCA_963855925.1). Lineage (NCBI taxonomy): Eukaryota > Viridiplantae > Streptophyta > Magnoliopsida > Fabales > Fabaceae > Inga > Inga laurina. The sequence continues at coordinate 11,489,405 of OY979713.1, forward strand.
CTAGGAGACTAGAGTTTTGTGTTAGTTATCAGTTTTTGGGATGCATGTATATACTATATATGATGTAAACTTGCAAAGTTGTATGTAATCCCTGGTATGGGAACTGAAATGAGCAAACATACCTTGTAGACCCTTTTAGTAAGTGAATGAAACCTAGAAATCAATCAGGAAATTTTGTTATGCACTATGATATTATGAATGGAATAGAACTGAACAGACCAAATAGATTCAAAAAGTGGAAGTGAGACCATAATGAAATGGTTTTGAAAAGTTTTCCAAAAGTCACATTATCACAGGACACAATCCTGTCTTGAAGTCGGCACATGTAATGAGTTTTAAATTATCCATTGGTCTCCCATTTACTCCATAACACTTTTTTGAACTATATTCAAAAATTTTAAGTAGGGGGTTTCAATGGCCAAGAAAGGTTAGAAACTTTAAGGCTGTGACCAAGCAAATCTTCTGGCCGCAACCAAGAAATCCTTTGTTCTTGGCTCAACTACCAAAACTCAACTAAATCTACAAAAATTGAAATGTAGTAGGTCAAAGTTCTATGGAAAGCTCTTTAAGTCCTATATAAAGGAAAAGTATGAAATACTACCATTTACAACCAAAACATTACAGAATTCCATCTCATAGTGTTCCAGAATCAAGTTCACAAATAGGGCACAAATTCAAAAATCCATAACTCTCAATCCACTAATTCAAATTGCTTATAATACCTATCAAATTAAAGTCCATAATGTGTACTATAATCTTGAAAATATTCATAATATTTGGACTAGTTTTGGCCATTCAAAATTTCATCACAAATAGATTGCCTCCTAGAAACTTCAATCCAGCAATCAACAGTTCTGCAATTTTACTATCAAACTAGTCTAATATCATCACTAATCCTCATAGATCATCATTTTCATGATTAAAACAACATATAGTCCTAAAATCATAGCTTGGAAGAAATCATAGGGTAGCCCAAGAAATGCTCAAAGCTCAACAAAAATGCAAATCAATCATTTCAAATTGAAGCTTATACGTACCTCCACTCGATTCTATAACCGGTTCCTGATTTTGGCAGCACTTCCCCTAGGTAGATGGCTCCATAAACCTCTAATCAAGGGTCCATAACCATAAAAAGAAAGATCTCATTGAGTAAAGCAATGTTAGAGAAAACTTCAAAAGTTGGAAACACAGAATCGAAGATGAAATCGGCTCTAAAACTCAGGAATTTTCACTATTCACCTTCCTTCTATCTTCTTTCTATTTTCTCATGTTTTTCTCATTTTTCGTTCTATTTGAGGGCAGCTGAACAAAATATGAGAGGAGAGAGGGAGCTTTAGATAATTATCATCATTTAAATACAAATATTTAGCCCTAATGTTCCTAGTGTCACATTCTTGTGGCTTTTTGAAAAGCTAGTAGTTAATTAATCAACTATGGTAGGTTTACTTGGGTTAAACTTTCTTGCTCCCTACTTTAGCCAACATTTATCCAAACTAAATGGAAAAATCCATGGTTTCTTGCTTTATTGGTCAAATGACCATTTTGCCCTTACATTTATTTCCATTTTCGACCTACCTGGAAAATTGGATAGAATTTTCATCACACTTTGAAAATTCATATATTTATTTATAGAGATCCAATTTGTGTGATTCCAAAGGCCAGTGACCCTTATTAAGTCTATTTTCAAGGAAAAATATAGCTTTTAGCCAAATGGAAGCTCACAATTCCTATAATTATTTTTTTAGACTATGCTACTGAAAAATCGCCAGTATCATTGGCTGATTTCAAAAATACATAACTCTTTGTGTACAACTTCAAATGACCTACATAACCTATCAAATTAAAGCTTGATAAGTCTACTTTCACACTAGAAAATATCATAGGCATTAAACAACATTTGCCTATTTAAAAATGTCACACAATAAGATTACTACATAGGGAAACTCACTGGCAACAAATTCAAATGTTTACAATTTATGTTCTAAACATTCTCATGTGGTGTATGACCACCATTTGGCTTGTTTTATCATTTTATTCCCTCAAATGCCATAAAGATATACGGAATATTAGGGAATATCATTATGCCCTCTTGAGACAGTAGCTTAACCAGGGCTTAGCACTCTACTGAATTCAGGCTTATTCTTAAGTCTCTGATCCTAAAATTTGGGATATAACATAATGTACTTGCAATGAATTATGAATTTAATGAACACAGTTTGGGATTTTTTTTGCAACTATAAGAGTTCAAAATACTTGGTAGATCATAAAGAGTTGAACAATCGACAGTGAAGAAGGGTGGAATTATCAAAAGATTTAGATTTTGACTTGAAGTACCCACAAGAAAGTGAATGTAATGATTGGCACACTAAGTAGGAAGAAGACAAACTTCTTAGGCCACATGGCATCACCTAAACGAATGGATGTGAACCTGAGTGAAGCGGATACAATGTCAAGATGAGAGTTGATTGAACCATTTTTTGATATGTTATTTTTTGATTAATTTGAGAATTTTAATCCATTTTCTGGGTCATTATTGCATGATTTGGCACTTATTGGAGTTAGAGACCTTTGCATTAAATTAAGCCCAATTAGAGGTAAAATGCTTATAAATTGTTAAATTATCCTTGCAATAGATTCCTTGGACTTTTGATACTATATGTGTTTAATTTTTCATTGTAGAATCTTTGGAAAAAATTTGACAAAGTAGAAAAACCACAAGTGAAAATGCAGCATTTTATTAGTAAAATTGGGTCAAAAAATGGTAGGGATTGATTGAAGAAGGCCATATCATTTAAAGAAGAAAGGAGACTGGGAACTTCTATTTGAATTGAGGGAGGAAGAAGAAGACTACCACCATTATTCCTACTCTGATCTATATCAAGTAACATCACTGGCAACTTCACCACCACCATTAAAGCAACTGCAACTTTGACGAGAAAACTGGTCTAGAGGGGTGATTTGGAACAAAGAAGGAAGAGCGAATCAGAACATTATCACCATCATCCCTTTATTGGTTCACCACCACCACCGTCACTCCATTAAGCTCTACTTTTAAAACCCATTGCCATCATCACCATCATATACTTTTTCCTTTTCTTTCCACACTTCATGACAATCCTTTATTTCATCACTCCTTCTAGAAAAATAATAGCCCAACACCATAGTTCGATTCCTTTTATCTCTTCTCTCCCTCTATTGTTTCCTTCCAAATCCTCCACTCCATTTCTCTCAAGAACCATGGCTTCCATTTTTCTTCTATTAAGTCCGACACTTCTATTAACCTCCATGTGATTTCGGTGCTGCAATGTGTTCAAGTTAGACTTGAAGCCATAAGAGGATAATTTTACTGTTGCTTGGTGATGAGGATGTGTACTTGAGCTTAGTGAACTATATAAGGGAGTTTTTCTATCATTCTATTAGTCTAAAGTTATATATTTAGATTTTTTAGTTTTAGGAATGATTGTATATGATTATGGAACTAAAATTGATGGTAATCTATCTTTTTTGGTTTGATATTTGTAGTTGAAATTGGATTTTTAATGTGAAGATTATATATGTATGAATTTATTTGTGGTAGCAATGAGATTATGTTAATTAGCATATTATTATCTAGTTAATGTGATTGATTTGCGCCTTGAAGTGGCTATTTAGCATTCCATATTAAGAAGATTCATGTTGCATTATTCAAATTTCAATTGCACATTAAGTGGTTTTAAACAATATCTAAAGAGGTATTAGTTAGCTATGTTTCTATGAGCTACTATTAATTGGGAATATTTGGCTTGAGTGTTATTTTGAGATTTAATGAAGTTTTAACTCCCCTAATCTTTTTGAGCAAGGATAGTCACTTTCTTCATTACCAAGAGCATTCATCATATAATCCCTTTTAATCCAAAACATTCCTTCACTGTTTTTAAAGAATACAAAAAATATTAGCAATAGCTTTATTTTCATGCATTTTAGTTTAGAGAAAAACCAATTGTAAACCCCCTTCCTAACCATTACCCCTTTAGTTGGGCTAACTTGAATATATTCTATTTAGTTTTTCACTAAGCCTAATCTGAGTACTATATACATAGCTCCTTTCATTCTTAACAAATAAAATTAACATTCTTTAATCACTTTCTCTCCCCAATCTTATTAGCTTAGTAGCAGCAATAGAAGTCATAATAGTTGTACCTAAGTAAGCTAGAGCTAGAAGCTTTCCACCTATTACCATCTTTCTTGGATGGAGAGCTAGATTACTATAGAGTATCTCATTCAATTGAAGTGCTTACTGTAACAAGAACATAGGTTACGAGAAGAGAAGCAGTGGTAAAGGAAGTAGGGGAAGTAGAAGAACCATTAAATTGCATTTGAAAAGCATGATAAGGCTTAGGCATTAGGGAAAGGAAGAAAAAAGATCAGATGTAACTATGGGAATTATTTGTATAGAGCCATCCTTCCTATGGTTGGGTCTTAATTAAGGTGTATTCCCATGATAATGGGGTCAGGCCATCAATATCAGAGACCAATTTGCTACCTAGCTTAATCTTAGAAGCCATTGGCATGTTTACTTTAATGACCCAAGTTGAGATTAAGGGCTAATGACTTCGAAATTGATTGTAATTAACGTAATTAAACACTTTTGGAGAAATGTGATGTGAATTTGATATAAATGTACTTGGTGATAATTTATTAAGCACAGTGAAAACCAAGGGCAAAATAGTAAAATTGGAAATTTACCAACCAATTGGTCAGTTACTAAAGAGGAAACTCATTAGTGATTGAGAATCAATGGTTGATATTTATTGTCTATGGGTCAAAATAATGTGCTTTGCATCTATGTGAATTCATGGAAGAGTAAGTAAGATTATGCCAAGTGGCATTATATGGACCAAGGGATCATGCCATTAGTCAAACACTCACTTTTCTCTCTCTTATGCAGTTTTAGACCGTGGGCCAAGGGAAAATTCTGCACTCTTCATCATCATTATTATCTCTCATTGTCTCTCTCTCTCTCCTCACCTCCATTTCCGGCGACTCAAGGAAGAAAGAGAAGAAGAAAGGTGAGATTTTGATGTCCTTGTTGGCCTCTAATGCTTTAGACCTCTTCTCTAATGTTGTGTACCTCATTGAGAGCTTCATCTTGATGATTTTAGAATTTTGAAAGGTGGTGATTTGGGGATTGAAACAAATTTGAAAGTTGGAGAATTAAGATTTGGTTCTAGCAATTTGAAGAGGTAAGGATTTAGTGCTTTTGGTATATTTATTGTGATTTTTAGTTAAGTTTTGTAAATTCTAGAATTTTCCCTGGTTTTATGCCAAATTTTGAATGAATGAATTACATGGTGAATGATGTTGGAATTGGTTTATTGTGAAGTTGCTTGGGTGTTGGATATGGTTTTGGATTTTGGAAGTGAGTTGAATGGAATTGGGTATTGTATGTGTTATAGAGACCCAAGAGTAAGATTGTGGTTAGGATGGGTTTTTGAGTATTTTGAGGCTACCGATAGGTTCCTTATGAAATTTTAAGTTTTAGAATGAGCTTTGTGTTGAGTTTGGGAACCATTAGGATTAGTTTTGGTAAATATGGTAATTTTTTTCAGTTGCTGCGAGCTGGCAATCTGATAAGATCACTCGAGTAAAGGGGCTTTCACTTGAGTATAGCAGTATTACTTCCTTTTTGCCTGGTTTTCTGATAAAAATCAAGAGTGCACTTCTTAACCCGCGAGTAATATTTGTGATCACTCTAGTGAGCATGGGTTCACTTGATTGAAGGTGTGAGTTCATGTTAAGGGTTGCGTCTTGGGTTGTCACTCCCTGGCTAATTTTCAAGAGTGTGTTTTCACACTCATAAGTGTAGTCTTCTCACCCGAGTGCCAAGGGTTGTGCTCGAGTGAGCTTCCTCCTCTAAACTATTTGTGCTCTCAGGCAAGTACTTCCTGTATTGCACTTTTATGGACTCGAGTGAATTTGGAATCATCACTCGAGTGCAAATCCTCATGCTCGAGTATTGTGAGCACTTTCTGGCTATGGTTGTTGCTTTCTGAAAACACTTGCAAGTGAGAGCCATTCTCACTTGAGTACAAGTCTCTCATCACTCGAGTGAGGTCATCTTCACTCAAGTGAGTCAGCCAAAAATCAGTGTTCTATTTTTGGAAGACGGGTCTTCAAGGTAGTTTCTCCCAACCCTTTTGGCATATGTGTAGGCCTCTAATAACCACCTAAAGAGTTTGAATTATAACCAACTTAGAGTATTATAGAAATATTTGGAAAGAGAGACTGATCGGTTGTCCCTAAATTGATTATAGGACTTGAGCCCACTGTGCTAAGGAACGTCGGAAAGAACAAGGTAGTGACTCTTCTCTTATACTTTGTGCAAATCATTGTTTGTATGTCTATCATGCATTGTGTTGCTGCTGCTGCTGTGTGAAGCTTTGTGCTGCCTTGTGATGCTTTATGCCTTGTAATGCTGCTGCATAATGTTTACTGCAAAAGTGAGCATAGAGATTACAGCGAAAGCTGGCATAGTGCTTATCGCGAAAGCGGGCATAGTGATTACAGAGAAAGCTGTCACATTGTGATTACAATCGTGAGTGCTGTCATTTGTGACATAGCCATGAATCATTGTGTTGCTGCTAAACATGATCTTACATGCTATGTGTTTACATACTGTATGAGTGATTTGTTACTACTGGGATTCTTTTAAATCTCATTCCTTCCTTTGACTAACCATCAGACAGGGTGAGTGGCTCCAAGGAGAAGCGGGCAACTAGGAGCGGCTAAGACTAGTGGAAACGTTTTAAATTTTAGACTGTTGGTTATATGTTTTGGTTTGAGATTACTGTATATATATAGGATGTAAATATTATTTTTGGATATGTAATCCCCTATGCTGAGAAACTTTACACCCATGCCATATATACATGTAACCCGAGTTTGCCCGGATTTTAGTTGGGTACTCTAATATTTATGAATGTGATTTTACTCCACAGGTAATTGTATTCGAATGTGAATGTGAGACCAGAATAATTATAATTTGAACTACTTTTCTGGACACTCCATCTTGAAGATGAGGGATTATAAATGTTGTTTTTGTCTTCTTGGTCTCTATTTCACTTAAATTTCATAACTCAAATATGATTACCGAGAGGAGGTTACATTTACTACCTGTATATAAGTTTTTATTCATTCCCAAAAGCTAGTCTAACCTACGGAGTTTAAAATAAAAGGCTCTTTGATAAGAGAATGATCCCAAGTTCTTTGTAGTATATTGCATTCTAATTCGTGGTAAATATTTTGCATTTGACCCTATGGCAACTAAGGTTGAGTTTAATCAAGAGTTACCAATGGTTGTAACAAAGATGAGAAGCATCGAAGGTTGGAGAGTTTGTTGCTACTAATTCATTAAAGTGGCTTTATAGATCATAATACCTTTGATGAAGTTACCAAGGGAATTCAACCTCCATGGGCACAAGTAAGTGTAAAGCTTCGATTCAAGAGTTGGAGATGGGGATGACTATTATGCTAGTGCTGATTTTCTGACTATGCACCTTTGCACACTAATGCAACCTTGAATTGTTTAGGTCATATTCTCATGTAAGGGGACAAAGTACAACTTACACCTAAGATAGATGAGGCCACCTAGAGAGAGTCATCTTACTTATGAGTTAAGACTAGCTATAGTCATGCTTGACCAAAAAGATTGAATATGCTACCTCATTAACCCAAGATTAAGGTATGTAATGGTTACAAGAGATTTAGATGCATATCATATCTAGGAGAGTTAACTTGTAAATAATAGGAATAGATGTGATCATTAGAGTAATATCATTTAGAGTTACGGTGTCACTTAAAAAAACAAATGTAGTTAACTATGACTTGAGGAGGAACAAAATAGCCTCACATTAATTGAACCTCTATGAGAACCAATGATTTGGAAGATTAAAGGACAAATGTGATAAGATGCAAGATCGCCAAACTATAGTGTGTGCAGATCGAATGTGAGTTCTACAAATGACTTTAAAAGACACATCTAGATGAGGGGCATTATTATGAATAAGAATAAGGACTATGAGAAGGTGAAGTTAAGATGTGCAAAGCAGATGGTAATGGTACATTGAGATACAAATACTAGACTAAATGGAAAAAAAGAAAAAATAGAAAGAGAAAAAAGTTAAAGGGGTAACTTTTCTATCAGGTACACAATTTGTCCAAGGGTAATTTAAATGTATAATGGCATAAAGTAGAACATCAGTGATCATGGATGAAGAGAGACATAATATATCTTAGAATTAATTATTTGACATACCAAGAAGTCAAGCCAAATACAAGGAATCACTTGAGTATTTCAAAGCATGGACATTTCTATATGGAATAAGAGATCATCTCCACATTTGATGAATCATATCATGGAAATTGATCACAAATATCAATAGATTATGTCATTACTAGAGTTATTATGGATTAAATGATAAAATCAAGCCATTGTTTCCTATTTGGACAAAACCTCTTAAAAGAGATTGGCCTAGTTATTTGCCATAAGAAATTGTAAGTTATATGGAGTTATATGCCTATTACCTTCTAATAGACTCATATACAGAGGAAAGTTATCTACACACACGAAGCCAGTGGAAGATGTGCATGATGGAGATGAAGAAAAGTTAGTGTGGCTAATCGCCTTTATCAAAATTTTCTTAAAATAGAAGCAATGATTTAAGCATTTGGATGACTCTTTGTGAAGCATTATATGGCTAAAGATGCAAATCACCTTTATGTCAAACTAATCATAGTGAGATAACTATTGGTCCAAACTTAGTAGAAAAATGATAAGGAAAAAAAGATAAAAATGAACATGTCAAGGCAGTTGATAGAAGGCGAAAATGCGAAGGTTAAGATGGTAAAAGACTTATAGGAAAAAAGACTTATAGGAAAGTAGGATAATAAGTGTAAAGATCCTAAAGTGCCTATTAACATATGAATTTTTAGGACAAAATTCCTAAATGATGGGGAGAATTGTAATATCCCAGAAATTAGAAACTATAACACGCGTAACATGCCTCAGCTAGTAGAATACTTGCTATGGTGAGTGATTAAAAACAATGAAGGAGTGACTTTCTGTGTCACTCACCTCATTACTTAAGTAGGTCACCGAGACAAATAAAATAGGTCCAGTTGCCTCGATGACCAATATAGTCACTAAAGCATGTCGTTGATTTGTATATATAAGATGGAGCTCTTGACAGCTCATTATTTTTACGAATTATGGATACGAAGAGGCAAAGCTCTGCTAAAGTTTTGTGAGGAGGACTTTTAGGGGCTCTAATTTATTGGTAAATCTCCCTAATCCTCCTTTCTCTTTCTCCTTCTCTAATTATGGGATTTTAAGGGATTTAGGCTAGGGATTGAGAATTCCAATTTGAAGATTTTTAGAATTGAGTTTTAAGTTAAAACCCAAATTGAAGATATAGAGGTGTTAGACTAGATTAGTCTAACACTCATTGAGGAAAATTCTCAGCTTATGCCTAAATCTCTATTGTCAGTGAAACTCACAGGAATTCATGAGTAATCGTATGAGATAAATTCTTGTGTAGCTAGATGTTAATGATTTATTTAGTTGTCCTTACATATAGTTTGAATTTGTTCGTTGGTGAAAGATCCTTCTTATTTGTAGCTAAAGGAAGCACTAGATAACGTAGTCCTATCTATCTTATTTATTGGCACTGCTTGTGGGTGTTCCTAAAAACCCTTAAGCCTAGACGAGTAGAATTGGTATAAATCCTACTATTTTATAACCCAAAGTTGCCTTGTGGGACCTCTGTATGAACCCTAGATTGGATAAATTGATTTATCGGACAATTGGAGACAACCATAGTTATATGTGGTTAAATATATCTAAATTCATATGGATGTTAAGGCATGCCTCACCTCTGCTGCCATAATGGTTATCAAGGAAAATTTGACATAGCATGCCCTACCAACTATATTGGTCACTAAGGCAAGTGGCCTTAAAGGGAAAGTAGTGTTTTTCCTGTTATGATGCCTATAATATTATGTTATGATTGGTTATGTATTGTTGAATATACAAGTGATCTGTGTTGACTTGTGATATAGAAAGCTTGTAATTAATTATGGATTGATATACTCATGCATTATTCTCCTGTATTATTGTTGATTACATATTTACTTGTCCCATGTGTCATCCCAGGGGTTATGCCAATATGTATGGTGGACAATGACTATGTTACTGAGATAATGGTCTCACCCCATTACTCTTACATTTTTCAAGTGAGAATTTGAGGACATGCGCGACTAGGAAGGTGCCAGAGGCTTAAGGCTATTGTAACTAGTAGTCATGGGTTCATGCTTAACTCCTTTAATTGCCACTTTGGGACTTTGTTCATTATCATACTACTTTATTTTATTTTTGGTGGTTTAATTACATTTTCTAAATAGACGGCCAAATGCCAGGAAGTTATTTATTCTATTGGGATTTATTTTTAGAGTACTATTTATGTGGATTTTGATGAGACCCTATTGCAGTTTATGTTTAATATTCTGTAGGACTAAGGTCAAAGCCAATCTCTTTCTAATGTTACTTATTTATAAGGGTGAGATTAGATTATTCAATGCATGTGTTATGAATTCAACACACATTGATGTGATCTTATTGAAATTCCTATAGCCATGTATCTAGTGAATACTTTTATTAAGGTTACTCTATAAAAAGTTTTGAAAATCATAACAGGTATTATGGTTAATTAGATGGGTTTTTACATTGGCAATGTATAAAATTTTGATATGCTTATAGGGAATATAATTATAACTTATGACTCACTCACTATATTGTGAAATTAGATGTGAATATCCCAAAAGGATTTATAATGCTAGAAGTAAATGAAGTTATCTAAAAAATTATTATGTTTATAAACCCTTGAAGGATCAAATTCATGAATAAATTTATATCTAAATATGCGAAAGTCATTGAAGGATTCAAATTGCCCGAAGCATGTGGTCGAAATATATGAAACTCTCTAAAGGATTCAAGTTGCCATAAGCAAATAATCATCAAGATCTCAATATGGCTTGAAGCAACCAAGATGAATGTGAGATTACCAACTTGGTAAATATACGTTAAAGATTATCAAATTTGCCCATGTATTTTTATGAATGTATTTGTATATGAATCTGTAATAATTGTGACAAAAAATATCATTAGAACTCATGAAGAGTTTAAGTATGCCAAAAACTCCTGAAGAGCTTGCAAAAGCTGCGAACTTCCTAAAAGGTTGCTTTTAATTACAAATTTGATGTTTGAGAGATAGAATTTTAGTGTAAAAGATCTATTGGTGAATCACATCATCATGTGGTCCAATAATTGTAAGATCTTTAGAGATGGATAAAGATTCTCTTATAGTTGGCCCAGAAGTACCATATCTCAGCACAAGTGGAGCATTTATGTATCATGTTAGTTTCACATGTCTTAATATATCATTTGTTGGTTAGTAAGACATAATTCTTCATCAACATGAAGACATTGGAACGGAGTTCATTTTCCAAGTCAATTAATGTGACAATATTTGGAAGGCTTGATCCACCTAAAGGTATAAAAACCATCAGGTGGAAATGGGTTTTCAAGGAGAAAACTGACATGGATGTTGATGTAAATGTCTTCAAGGCATGACTTGTTGTAAAAGGATTTACTCAAACTTATAGTGTAGACTATGATGAAAGCTTTTCCTAGTTACAATGGCCACATTAATCTAAATCCTTCTTGCCATTACAGCAAATTATGACAATGAAATATGGCAGATGGACGTCAAAACACCTTCCTTAATGGAAACCTATATGAGGATGTGTACATGACACAACCTGAAGGCTTTGTGCGTTCAAAGGACTTTGGTAAAGTGTGCAAGCTTCAAAGATCCATTTATGATTTAAAGCAAGCATACTGGAGCAGGAATCATCATTTTGATGAAGTAGTCAAAGAGTTTAGATTCATTCAAAAATCGATGAGCCTTGTGTTTATAAGAAGGTTAGTAGGAACATAGTTGTATTTTAAGTACTTTATGTAGATGACATCTTACTCATTGGGAATGACATTCCTACCTTATAAAGTATCAAGTCTTGGTTAGGAAAGTTTTTATCGATGAAAGACTTAGGTGAAGCCACTTGCATCCTAGGGATTATGATCTATAGAGATAGATCTAAGAGACTAATAGGCCTAAATCAGAGCATATACATAGACCATATATTGCATAGGTTTTAGTAGGCAGGATTCAAAAAGGGGTTACATGCCCATGTCTCATGGCATCCATCTTAGCAAGGATCTATGTCCTAGTATACTTGATCAGCGAGATCGCATGAGCAAGGTTCCATATGCCTCGGCCATTGGATCCATCATATATGCCAGGTTATATACTCGACGTGATGTCCAATTTGCCTTTAAATATGACGAGCACATATCAACAAGATCCTAATGAGGGTAATTGGACTACTATCAAGAATATCCTAAAGTACTTAAGAAGGACTAAAGACTTATTCTTAGTATATGCATGATTAGATTATGAGCTCTGTATAACTGGTTACACAGATGCAAGTTTCCAAACTGACCAAGATGACATTAAATCGCAATATGGATACATATTCCTCTTGAATGGTAGAGTAGTAAGCTGGAAGAGCTCCAAGCAGAGTGTCGTAGCAGATTCTGCAATAGAAGCTGGATATATAGCAGCATGGGATATAGCTAAGGAAGCCATTTGGATTAGAAAGCTCATTATTGAATTAGTTGTGGTGCCTATCATCTCAAATCCAATAAATTTGTTTTGTGACAACAGCGGTGCTATTGCACAGGCCAAGGAGCCTAAGTCATATCAAAGGACCAAGCATATACTCAGGCGATTTCATCTTATTAGAGAAATCAATGATAGAGGTGATATAAAAACATGCAAAGCAGCAGGAGAAGACAATATTGTTGATCCTCTTACTAAGCCGCTTATATAGGCAAAGCAAGAGCGTCATGTTAGGACAATAGAAGTTAGGCAAATTGTACCTAGTCCAAGTGGAAGGATGTTTGAAATTGTGCCCTAGGTACAGATCATTATACTTTAAACATTGTTATTCAATGAATCTCTCTATTTTGTTATCGTATTATTTGCATGTTCACTATGATGACTATCCTTAGATAAATAATAATAATTGTCCTAAATGTCCATGGTCAGTCATTTATGCAGGAACAAAGATCAAATAAGACCAGTATGACTTTGAAGTGGTATGGAGAAACGAATCAAAGTCTTAGGCACTCTTAATAGAACAAGGTGTTAGACTGACCTGCTATGAGAAAGCTGCATAGATCAAGTTATAAGCTTGTCTCATGTATAACCACTTAACTATGCCCTTTTGACCTGAGATGATTATAGATTTCTATATTACAGTCACTCATCTTTAACCTAATCAAAAGTCACCTTTGACTGAGTGATGATAAGGGTATGTTCGGGCTTGATGGTTTTAATGCAGAGAAATGTTAATGGTCAGATGGAATTTGTCCCTCACATTAGTAGAGAGATATTACTAGGCCCCTTGATGAGTAAGTCTGAAAATGTATGGCCATACTATAATAGAAAGGAGTTTCCATTCCTGTAGTCAGACACTCAGGGATAGAGAAAGTAATGGTCATGAATAGGAGGATGGCATTCTCTATGACTCATCGTTGACTGAAATATCGTGTGAGAAAAGGGACCTAATATGGTTGTATGACAGGTTGCATCAGTTTATTGATCCTCAAATGAATTGGGTAGTTGTGAGTAATGTCTTGCTAGAGGCCGCTTATGACTTGTGAGTTAGTATAGTCATTGGCCTATTGCCAACTTCCTATGAGTGTACATGGTCACACACAAAAATAGCCTAACATAAGCTATAGTGTCCAGATTCATTTAATATAAGATATGTCTAAATTTAATGAATGTAATGGTTAATCTAGGGTGGACGAATATATATATTTGAAAAGAAAATTAATAATATTATATATACATATATGATAATATACATATATGATAATATTATCATATATACATATATTATATGATAATATTATTATATTGTGTTATTTTTAAATTTAGTTTTATCTGATAGATTAAATTTAATAACCAACTCGATAAAGATATAATATCTCAGATTTAATTTATAAAGATAAATTAAATCTATTTCCATGGGCTCTTTATTCATATTAAATAAATAGGTTAAATTAAAACTATAGGACAGATTTAATTAAACCATATTTATTTAATTTTCTTATCAAAAGACAATTAAGTGTGAATTGATATGATATAGATTTTGAAATTAATGAAGATTAATTTTAAATCTCCAATATCCATTATAAAATAGAAAGCCTTGACTAGTTATTTAAAAGTGTGAGCTAGGATTTTCTACATGTGATGAAAAAGATAGATAGAGAGACATGAGAAAAGAAAACTCTTGAGAGGGACGTTGGTGGCACTAGCACACTATTTGTGATGGATTCCCATTCATGTGGATATCGGTAGAGGGAGCTGATCTGAGTTGTTAGGTCCTTGAGATTGAAAAGAAAAACTGAACACATATGAAAGGTTTATTTCTCTACTACTTGATTTAAACATAGTTGATAGATCTGCAGTTAAGATTAGATAGATATTTGAATTTTAATTTTCCTCTATGCCTATCAATCACAATAGAAACATGATATAGAGATCTAACATGACCACCTTGAATACCCAAACCGCAAGAGAGGAAAACATATAATATGTCTTAGATTACTAAAGATATCCAACAAAGTTAAGTAAGAGACATGAATGGAGATAGGTGAAAAGTCACATAATCTTTATTATGACAAAAGTATTGGAATGAGTAATGAACCAACTATTCATGAATTCTAAATTACAGGATTCAACATTTGCCTAAGCCCAGACAAGAAGTTGATTGATAAAGGTAAAGGACCAGAAAGGCTATCAGGTACTACTCTTTCTTCCACATACTATGTATTGTTCTACATGTATGTTTTTACTATTGATTAGATTCGTTTCATGAATATACGGTATTGATGATGGCTAGTGGGTCTTGAGGCAATAAGATCTGTTGGACCAGAACATCTTTAGGTAGTAAGACCTTATGAGCATTAAAATTGTAATGGGTACATGCCTGAGGTAGTAAGACCTAAGATACAATTTGCTTGGCATAATATATTGGGCTGTAAGACCTTATGGCAGCAAGACCCGATGTACATACTTGTAGGGGCAGAGGCCTTAGGCCGTAAGACCTAAGTTACCAATCACTGTAGTATTGGACTAGTAGGTCTCATTATTGTTGTATGCTACATATTGATTGCTGAATGCTATTATGATGATTGTTGTCATATGATGGCTTGTCTAGCATGCTTCATGAACTTGCATTCTATGTGATTAATTGTGTTTACTACTGAGATTCTTGTGAGTCTCGCCCTTTCCAATAATAACCATACATCAAAGGCAAGTAGTTTGTGGGGCAAAAAGGTAAATCACAAATAATTAGAAGATGCAGATGAAGGACTAAGATTTCCATTGGTTATCTATCCCTTGATTTCGTGTATATTGTATATAATTGTAAAGACATAACCACAGTGCTAGTAGTAGTGATAAGCAATAATAGTAATACATGCGTACTGAATCGATAATTTTCCCATAATGCGTTAACTGAGTTAGGATTGAGCAATTGTATGATAAGGGGCCTATTAGTTAACAAACGTTTCACAAATTATAAGTAGGGTGGCACTTTGATAATAATAAATAATGTTGAGGATTGATGAGTCTTAATAAGGTTGTGAACCACTAAATGATAACTTTTAAAGTTCAAAATTTTTCAAAAAAGACCAATCTAATATAGGTATAATCCTTATGTTGAAACTAGAACTTTGAGTTACCATTAATGATATATATAAGTTCTAGGATCAAAACCTGTCTTAGTGGTTTGAATTCATTAGGAAATGACTCACAAATCACATTGAAAATAGGGGAGTCACCAGCGCATGTGGGTGTGTCTGGAATCGAGTCCAATAGTAGAGTGTAACCCCCTACCTTATAAGCAGTAATTATGATTCGAAAATACATAATTAAGGTGAATTAGAGACCAAGGGATGATAAAATTTCATTTTTAATCCCATCCTTGAGATAGGGTTTTTACAAATTTCTTTAAAAATCGGTTTAGTCTAGTCTCTTATTCACATTTTGAATATAACTACCCTATGCAGTTAAATCACATTCATACTTATCAGAGGATACAGCCAAAATTCCCGACAACCCCAGGTTTTATATATATCAACTAAGGGTTTATAAATTCCCATTTAAGGGATTACACAACTGTATCCAAAATAAATTTACAAAATACACAGTGATCCCCAAGCAAAATTTTGATAACCAACATCCAAAAATCAAATGACCCTATAGAAGTTCTAGCCGCCCTTAGTCATCTCTTTTCCCTTCAAGCCACTTGCCCTGTCTGAAGGTTAGCCATTGGAAAGAATGAGATTCAAAAGAATCCTAGTAGCAACAAATCACTCATACCATACATAATCACAAAGCATGCATTGACATCATCAAGTATCATAGCAGCACGAAACACAGTATACAAGCTGTCACATATACACATAATCGCATAGTCACATCCCCCGTATCTCCACTGCCCCAAAGGCACCATCATCCTACCAGAACCACCGATGGGCCACAACTGAAGGATTCACATATAGCCTTTCAGCTTTAACATATAGCCTTACGACTTCCACATAGTTATATCCCTCGTATCTCCACCGCTTTGAAGGCACGGTCCTCCCATCAAAACCACTAATCAGTCGCAAGTAAAGGATTCACAAATAATGAAAAATCAAATATAGATTGTATTATATATAGTATAAGCAAAAATGTCACTAGCTTGTTTTTTCCAAGCATGCTCCAGTACAGATTGCTCATGAGCAAGGTAAATATCAAATCCTATACACCAGAATCAAGGAATTCAAATTAATCAATATTCCAAATTCTTACATTCATAACACTTAAAGTTCGTTATTATTTGAACTCTTTAAGTGACTACTAGAAGCCTAAATACATGCCTAAAGGGTTGGGAAAAACTTGACCAAAACCTTAGAAAGTGAAATCACTAATTTTGACTGATGCGCTCAGTGATATATGACCCACTCGAGTGATGAGATAACTTGTACTCGAGTGAGGACGGTTCACTTGTGCGAGTGTTTGATCGAGAGCAACAATAGAGATAAAAACTAATCACAACACTCAAGTCCTGAACTCAATACTCGAGTGGTAGCCTTATGCTCACCCGAGTCCTACTAAGTAAGGCACAGAAAGTGACTCCACGAGAGCAAAGAAGATCCTAAAGGGAGAAGCGCACCCAAGTACTGACTCTAGCACTCGAGTGATGGCATAACACTTGTGAGTACCAAGACACACTCTTGAAAAATTGGCTGTGAGTGCTAACTTGAGATGCAAGTTCATAGTGCCAAATGCACAGGTAGTTGAGTGATACCATATGCACTCGGGTGAGAACCCATATCACTCACAAGTGAGAACATGCACTTCTGCTTTCCTTGCATGGGAGTACAACTGAAACTTAAGAGAAAGAGAAAATATGATGTTGTACTCGAGTGATACCCCTATGCACTCGAGTGAGGCTTATCAGAAGCCAAAATGCAGTGGATGACAGAATTTGCCAAATTTCCAACCAATGTGTCCAATGGATCCCAAAATCCACAAACAACCCTATCCCCACCAAATTTTCACAAGGAACCCATTGGAATCACTAAAACAGCCAAATTCTAATCACAGCCATACCTATTCAGTTTTTGAACCAAAATACATCCCAAACTACCAATTTGTCAAACTCTCTATCCCAATTCCAAACAAACTCTAATGGCACAAAGACACAATATAACACTAATTCCACCATAATACACTATCCAATTCATCCATTTCAAAATCATACTATAATTAGGGCAAAACTCACAAACTTCAAAACTTAACCAATAATCACAGTGGATATATCAAAATGCAACACATACTCACCTCTTCATCTTTCCAAGGATGGTTTCTTGATTCCACCACTTTCAAATTTCTTTAAGTACTCAAACACCACCTTTCAAGAATCTAAAACCAAAGCAATGAACCTCTCATTACTGTCATCAATATTAATGAAGAGTGTTTGAGTATTCAAGGTCATATAGAACACTAACCTTGAGTTTTCTTCTTTCTCTTTCTTCCTTAAGCTAGGCGAAAATGGAGGTTTATGAGACAGAAGATGAAGATGATGAAGATCAGATTTTTGACTCCCCATAAGTGCTCTTGGCCTACTTTGGATAGAGAGAGGAGAGAGGGAAAAGGTTGAAACTTTGACCTTCATCCCATGGCTCTTATGTTGCCACTTGTCATGATCTTACACATCTCCCATGAGTTCACATAAGCACCCACACATACAATTCCACTCTCTTACTCATTAAGTCCTAACCATTGATCTCCAAATTATCAAAGACTTTTCTCTTCGGTAACTGACCATTTGGTCGGTAATTTTCCTTTTTCCCATTTTGCCCCTAATTATGGAAATTCTTACTGAATCACCACCAAACACATTTTATCATTCATATCTCTCAACCATGCGCCCTCCCCTACACTAGGGTTCATTTTAAGCTTTATCTAACCATTAAGCTTAAGTGCAGGGTTTAGTCACTGATTATAACACATTAAGATCGAATTTCACATCATATTCTTCAAAAGTGTTTATTCAACAATAATTACATCCACTTTTAAAGTCATTAGCCTTTAATCCCATTTTTGGGATATTACAATTCTCCCCCCGTAAAATAAATTTTGTCCTTGAAATTTGTTACAAAACTTGAGCCATAAACTTTAGATAATGCCTTCGCATATCAACTTGTCAATTCTCCTCGCTTCCCAAGTTGCCTCTCTCTGAGTCATTCCCTTCCAGATCACCTTCACATATGGAATGCTTCGGTGTCTGGGCCGTCATTCTTCTCGATCAATAATCTATTCTGGCTCAACCGTATAAGTGAAGTTGTCTTGTAGTTCAACTTCTTTATACTCAATGATGTGAGATGGATCTGGTTAGTACTTCTTCAGTTGGGAAACGTGAAACACATCATAGAGTCTGCTCAAGTTTTGGTGTAAGGCTACTTGATAATTAACATGCTCAATTCTCACGAGAATCTCAAAAGGACCTACAAACCTCGGGCTCAGTTTCTTCCTCTTGATAGCTCTCCCGATGCTGGTAACTTGACATACCCTTAGAAACACATGATCACCAACCTCAAAATCTAGAGGTCTTCTCCTCTTATTAGCGTAACTTTTCTGTCAGCTCTGCGCTGCAAGGAGCCTCTTTCGAATGATTTGAATATGTGTTGAGGTTTGATCAACAAGATCTGGCCTATAAAGCTTCCTCTCAGATAACTCATTCCAGCACAAGGGAGATTGGCACTTCCTCCTATACAACGCTTCATACGGAGCGATTTGGATGCTTGCATGATAGTTATTATTGTAGGTGAACTCAGCAAATGGAAGAAAGTAATCCCAATTCCCTTTAAAGTCTAGGACACAAGCTCGCAACATATCCTCCAGCATCTGAATAGTCCTCTCTGATTGTCCGTCTGTCTAAGGATGATAGGACGTACTGAATCTCAATTGAGTACCAGAGCCTCATGTAAGGCCCTCCAAAATCTCGAATTGAATTGGGGATCTCGGTCGTAAATAATATTCTTCGGTGTGTCATAGAGCTTCACAATCTCTCAAATGTAAATCTCTGCCAGTTTGTCCAAAGAGTAACTACCATTGATCTGTATAAAGTGTGCCGACTTCATTAATCGGTCCACAATCACCCATATCACATCATTGTTCTTGATCCTAGGCAATCCCACAATAAGGTCTATGGTCACACTTTCCTATTTTCATTTGGGAATCTTAGGACTCTACAACAAACCTGGCAGTCTTTGGTACTTGATCTTTACCCTCTGGCAAGTAAGACACCACGCCACATATTTTTTCACATCACTCTTCAATCCCGGCCACCAATACATAGACTTCAAATTATGGTACATTTTGGTCATACCGAGGTGAAGAGTATATTAGCTCTTATGTGCCTCATCAAGAATCTTTCCCCTTAACTTCGCCTTAAGTGGAACACAAATTCTCTTATGGTAACGAACCAATCCACTAAGAGACAAATCATAGGCCTAAGCTTCTCCCCGTTCGATTCTAGCTTGAATTCTCTGTATTCGATCATCTTGCCTTTGAGTTTCTTTAATTTTAGCTCTCAAATCACTTTCCCCTTAGGAAACATTGAAATTGGCACATACGATTTGGTTCAACAAATTCATATCTTGAAAATCTTTTATCAACTTCCCCTCTTGTATCATCATTACTACCACAAGCACAGTCTTCCGACTAAGAGCATCCGCAACTACATTTGCCTTACCCGGATGGTATTTGATTTCAAGGTTGTAGCCTTTCAGCAACTCCAACCAACGACACTGTCTTACATTCAGTTCTTTCTTGTCATTCAAATACTTGAGACTTTTGTTGTTGTAGTACAGTTTTACATCACACCATATAAATAATGTCACCAAATTTTCATAAGGTTTGAGTTGTTGAGAGGCATAGGCCACCACACGTCCCTGCTGCAAAAGGACACACTCTAATTCCTACTTACTCGCATAACTATACAAACATAAGTCAAGCGGGATCAGGTATAATCAGTAGAGGTGCCGTAGCCAACCTCTCCTTCAGCTCCACAAAGCAATTTTCACAACACTCATCCCACACAAATGGTTGATCCTTCCTCGTGACCTTGGTCATCAGCAAGGCAACATGAGAAAAATTCTGGATGAATCTCCAGTAGTAACCAGCAAGACCCAGAAAACTGAGTATCTCAGCAATAGTTTCTGGCCTCTCTAGTTCAGTATTGCTTCCACCTTACTGAGATCCACTGTGACCCCTTCTTGATAGATAACATGGCCTAGGAATTTTACTTCTGATAGCCGAAACTCATATTTACTTAATTTGGCATAGAGTTATTTCTCACCTTCAACACAATCCTTAAATGTTGCTCATGTTCCTCCCTACTCTTAGAGTATATCAAAATGTCGTCAATACACACAACCACAAATTGGTCCAGATACTGTCGAAAGACATGTTTCATGTAATCTATGAATACCACATATGTATTGGTTAGCCCAAAGGCATCACCAAAAACTCATAATGCCCATATCTCATTCTGAAAGTAGTCTTTGGTACATCCTCTGCTTTCACACGTAGTTGATGATATCCCAACCTTAGATCAATCTTTAAAAATACATACGAACCAGATAATTGATCTAAAAGGTCATCGATTCTTAGAAGAGGGTACTTATTCTTGACGGTAATCTTATTCAATTCTCTATAGTAAACACACAAGCATAGACTCCCATCTTTCTTCTTAACAAATAACAATGGAGCTCCCTATGGTGACAAACTGGGCCTAATGAATCCTTTCTCAAGCAAGTCTTCAATCTGCTTCTTTAACTCCACCATTTCATTTAGGGCCATATGGTATGGGGTCTTTGATATCGAACCAACTCTAAGCACAATCTCCATTGGGAAATGAACTTCTTTTTCAGGAGGTAATCCATTAAGATCATCCGAAAATATCTCAGGGAATTCAATTACCATGGGTATAAATATTTCTCAGCTTTGGCCATTGAAAAGAAATCCAAGCTGGCATTTACATCATCAATATTTCATAAAGCCGGATACACCATCCTCTTGTTCCCACAATCAAGTAACACATTGTTTACCGTTAACCAATCAAAACCCAAAATGACTTCCAATTGATATAGCAGTAGATAAATCAAATCGACAGTAGACTCAAGCCCTTCCATAGTTATGACACAATTTAAACAGGCTTCTACAGTTACAGCCTTGACACCCATAAGTGTCGACACAACCAAATAGAATGGCAATCTATACACATGTAATCCCAAG
The DNA here is from genome assembly GCA_963855925.1 of Inga laurina. Lineage (NCBI taxonomy): Eukaryota > Viridiplantae > Streptophyta > Magnoliopsida > Fabales > Fabaceae > Inga > Inga laurina. The sequence goes on from OY979713.1 coordinate 11,511,424, forward strand.
CATCTCACACAATCATAATTAATGAAGGAGTGACTTGCATCCAAGTCAAATCAAGGGATTTCTAAGCTTCTTCCTCATGAATCATGGCGAATACCTTGGCTTGAGTACCTAGTCTCTGCTCTGCCTTTGGCCGCCGACAATCTCAAGAAATGTGCCCCAGTTGCTTATAATTGAAACAAATTACTTGGCCCTGACAGTTTCTGCCATAATGTTGTTTATTACAATAGGGACATACCCATTCTGTTGCAAATCTCTAAGGCTCACAATCTCTAGACTGGTAGGGCCTTTTACCACATCACTTAGATGAAGAGGATCCCTGACCTTTTCTACTTCTGGGAAGTACTACCCTTGTTGGGTTCACTGCAGCTACCAGTACCGTTGGTCGGATACAAATCTCTTAAATTGTTTTCAAGGTTTTTGCATTCTTCCACCGCTTTGTTGAACTTAGTGAGCTGGTGAGTGGCTAACCTCTTTCTCAATTCTCACCTTAATCCACAAATAAGCATGTTTGCACTCTATTCCTCATCATCCATTTTCCGTAAATAAGAGGAATATCTAGATAGCTGGATGAAATGAGATAAATAGTTATCAAAAGTCTTTGAATCACCCTGCTTGATGGACAAAAACTCAATCTCCTTCTTGATCCGCACCAACTTGGGAAAGTATTTTTCATTAAACTGTTGCTGGAACAACTTCCAAGTCAGTGGCATATTTGTATTCCGTAATGTTAGGGCGATATTCTATCACCAACAATCCGCATCCCCTTCTAGCTTATACACAACCAATCGAGCCTTTACGTCAGATGGGCACTCAAGCACTTTGAAGATTTTCTCTAGCCTATTCAACCAGTCATTGACTGCCTGGGGATCGAATCTCCCACTGAACACTGGAGGTAGGTGTATGCAAAACTTTGAGACCCAGTATTGCAAATCTCTCTCTTCTCTAACTGGAATCGCATGTGATTTTTGGTTAGGTTCGATATGAGGAGGTGACTCTAATAGTCGTGCTGACCCTTCTGTAGTTTTTTCCCAACGAGTCTCCTCCTGGGCCTCCTCCTGTGTGGACTGACCCCAACCCCCATTACGTCTTACCTCTTTCTATTTTGAGATCTTCTCTCAGCTCAGTAATCATATCCCTTAATCTCTAGTCAGACCCATCATTTCCTGTATAGGATCCAGTGGATTGTCATTGACCACCTCCACCTCTGGGTTACTTGCTGTACTCTGGGGTGACCCTTTGTTTTATTCATTATACAAATAACTCACCATATTAATATCAAAAATAGGTATACACATATGTCCACAAATCTCATATATATATATATATATTCCCAACACTGACATACATGTGTATACACAACAACTATCACAGATCATCTTCTACCACTGGGGCCAAACTAAGGAAATCATCCTAGCAAACTCTATCCTTACCAGGAACTACAGCTCTAATACCACAAATGTAACCCCCTTCCATATAAACAGTAATTATGATTCAAAAATACGTAATTAAGGTGAATTACAGACCAAGGGATAATACAATTTTGTTTTTAATCCCATCGTTGAGATAGGGTTTTTACAAATTTCTTTCAAAATTGGTTTAGTCTAGTCTCCTATTCACATTTTGAATATAACTACCCTGTGCAGTTAAATCACATTCATACTTATCAGAGTGAACAGCCAAAATTCCAGCAACCTTGGGTTTTATATATATCAACTAAGGGTTTATAAATTCCTATTTAGGGGATTACATAACCATATCCAAAATAATATTTACATAATATATAGTGATCCCCAATCAAAAATTCGATAACCAACATCCCAAAATCAAATGACCCTGCAGAAGTTCTAACAGCCCTTGGTCGTGTATTTTCCCTTGGAGCCACTTACATGTCTGAAGGTTAGTTAATGGAAGGAAAAAGATTCAAAAGAATCCCAGTAGTAACTAATCACTCATACCATACATAATTACGAAGCATGCAATGGCATCATCAAGTAGCATAGCAGCACAAATCACAGCATACAAGTTGTCACATATACACATAATCACATAGTCACATCCCCCGTATCTCCACCTCCCTGAGGCACAGTCCTCCCATCGGAACCACCGATGGGCTGCAGGTGAAGGATTCACAAATAGCCTTTGGGTGTTTACATATAGCCTTACGGCTTCCATATAGTCATATCCCCCGTATCTCCACCGCCTTGAAGGCACAGTCGTCCCACCTGAACCATCGATCAGCCACAGGTCAAGGATTCATAAATAATGATAAATCAAACATACAATGTATCACATATAGTATAAGGAAAAATGTCACTACCTTGTTCTTTCTGTGCATGCTCCGGCATAGGTTGCTCAAGAGCAGGGTAAATATCAAATCCTATGCACCAGAATCAAGGACTATGGATTAATTGCTATTCCAAATTCTTACTTTCATAACACTTAAAGTTGGTTAATATTTGAACTCTTTAGGTGGCTACTAAAAGCTTAAATACATGCCAAAGGGTTGGGAAAAAGTTGACGAAACCCCGCTTTCAGAAGTGAAATCACTAATTTTAACTAATGCTCTCGAGTTATAGATGAAGCACTCGAGTGATGAGATAACTGGCACTCGAGTGAGGACGGCTCACTAGTGTGAGTGTTTGACAAAGAGCAACAACAGAGAAAGAAAATGATCACAACACTTGAGTCTTGAACACAACACTTGAGTGGTAGCATTATGCTCACCCGAGAATACCAAGTAAGGCACAAAAAGTGACTACCCGGGAGCAAAGAAGATCCTAAAGGAAGAAGCTTACCCGAGTATTGACTCTAGCACTCGAGGGATGGCACAACACTTGTGAGTTCCAAGAAACACTCTTGAAAAATTGGTTGTGAGTGTTAACCTAAGACGCAGGGTTATAATGCCAAATGCACGGGTACTTAAGTGAGAACCAAGATCACTCACAAGTGAGAACATGAAATTCTAGTTTCCTTATATGGGAGTACAATTGAAACTTAAGAGAAAGAGAACATATGATCTTACACTTGAGTGATAGCCTTGACACTCGAGTGAGGCTTACTAGAAGCCAAAATGCAGCAAATGACAAAATTTCCAAATTTCCAACCAATATGTCCAATGGCTCCCAAAATCCATAAACAACCGTATCCCTACCAAATTTTCACAAGGAACCCATTGGAATCACTAAAACAACCAAATTCTCATCACATCCCCACCTATTTAGTTTTTTTTAACCAAAATACATCCCAAACCACCAATTTGTCAAACTCTCTATCCCAATTCCAAACTAACTCCAATGGCACAAAGGCATAATATAACACTAATTCCACCACAATACACTATCCAATTCATTCATTTAAAATTCATACTATAATTATGGCAAAACTCACAAACTTCAAAACTTAACCAATAATCACAATGGATATATCAAAATGCAACACATACTCACCTCTTCCTTTTTCCAAGGTTGGTTTCTTGATTCCACCACTTTCAAATTTCTTCAAGTACCCAAACACCACCTTTAAAGAATCACCATAGTAATGAAGCTCATATCACTATGATCGTCAGTAATGAAGAGTGTTTGAGCATTCAAGGTCATACAGAACACTAACCTTAAGTTTTCTTCTTTCTTTTTCTTCCTTAAGCTAGGCGAAAATAGAGGTTTATGAGAGAGAAGATGAAGATGATGAAGATCAGATTTTTTACTCCCCATGAGTCCTCTTGGCCGACATTGGAAGGATAAAGGAGAGAGGGAAAATGTTGAAACTTTAACCTTGATCCTATGGCTTTCGTGTTGCCACTTGTCATGATCTTACACATCTCCCATGAGTTCACATAAGCACCCACACATACAATTCCATTCTCATACTCATTAAGTCCTAACCATTGATCTCCAAATTATCAATGAGTTTTTTCTTTGGTAACTGACCATTTGGTCTGTAATTTTCCTTTTTCCCATTTTCCCCTGATTATGGAAATTCTTACTGAATCACTACCAAACACATTTTATCATTCATTTCTCTCAACATGTACCCTCCCCTAATTAGGGTTCATTTTAAGCTTTATCTAACCATTAAGCTTAAGTGCAGGGTTTGGGCTCTGATTATAACACATTGAGATTGAATTTCACATCATATTATTCAAAAATGTTTATTCAATAATAATTACATCCACTTTTGAAGTCATTATCCCTTAATCCTATTTTTGGATTATTACATAGAGGCTCTTCGACTAGTTATCTTTGTGATTTAGTGGCTCATTTTCTCCAGTTGTGATCTATTTATTTAATGTTCGTTTGTGCTTTTCAATCCGACCTTGCTTAATATTGTCTTTCTTTGAATAGGGTCTTAGATATGATTTTTGAAACTTAGCTGCCTCTAATATGCTTATAGTTGTATGGTTCATCAATTTTTCTTCTTGTCGCCTCTATTCTAGTTTAATTTGCTATTTATATCTCTACTATTTGTTTGGGTCTCTCACTTTATGCTTGTATAAATGTGGTTCTTCAATATCTTTGCATCTTGTTGACTGAGATTTTATTTCTTATGATGTTATGTTAGTAATTATACACACTACATCTTGTAGATGAATGGCAACTGGTTTATTTAAAGTCAAATTTATATAGCGGTGACTAGGACTAGTTTACTCTTTTTGGATTTCTTTGTCTGTAAAGAGTGTTTTTAATAGGTATTTCTCATGGGTGCAACCATTTAAGAAGATAGATCTTCAAGATAGAATCATCATTATATTATAAATTTGGGTAAACATGAGATAAAAGTCACAGTTACCAAGCATGCTTCTATTTTTTCTAATTGGGTTTATGCAACTCCTCTATATATAAACCTTATCATGAAAACATGTTGTGGATTTTGGTGTTCAGTGGTCTTCAAGTGGAAAGAACATAATTGTCTTACTTGTTTTACAATTTAAAATCTTGAGGACAAGATTTGATGCAAGTGTAAGGGTGATGACTCCCTATTTAAAATAGATTTGAGATATTTTTTGATATATTGGGGAGTCATCAATGCTAAATTAAATGGTTTTTTTGTTAAGATTTTATGAAATATCAATTTGGGCACATCATTTATGGGATTTCAAATTAAAATTGAAGTTTCTAAATTTAGAAAAGGAAAATAATAATGGGTGAGGTTGTTGGATTTTTTTGCCATTGCCCAAGAGTATCTATACTAGCTAAATTATAGAGATAAAAAATAACACTTTGCTTGAAATTGAGAATCCCCGTAGGCTTTTCATGTCTAGGATTCTGTACATTTGCCCTTGATTGAACTCTGTAGGTGATTTCTTTAGTAGTTTCTTAATCCCCAGACACTTGTTGATCCTAAAGGGTGACATGAGAAACTTTTTCCCTCTCACAGTAGTTTCTAGTTCCTCTTTAATAACAGACCCACCATTAGAGCAGTCCTCAATAGGTTCTAGTAACAATGAAATGTCTCACAACTTTTGGGCAGTAAGGTAAATAGACAGATAACTAGGACATATACTGACCAAGATAAGGAAAGAACAGCTTCAAAGTTTGTAACAACAGTTTCAAATTAACATAAAATATCTTACAAATTTTTCTCTTTGCAAAGTGTGTCTTGAATTTCTTTGAGTCATCTAGTTCATTAGCATGAAACCCTAAAGGTGCAACCAAAAGATCTTCTTAATCTTCTTCTTTATTTTCTCTTTGTTCCTTGGCTTCAACCACAGGAGGCAGAACTGGTGGAGTTGGATTAGAAGAAGGTGTAGCATTATTCCACAGATTTGACTATCTTGGCTTGGTTAGAATTCTTGAACTCATTGCTTCATTTAAATATGTTGGCCATTACTTTGTTTATCCTTGCATTGTATCTAGCCTCTTGTCTATCCCGATCAGTCCATGAAGGCATGTCTAAGTCAAAATCAGAACCAGGAGGAGTAGGGGGTGCTTTGATTTCCCTTTCCTATTTGGACTCACTGAGGTTGCTTTTGTCATTGATCTTGTTGTCCTTAGTTCATGAATCACAATATCCTTTACTTTTTGTTGAGATTCAGTGGAGCCTTGTCAAGGACCTTTGGCTTTTGATGCTTCTTCTGCTTAGTCTTAGCACTCTTCTTTGATTTCTTAGCCAAGAGGTGATGGAGAGCGAGATGGTTCCTCTTCCTAAAAAATAGTGGTCTTTATCCTTGTCATGCTCACCAAGTACCTAGAAATTTAGAGATTGTCAACTTCTAAACTTTCTCTTACGATAGCTAATAGGTGAAGGTTAGGGTAAGGAATTAGGGAAGGTTTTTAGAGGAAATTTGGGAGAATTCTTTATGGGTATTGGTCCTGATGATGTGTGGGACAAATTGTGAAAAGTTATGATCAGATTACTAGTAGTGAAAATTGTATTGATTTTGGAAATGACAGTGCCAACATAAATTAAAAGCCCTGGCCCTGACATAACTCGAGTGATCATGTATTATTATCACTTGAGTAGTCACTCGACTGATCATGTTCTACTATCACTTGAGTGGTCACTCGAGTGATACTTCCAAGAAAATTAAGACAGAGTATAAGCACAATACCTCATTCGAGTAAACTTGTAATCACTCAAAAATATATCTTAGTTGAAGGAGTAGTCCATTTTCCATTATTTATTGGCTTAAATTGTGATCATCAAAGATTGCTTTAGCTCTGTGGTGATGATTACTCGAGTGGTTACTAGAGTGATGCATGGCTGTTTTCTTCTCTAAGAATTCTAGTTCCTTTTTTATTAGAATATGGCTATTGTAGTGATCTCTCTTCCTTGGAACTTCTTCCACCGTTACTCGAGTGGTCACTTGAGTGATGTTGGTAATCACTAGCAGACATCACCATAGTGATGTGGTAGTTATGGCCACTCTGTTTACCCTTGTTTTTAGTACCTATAAGTAAAGGACTTTTCACCTTGCAAAATAAAACAACTTTCTGGACACTCCGATGCTTTAGTTTGTTTAAAAAATCATTAAAACATATACAATAAACAACTAAGATACAAGATTTGAAACAATTTTCTTACAATTCATGGGGATTTATCATTCCTAATTCTCTTCGTACATACACGATTTGATCTTTGGCAAGTGGATTAGAGACGATATCTGCCAATTGAGGATATGTAGGCATAGAAACCACTTTGACATTCTTCTTTTGCATATGATCTCTAATGAAGTGATGCCTTATGTCAATATACTTGGTTATTAATGTTGAATAGGATTCTTGGCTAAACTTATTGTGCTTGTATTCTCACAATAGATTGGTATCTCCTTTAAGTGGATGCCTAGATCTTGACGTTGTTGTTCCAACCAAAGGACTTGAGCACAACTTGTAGTAGCTATGTACTCAGCTTCAATGGAGGATGGTGACATTGTGCTTTGCTTCTTGTTGAATCATGATACTATGTAACCACCAAGAAATTTGCATTGACTACTGGTACTCTTTCTATCAGTCTTATATCTTTCATGGCAAGAGTTAGAGTATGCCATCAAGTATTCAATTCCACCTTTGGGATATCAAATGCCAAGTTCAGTCATGTCAGCCAAGTATTTGAATATCCTTTTCATTGTCTTAGCATGTGATTCTTTAGGTGTTGACTGATATCTTACATACTAACATTGAATTGAATATTTGGTTTGCTTGCTATTAGATGAAGCTGTGAACAAATCATTCCTCTATATGTGGTGATATTGAAATCACCTCCTTTGATAGCAGCATCTAATAGAGGTATTAAGCTCATTGGTGTGTCAGCTCTGCTAGCATGATCCATGCCAAATTTCTTTATAAGTTCTTTGAGAAATCTAGTTTGGGCTATGAATATTTCATTCTTCCTTTTCTTGATTTGCAATCAAAGAAGAAGTTTAATTCTTCTATCATAGACATTTCAAATTCTTCTGGCATTATCTTAGAAAATTCTTAATAGAGAGATTCATTAGTAGCACAAAAAATATCATCAACATAAAAAATATCATGCTTTTTATGTTTGATGAATAATGTTGTGCCTACTTTGCCTTTAACATAGTCTTGATCAAGGAAGAACTTACAAGACATTTATTCCAAGCTCTTCGAGCTTGTTTGAGACCAAAAAATTCTTTCTTAAGTCTAAAGACATGAGCGGGTTTGGTCACATCTTGGAAACCAGGTAGTTGTTTTACATAAACCTCATCCATAGAGTAACCATTCAGAAAAGAACTTTTGACATCCATTTGATAGAGTTTGAATCCTTTGGTGCAAGAAAAGGCTAAGAGTACTCTTTTAGCCTTCAATCTTGCTATTAGAGCATATGTTTCCTCATAATTAATTTCTTCTTCTTGATTATAGCCTTTAGCCATCAATCTTACCTTATTTCTGACAATGGTAGCGGATTCATCAAGTTTGTTCTTGAATACCCATTTGGTGGCATTGACTAGATGGTCTTTAGGCCAGGTACTAAATCCTAAACTTAATTTCTCTCAAATTGATTTAATTCATCTTGCATTGTGAACACCCAATCATTGTCTATTAGGGCTTCCTTAATGCTTGAGGGTTCAATCTTATAATAAAGGCAAAGAAACTGACTTTATTTAAAATTTTATTCCTAGTTTCTACTCCTTCCCTAACATCACCTATGACTTGGTCTATAGGATGATCTTTATTGTATCTCTAACCTCTAGGTTGGGTTTGGTTATGATTAGCATCAAAAGCATCATCCTCTTTTCCCGTTTGAGGAGTAGAGGAATTTGAAATGGTTAAGTCTCTAATTTTAAACTATCTTTGGTTCTCCCTCGCTAGGCTTTGGTTGAGACTTAACTTCATCAAACACAACATAAATAAACACTTCAATAACACAAGTACATCTATTAAAGATTTTATATGCTTTACTTCTATTTGAATAACTAAGGAATAAACCTTTATTAGACTTAGGATTGAATTTACCAAGATTATCTTTACCATTGTTGTGGATGAAATACTTCTATTCCAAGACATGAAGATAAGCTAGGTTTGGTTTTATTCCTTTTTATAGCTCTTAAGATGTCTTGCCAAGAATTGTTCGATGTAGGCTCTGTTGGATATGTATCATGCTATGCTTGTTGCATCTACCTAGAATACTTGTGACACTTTTTTCTCGTTCAACATTACTCTAGCAACGTCCGTGAAAACTCTATTCTTTCTTTCAACTACACCATTTTGTTGTAGAGCCTTGGAACTAAGAATTTGTGTCATTTCCATTTGTATCACAGTATTCTCCAAATTCTTGATTCTCGAATTCTCCACCATGGGTAGTCTTTATAGACATAATAGGCATAACTTTCTCATTTTGGACATTTTTGGCGAAAATAACAAATTCATCAAAATTTCATCTTTTGAGAAAAGAAATATAGTCTAGGTAAATCTAGAATGGTCATCAATAATTACTAATGTGTAAAGATTCTCACCAAGACTCTTTACTCTTACTAGTCAAAATAAGTCTATATGAAGTAGTTGGAGTGGTTTTGCTATTGTGACTGTTGGAAATTGTGCCCTAAGGGCTAATCATTGTACTTTGAACATTATTATTTTAATGAAATTTCTCAATTCTGTTATCATATTATTTGCATGTTAACTGTGATAATTGTATCCTTGGATAATTCATAAAGATTGTCCTAAAATGTCCCTAGTCGGTCATCTATGCGGGAGCAGAGATGAAACAAGACCAGTATGACTTTGATAAGATATGGAGATACGAATCAAAGTCTTAGGCACTTGTAAGAGTACAAAGTGCTAGACCGACCCACAATGATAAAGCTACATGGATCAAGTCATAAGCTTTTCTCATGTATAACCACATCACAATGCCCTTAGACCTGAGGTCATCATGGATTCCTACATGAGAGTTGCTAAGCTTTGAACTAGTCAAAAGTCACTTTTGACTGGGTGATGATAAAGGCTTCGATCGGGCTTAGTGATTTTTCATGCAGAGGAATATGAATGATCAAGATGGAATTTGTCCCTCACATTAGTAGAGAGATATTACTGGGCCCCTCGATGAGTAAGTCTAAGAAATGTATGGCCATACTACAATGGAAAGGAGTTTCCGTCTCTATTATCAGGCTACTCAGGAATCGTAAAAGTAATGGTCAGGAACAAGAGGATGACATTATCCATGCCTTATCCTTGATCGATATATCGTGTGACAAAAGAGATGTGACATGGTTGTATGACAGGTTGCATCGTGATAACGATCCTCATATGAATTGGGTAGTCGTAATGTCTTGCTAGAGGCCGCTTGTGACTTTTGGGTTAGTATAGTTATTGGCCCATTGCCAACTTCATATGGGCCTACAGGGTTGCACACAAGAATGGCCCAACACGAGATAATGTTTAATTTTGGGTAGACGAATTTTATATTTATATATATAATATAAAATTCATTAATAATATTATATAGATATATATTTTTGAAATATATATATCTTATATATATATATGTATATATATTATATGATATTATTATATTGTGTTAGTTTTAAATTTAATTTATTAAGATATATTAAATTTTATAACTAACATGATAGAGATATAGTATCTCATATTTAATTTATGAAGATAAATTAAATCTAATAGCTCTTTATTTGGATTAAATAAATAGGTTAAATTAAAAATGTTGGACAGATTTAATTTAAACTGAATTTATTTTATTAGCTCATCAAGATAATTAATAGTTAATTAATTTCAAAATTAATGATGATTAATTTTGAAATTTGAAAATAGCCCTCATAGGTTATAAACTTGATAGAGCAGATATATTGATTTGTACATGAGAATTGAGAGCCGCAAGGAAAACCCTAGGGAGACATTAGAGGCGCTAGCACGCAGTCTGGGTTAGAGAGCATTTGTGTGGATACCGGTAGAGGGAGCGGACCTGACGTGTTGGCTCCTAGAGATCGTGAAAACTCTGAATCATCAAAAAGGTATGAATCCTTCCAACTTGGTTTAAACGCCATTGATAGATCCTCGATTAGGATTGGTAAAATTTTAAAATTCCTCCGCTGTGCCTGCCGATCCTTACAGTGACTACATTCTTTGATTTGAAAAAGGACTTTATTTGTTTCCCCTTTTGATAAGAATCACATACTACATTGTCTTTAAATTGAAGTTTAGAAAGACCAACAACTAAATCCTTATTGATTAATTTGCCTAGTTGGTTCATATTGACATGAACAAGTCTCATGCCAGAACCAACTTTCATTGGCATTACTTAGAACACGAACATTACCTGGTTGTGGTTGGGTGCCCAGCCAAGGTACACGATTATTATCTAGCTTTGCTGTGTGAAGTGTATATGTACCATCCGATGGGAAGTGTATATGTACCATTTGGCCTAGTAAGAACCCAGCTATGATATATGATTTGCCTAGCTATGGCTTAGGACTTAGCTGAGGTATATTGGAATTACCTAGTTGTGGTTAGGGACTCTGCTGAGGTACATGTAGGGGTATTAACTTGCTATTTGGCCTTGAACTTTGTGTACAGACACGAATTGAAGTGAATTTTCATTTTATACTATATGGTGTATGGCACATTTATCTATAGATGATTGTGGGTTACCATGGAGGCCAAGTTGGATCTAACTGAGGTAGAAAGACAAGGATAGGAAGATAGTGTAGCCTCACCTATATTGTATTTAATAGTGTGAAACATCAGAGTGGGCAGCGAAAGTGTGGTGAATCTAGGTGTAATTTTGAAATTTACATGAGAGGTTGATGCTCGTACAAGTGTTGATTATCCCAAAATATAATATGGCCTTAATGGTCGATAGTGTTATAGTATGTGTGATGAACCATACTATACCCTGCATGGTATACAATATTACACCTTGTGTGGTGTACAATATTAGATCCAGCGTGGTGTACAGTATTACATCTAGTATGGTGTACAATATTACATCCATAGTGGTGTATAATGTGATGACCTCTATGATCATCAGTCAGAGAACCTTTATAGTTTGTGGTGACACATGTGAACTTGAATTGGGATGAGCCCTAGTGTAGTAGGGAAAAATTGTTGTGAATACCTATAAACAACATTAGTCTTAACAATCCCAGATCCACAATTGACCTTTATGGTATACACAAATACAAGTAGATATGGATTGGGATGAGTTCTGGTACAACAGGGTCAAGTAAAGGCATGTACATCTCAACAGTCGTAGCCTCACATAATCACTTACCCATTTGTGTTACAGTGCACACCGTATGATTAGTAAGCGTTAAATAGTGATTGGATCCCGAACAATACACACAATACAACTAGTTAGGGTCAAATAGTTATTTGGTCATTTGGTCCTGAACACTGGACAACCAAGCATAAATACAGATAGATATATTATTGGTACATCCCAGTATACATGTTTATACAGGGCGATGACATTGGGATTCTCAGTGTTGTGCGAGTAGAATGACATAAACCATAAGGCTAAATCCATCAAGAGTATCCCAACAAGGTAATGCTGCTGGAATAATGAATTGAGTATCTTGATGGCCAATCAACACATTAATGGGTTGGATAGCCCATAAGTACAAAATAGAGAACAAAGGAAGTCAGACCCAATATGTATCGTTTCATGGGGTAATGACCTTGGGTAGTAAGACCATACAAACATTTTATGCAATAATGAACTACGTAGCCTATGTGTAACAAATAAACAACATATGTGAATAGTGATAGGCCAAATGTGTGGAGGCTAATAGGCTTTAACACACATACATGGGAAACAGAAAAAGATGGGACTAATCAATTTATGATCAGGAGGCTCATACCCCGACATGGCCAGGTGGGTTGCACCATATTGGTTGCTTGCAATCGAGAGGCCTGGCATAAAATATGTAAGCTAAGGCGGTGAGGCTTAATGAATCAAGCATTGTGGGAATGGACCAATGGGTTATATGTTTGATTACACGCTACATACTATGTACTAAATGAATGATGAATGATAAATAATGTCTAAGAACTTTGAGGAGAAAATGATGACTGCATTGCATGATCGATGAGCTTGCAAACAAAAGAGATAGATTAAATATGATCACTATATTGAACAGCTTGTTAGCCCGCACATGATAAAGGGATGGATTGAGTGATAGAAAGGGATCCCAAATAGTACACATTCAAATTTTGAGGACAAAATTTATTGAACAGGGGGAGAAATGTAATATCTCGAATTTTAAGATTGGAAGCTTGGGAATAAGCCTAAGTTAAGAGGACTGCTAAGCTACAGTTTAGCAAGTGTCTCAAACCTATTCCCTAACATTTCTTATATCTTTGAGATATTAAAGGGAATAAAATGGTGAATTAAAGAGTATGGGAAATTTGTAAGAAAAAAATTGAATTAACTCTTGGGTTTTATAGAAAGCCCAACATTGAGGTTCAAACTAGGGGAATACAAGAAAATAATATTTGACCAATACTAATGTTAATTTTGGTCATAGGATATTAGAAATTAAAGGTAAACAATATTTTTGGTGAAATTGCCTATAAGGTAGTAATATTGTCATATGATTTTGTATGAACAAATGATGACAAAAAAATATGAGATTTTTTATTATGAAAATAAACATTCTAAACTTTAATTTGTAGGTCATATGAATTATTTGAAGCTATATACAAAAAGATATGAATTTTTGAAGTTAGCCTAGAAAAACAGGAAAGTTTATGGAGTAGTATCCAAAGATGGAATTTCTGAGAATTTTGTGCTTTGAAATGGCTAAATTCTATATTTTTTCTTGAAATATACTTAACAATTGCTCTATATTGTTTGGAATCACTCCAGTTCAATTTTTCTAGAATTAGTTATGATTTTCCAACGTTTAGGCAGAAAATCTACCAGAAATTCCTTAAATCCAAAATTGTTGGAAATTAAATTAATAATTAAATATCATATAATATATGTTATAAAACATCATTCCTCTCCTTCCTTCAACCACACCAGATGCACACAGCTAAACATAGAGAGAGAGGACTTAAGAGAGTTTAGTGAGAGAAGGAGAAGAAAACTTGCAAGATAAGACGATTTCTCTGACGATTTAACTCCTAAGGCGTATAACTCTGACCCTAAGCTACTCTTTGCTCTTTATGGTTTGGAAGCTTGAAAATAAATTGTTTAACGGCCTAGGGTTTCAGCCATACTGAGGAAAAGCTAGTGGGAGCTTGAGGTAAGTTCCAAACTCTTATATATTGACTATTCTGGTGGCTGTGGACAATTTAATTGGTGAAATTTTGCCGGATTGTCATTATTTTTAAAAATGGAAAATATGGGTGTGGGGCTATTATATTGCCCATATTGGTACTAAATGGTAGTTGTAACCTAATGGAATAGTGAATAAAGTGGTTAGGAGTAGAAAGAAATAAGTTTACAAAGATGAAATCGCAAAACCCTGATTTTCCCCAGAGAACCCATAAATTTTGGCCAGGGCTGTTAGAGGACCTTAGAGTTGGATTTTCAATGATTTTTGGTTCCATTGGTTTCAAAAAAGAAAATTAGGTGGGGTTACAGTTGGATACTTTTTCGAAAATGCCTGAAAAAACATAATTACAAAAACGCCCCTGAAACCATTATACCAGGGCTGCGAAGGGCATTCTTGTCTCTTGGTAGTGATTTTCATAATTTTGAGTCTGGAAATGGATTCCTTTAGTAAAACTATGTCAGAATTGCCTATGTCAAAATTTTAGGATAAATACAGTCAGACCAGCTACAGCCGGGGCGGCTAGGCCGGGTAGGGTCTCCGGGGCATTTTAGTAATTTTTTAATATAGACTCGTATAAAACCCAAAAACACTATGGAAGTTTCAAAATGGTACATTCGGAATTGTAGGACCGAGTTGAGAGCCCAAGTTGCTGGCACGCAAATCAAGGAGAAAAGACTGGAGGTTAGAACTTACCTTTCCTACATGTATTTGATATTTGTGCTAGTGTATTGATGCATGTTATTCCTTTGCTCGATTATGTGAAACATATATGAATGATTGAAACTTTGTTTCTAGTTATGTTGTGGTCATAAGAATGTGTTTGAAATATTGAGCATGGAGATATGTCTATGTGTGAGCATGAGTTATGTAATGCAAGAATGTCATGCATTAAGCACTTGTCTTACATGCATATTAGTACTATTTTCCTACTGAGATTCTCTTGAATCTCACCTTCCCCTACCAACATCTTAGATAAGATGAGACAAAAGATATGCTGATAATAAAGAAGAGAAACGTACGAGTAGATTTGTAATGATGGGACGAAGACAGGAAGATGTCTCCGTTTCACTGGGATGGGTTTAGAAACCCTAAAGACCTATGCGACTACATGGTTTGTAATTATTATGTATGAATCCCTATGAGTAATTTCTGTAATCATGTACATATTATTAGTATAATTATGTTATTCATGTGCTGCCCACTAAACTACGCATTAATATTCCGCAGCAAGTCAAGATTTATAATCATTATATATGAATCCCTATAGGGAATTTTTGTAATTTCGCTATCCTTACACTTGGATATGGTTGCCTCGTCTCTTTTCTTTACTTAGTGTTACTAATTCACATTGTGGACAATATGACATTTAAGTGTAGGGGTGAGGGTACCATTGAATTTTGCATGACTTGTCCTCATTTAAGTATGAAGCACTATTCGGCCAAAATTGAAACTGAGGGAAGGAGATAGAATTTCATTATTTTGAGGGTTTCATTGTGTTTAGGAGGAAAAATTGTGTAAATTTGATGTTCATCATGTTGTGGGGAATGTCAACACCCATTTCCATTTTGATTTATACAAAGTAATAGAGACCATATTCCACAAGCATACAGAAGAATACAAATATATTGATAAAAGTATTTGTTTACAAGCCGGATTCACCCGTACAGAATTTCATAATATTACAAATATATAGAACTATCCAAAAATATTCCGATTACAGACTATATATAACCGCGGTCTTCATCTCAGAAAATATGCTCGTCAGTTCTCCATATCTAAATCCTTACCTTTTGAGCCGCTGGCACTTGCTGAGATGTCTTGTTTAGAAAAAGGGGTGAGATTCCAAGGAATCTTAATAAAAGCATACTATCTTAATATAAAATGCGAGAAGTATATATGAATGCACCATGTATACACCAATTAATGAACAATCTAAAACATCAAACATCATTATCATGTATACATGTGTAGGGCTCTAGCCCTACTAATCCCAACTCTTAGGTGTATGTGCACCTCTGCCACTAACTACCTCGTTTAGTCAAACCATATTGATTAAAAGCACAAATAATGGCATCCAAGCAATCATATGAACTATGGCATGATGTATGAAAGATAATATTCCTACCTTAAAGTTCTTTAACCCCGTATCGTGTGCCTCGTCAAACATGTCAACCTTAGCTGTCAACTAGGTCATAAAATGTTAAATGTATAAGAACTGTCAACACTCATTCATGTATCATTTTAGGCACTACAATAGTGTTTATTGTACCCGGTCTAATTGTACTATTCCTGAAAGTTTGACTAGGGCTATTCTGACATATTTTCATCCAAAGAATCTATTTTCAGACTTGGAATTACCAAATTCATTGCCAAAAGATGAAATTGCGTGGCAACCCAGCTTTAAGGGTTTCATGGGCATTTTTGTAATTATGCTTTTTTGGGCTTTTCCGAAAAAATGACCATTTGTAACCCCAATCTAATTTTCCCTCCTGAACTCAATGGAATCATCAAATCTTTGAAGATACAACTCTTAACCCCTGAACTCACCAGTACATAAAAGGTCTTTTAGACCGGCCCATTTAGACCGGTGGTAGTAGATGCAGGTCTAAAAGAAATGCACGGTGGCATTTTTGTTATTATAAACAAGTTGGGAGACCGGTTATTATAATAACCGGTCTAAAAAAGATTATTTAGACCGGTTCTTTTCTAACCGGTCTAAAAAAATTAGGGATTTTATTTTTTAGACCTGTTACTGAGAGAACCGGTCTAAAATATATATTTTTAGACCGGTTAAGAGGATAACCGGTCCAAAAAAAGATTTTTAAGATCGGTTGCCTAACAACCAGTTTTAAAAGTGGACTTTTAAGACCGGTTGTTAGGCAACCGGTCTTAAAAACCTTTTTTTAGACCGGTTATCCTCTTAACCGGTCTAAAAAATGTTCCCAATTTACTTTTGTGTCGTGCCTCTTCAGCTCACACTCCTGCCTCTTCCATTCTAAAATCGATCCCTTCCATTCTGAATCACCCAAGCAACTTTGTTCCCAATCTTTTCTCTGCTCAGCGCGAGTCCCCGTCCCTTACCTTGTCCCATTCTGAATCGAGTCTGTCATCACTCTTCGGCTGTTGTACTGTCATACATTGCTTCAGCTGCTCGTGGTTACCATCGTGGGTGCTGTCGTCCCTGATTATTCACTGCATTTCTGGGACATCTTCGTCTTCAATCTCTTTTTTGAGTTATGTTCCTCCTTTGTTCTAAGAAAACACCATTATGTTCCTCCTCTATCCTAATGTTGAATGTGAATGCACATTAGGGGTTTGATAAAATGTTTGAAAGGAGAAATTAAAGACATTTATATTCAGTATAAGCTTTCATGTCCGTGAGGTTTGCGATTGTCTGTAAGCTAAGCTTCAAGTTCATATCTAGTTTGCTTCTGTTGAACTTTCTTTTTTCCCCTCGTCCTGTTTTGTGTATTGCTTGTCTAACTGGTTTGCTTTTGAAAAGGGTTTTCTTATTTTTATGTTAAAAGTATCATACCAATCTGGTGTGCGAGTTTTTATGTTGTGAATTGGCTTGTTGATAGTAGTAGATGTGTTGCTGAGCGTGCCTTTGCTTGAAATTATTACACCTTCGAATCTTGGACAATTTAAATTTTTACCAATATACTGGAAACTTTTCTCATAGAATAATATGAATTCCCCATTCTGATATATATTGTTAAATGGGGATGACTCTACGTGCATCTATTGCTTCCATGCATCGATCTCCCAAAGACATCACAACAACTCGAAATAAACACCACCTCAAAATCACAGCAAGCCTCACGATACATAAATATATTACTCTATTGTTTTTCTTTTAGTTCCTACCACCTTCCTCTGGTACATCATATATGTGCAGATAAAAATATTTCCTTTTATATAATTATTAATGAACCCGAAATCGAAGCCAATTCGAATGCAGATAGTTTTGTATCAGACAATAAGCATATGCCTTATATGTTCAAAAGTGAAATAAGAGTTATCATCGCACGCATATATATCATATTATTCATTTATAATGCATATGAAGAATATTTAAAATGGTGCCATGGCGGACAGAGAAAGGGGTTAATTAGAGTCACTGGGTATTGTTATATTTTATGTTATTTTGTTTATACCTTTCCAAACATGACGGGGTAATTAGGATATATATGCGTTTAGTGAATTTTTCTTTATAATGTTGGAATTGTAGGAAGCCATACAAATGGTCCCCCATTACTTAGTGACATGCACTTTTTTTTTACTTTGGTTGATGTGTACTCCAAGATAAACTTGGAACTACTCAATCGTGCCTGTAATGAAATGTTGGGAGCATATTGGTCATAATCATACTATTTTAATTTTTAAATTGTCTTTAGCTTTGGACCACACTGACACATGTCATCTCCTAATTAACAATACTAATATTTATTTAGCATCAATTAAATCACCAACATGGTTAGCTTTTCAATTCTTAAGCTTTACAACTCTCTATTTATACCCTTTTACTGTCCCCTCTCCCTTCTATCTCCCTTAGTCATCTCTCTTTCTTCTTCTTTGTGTGTTTCTCTCTCTCCCTCTCTCTGATTTCTGCTAATTAATACATGTCATGCACCAGTAACAGATGAAGCTGCCAACATGATCTAAACTTTTCTTTCATATTTCTGTCTCAAGGAAGGATTGAAATTGCAATTCACTCACAACGTACAAGATATGAGACTCATCCTTTGATTTCAATAGGGTTATTCTTAGCTCTCTCTCAACTCTCAATGTCTTTTAAACTAGTGAACATGCGGCACGATTCTTCAATATGATTAGTTACATTAATCTAATTATTTGCTTGCAAGTGCTGGATCTAGCGGGACCATTTACAGTTGTTTTATTAAAAAACTTGTTTTATGTTTTTGTGTACTACTTTTGGACCCATTATGATGAATAAAATATAGGAACATAAATAATTGGGAAGGATAGGAATATATCATATATATAGGTAATGATCCAGGTGCTATATTAATCATTATTGGTTTTTTGGCCATTCACATTCAATATGCATGAATGGGGGTTGAGATCTAACTTCTTCAACCCCATTCATATAAATTTGTGGCCAAAATGTTTTTTATATTTCAAATAAGTAAAAAAGTCAACACTCTTGTTTATGCTTGAAGAAAAAAGATGACCCATCCTCATCATACTCCTACCTTTTCCAGGGGAAAAAGTAGAAAACAAAAAAAGGTATTGGAATATATGGATCGTAGTTGGATACAAGTTAAACGGACGAGTGTTGAATATGATGTTGGGGTGGGGGGTTTTTTAGACTTTGTAAAAAGAAATGCCGATGATGATAGTGGGGTGTTTTATTGCCCTTGTGTAAAATGTTTGAATGAGAAGTGATTAAGTGCTGCAGATATATATACACATTTAATTTGTGAAGGGTTTTGTAAGACGTATGTAGTATGGGTATGGCATGGTGAACAATTAGAAATGTCAAGTGCATCTCAACAGGGGGAAGTGACTTGTGATGATAATGACATGGATATGGATGATCGGATAGAGGATATTATTCGTGATGTAGGAGAAGAGGCTTTTGAACAATCACATACATATGGTAATATGTGCAGTGATGCTGAGAAGCCGCTGTACCCAAGCTGTAAAAAATACCAATTGTTGAATGCTGTATTGAAATTGGTAAGCTTGAAAGCACGGCATGGATGGAGCGACAAGAGTTTTTCAAAAACGCTTGAGGCCTTTAAAGATATGCTTTCTGATGATAATGTGTTGCCTTGTCGATACTATGATGCTAAGAAAATACAGTGTCCACTAGGGATGAAGTATAAAAAGATCCATGCTTGCCCTAATGATTGCATATTGTATAGAAAAGATCATGAAGAGAAGGAGCAATGTCCGATATGTGAAACTCTGAGGTATAAATCAAATAAGGGCCCTGCAAAAGTGTTGTGGTATCTTCCAATCATTCCAAGGTTCAAGCACCTGTTTGCTAATGAAATTGATGCCAAAAATTTGAGATGGCATGTAGATAAGCGGATTTCTAATGGAAAGCTTTGACATCTAGCTGATTCTTCTCAATGGCAGAAAATTGATCAATTATTTCCTAGCTTCGGTGAAGAACCTAGGAATCTCAGGCTTGGGCTTAGCACAGATGGTATGAATCCTTATGGTAGCCTAAGCAGTTTCCATAGTTAATGGCTTGTTCTATTGGTAATTTACAACTTATCTCCTTTGTTATGTATGAAACGAAAGTACATTATGTTGTCTATGTTGATTTCGAGACCAAAGCAACCTAGAAATGACATAGATGTTTACCTAGAACCCTTGATCAAAGACTTGAAAGAGTTGTGGGATAAAGGTGTCGATGTTTTTGATGCAAACAAGAAGGAGACTTTTAATATGCAAGCAATGATCTTTTGTACTATAAATGACTTCCCTACATATGGGAACTTGTCAAGATATAACGTTAAAGGCCATAAAGCTTGTCCGATATGTGAAGAAGGCACATGCTACCATCAACTTCAACATGGAAGAAAGAAGGTTTACCTTGGCCATAGGCGATTTCTAAGACGAAGCCACCCTTATTGTAGATTAAAAAAAGCTTTTTTCAGTGGCCAAGAGTTTGAAGATGCTCCAGAGGCATTGACTAGGGAGAAAATTTATGAAAAGGTGAAAAATATCAATACTATGTTTGGTAAGTCATCAAAGAGTAGAAATGAGAAAAATATATGGAAAGAAAGGTCCGTCTTCTTCGATCTTCCATATTGGCGCAATCTTGACGTCAGACACTGTATTGATTTCATGCATGTGGAGAAGAACGTATGTGATAGTATTGTTGGGACACTGCTCAACAAACAAGGAAGTTCTAAGGATGGCGTGAAGGCAAGATTAGACTTGTAAGAAATGGGAATACGAGAAGATTTACATCTAAGGCCATATGGTAATAGAACTTTTTCTCCTCCAGCTGCTCATACTTTGTCTAAGGTTGAGAAAAGAAGCTTTTGTGAGTGTTTACATGGCGCTAAAGTTCCCTCACGGTATTGTTCAAATTTTAAAAAGCTTGTATCGATGAAAGACTTGAAGTTAATAGGGCTAAAGTCTTATGATTGTCATGTCTTAATGCAACAACTACTCCTAGTAGCTATTCGAGGCATTGTCGAATATGATCTTCAACACATATTGACTAGACTTTGTTTCTTATTCAATGCCATTTTTTGTAAAGTCATTGACACGGAAAGATCGGAGGAATTGGAAAATGAAGGATATATGATCTTATGCCAACTTGAGAAGCTTTTTCATCCTTCCTTTTTTGATATTATGGTACACTTGATTGTTCATCTAGTGAGGGAGATAAAGTTGTGTGGCCTTATCTATTTCCGGTGGATGTACCCAATCGAAAGAACTATGAAAATAATAAAAAGGTATGTGAAGAACCCCAACCGGCCTGAAGCATCTATTATTCAAAAATATGTTTCTGAAGAAGCTATGGAATTTTGTCAACATTATTTGTCAAATGTACGACATATTGGCCTTCCTAATTGTCATGATCAAGAAGGGGGTGAAATAGGCAAGCTTCACCCAAGAGGGGGTGAATTGGGTGACGTGATAAATTTTTGCTTGATGTGGTGATATGAAGATAGAGTAGACAAAGTAAAATAGAGAAGATTAGAACACAGAGAGTTATACTGGTTCGGCCTAACAACCAGACCTACGTCCAGTCCTCAGAGATCAAGACCTACTGAGATTTTCACTATTCTTCCAATATTCAATGCGCTCTTAGAATGCCACAAAACAACAATTGTCCTCGAATGGACTACGAGGAGAAATATTCTTACACTAAGAAATTTCTCTCCCCCTTACGACAAGTCTTATGTGTAGAAAAACAACCTATGACCTTTCCCACTTGCTTATGTATACAAGTCTTATGAGCAGCAACGTTCTCTCCTGCTTACACCACTATAAGTTTTATGAGCAGCAACATTCTCTACTGCTTGTATCTTATAAGTCTTATGAGTGGAAGGTTTAACTAGGAATTCTCTCAACTACTTCTCTCGTAAGGATATCTACCCTCTCAAGGTCCCAATACCTTGAGATCAAATGAAAATAGAATTTGAATTGTATAAAGACTCTCTTACAGAGCAAGTAGATGAACACTGATGATCAATATGTATACAGAGAAAATATGAATAAGAGAGACTCGTGTATATGCTTGTGAATTCTTGTGCTTCGTTGTTGTATTCGATCTCTCTGGAACTCTGTATTTATAGATGTTCAGTTTTTGCCCGTTTGAATAGCGATCATTGTGGAGCGGGGCATGTTACTATGGAACGGCATGCGCACGTTTGAAAACTTTTAATGTAGTAGGTGTGTGCTTGTCGTGATGTTGTCTGCCGTTGTTTGACTTCCTTCATGTCTGTTTATTTCAACGTTCATCCTCCTATATAACACTTATAAAATATTCAAAATGATGTTAAATAATAATAATAAGTGATAAAAAGGTAAATAAATAACATTAAACCATATTCGGATTGAACGCTGTGAGACTTGGTGTATTTGGTCTTCTGGCAGAGTATCACTCGAGCATGGATGGGCTCACTCGAGTGATCTCCTTATTTTTCCCTTTGTTCCTTAGTTTTGAACTTGCACTCGCATAGGATTTCAGCGAGACAAAATTCTCACTCGCGAGTGATGTGGGGCCTCACTCGAGCACAAGTCCTTCTGATTGAGTGGCCTTGCATTTTACACTGGGAGACTCTTCTCTGGACAGCACTCGCATACCATTTTAGCAAGAGTGAGATTTTGCACTCGCAGGTGATGTGGGCCCTCACTCGAGCACACATACTCTCACGAGTGCTGATGTGTCACTCGAGCATATGAAACTTCACTCGGGCACACTTGTGCTTCTCTGACTTTCATGACTCTTGGCCAAACACTTGTAGTCCCTCACTCGCTAGTGCTCGAGTACAAAATAGCTTCATGCTCGAGTATTGATTTCCATGCTCGAATACACCAAGGAAGAATGACAGGACTTGCTCTCAGCCAAGTACTCGCAGTCTTTCACTCGCATGTGCTTGAGTAAGAAAGACTCTTATGCTCGAGTGCTATCTCCAGTGCTCGAGTGAATTAGTAAAAATGATAATAGCATGCTCCCGAGAAAACACTTTCTGGCTATCACTCGCACCTGCTCGAGCATAGAAGAGTTCCATGCTCGAGTACTTGATTCATGCTCAAGTACACAAGTTCATTTTGACAGCAGGTACACAGAACTTTGCTATATGCATTTGGTAACTTTGTAAACATTCCTTAAACTTATAAAACTATAATTTGCACACAATTGTCTTTTGTTATCATCAAAACTTGGGGTCTAACATTCTCCCCCTTTTTGATGATGACAAAACCTTTGTGATGGATTTAATAAAATTGATTAAGATGAAAGATTTTTGGAGTACAACATCAATGTTTCCAAATGCATATCAATGTTTAGATTCAAGTTCAAATTTTTGCACTTATCTACATAAGTTCCCTGCAATACTTCCTCTGGACACTTAACAACCAAGATAAGCATAGTATAACAGAAACAATTAAATACTTAAACAGAAAAAAAAAACTTGAATTATGAAGATAGTCATTAATAATAAATTTGATAAACTTGATAACATAATAACATGAAAATCATAAACTACCCATAAACCCCGTATACAACCATAATATCATCAAAAACCTACCCCATTACATAAAAACTACCCAAACACCCAATACATCCCATGATAGCTCAGAAAAACATCACACATCCTTCTCCCCCATTTTGTCAACATCAGAAGGGGCTGAGGAAAAGTGATATCAGATGATGGGACATAAGGTACCATGGCAGTGGAAGGGTCAATTGGCACAAAGGGTGGAGATGATGGCTATGGTACAGAGGCTGAGGGCGGTAGTGAAGGCGACCGATCATAGGTGATATGAACATTAGAATCTGGATCAGTGAAGAGAACTTGAGTCTGTCGATGAGGAGGTGAGGTTGAGGCAGGAGTGGTCTCAGGTGGAACTTTTTAAGATGCAGACAGAAAGTGAGAACGTAAGAAGATCTCCATATTAGTTATTCTCTGTGACATCTCATCCTGAGTTTTGAACATCAAGTCAAAATTGGTATTAGCCTTGTCTACCAACTTGATGACCTGTAACTCCATCTTCTCTACCAGTTTCTCATACTCAGTCACTAATTCCTTCTTCAAGCTAGACACAGCTTGATTGATTGCTTCAGTCAAATGGTTGGAGAATAATGAATTAAGGAAAGAAGGAGGAGGAATATGACCTTGAGCAGATAACTGAGCCTCATCACCTCTTGATGGAGTGGCTTCCCTCTGAGATATAGCTTTGGTTCGACTCACTGTAAGATTAATACTCATATGAGTTAACTAAGTCTTACCAAACCATGAAATGAGCACCCTCTCATTTCCTTCCAGATACCATATCTTGTTTTTCATTAGGATGAAGGATACAAGCTGAGGATATGGTATGGTTGTAGACTTTGATAAAGAAAATTGAAATCTTCTCATCTCATTGAAAATAATCTCCCCCATATTCCTTTGTTGTTCGGCTAGGAAGGAGGCCAACATATAATAATATTTTTGAGCAAAATAGGTAAAGTTTTTGGACTTGTTAACCATGCTCCTAGAATATATGTAGTGTAAGGCTCTGTGAGAATCAGGCATGTCAATAGGTTTAAAATTAAGGGGGCCTATTGGGTCTTTTGGTCTCAAAATCCGGAAGGCTTCATTAGCTGAGAAAGAGGGTGGATCTGAAGGTGGTGCAACATACCCAAGTAAGTCATTTATGATCTTAGCAGATATCATAATAAATTTGCCTCTAACAGTAGTTGACACTGCTTCCTCAATCAATTCTCCAGTTCTAGACTTAATGTTATGGGATTTCATGTTGCAGTAAAAGATTTTCACAATAGAGGGTGAATATGGCATATGGATATTCAGCCAGGGAGCATAGTATTGAAGATAAGGATACAAATCCAAATGGCAATTCTTCTTCAAGTAGTCTAAATCCACATACACTATAGGACAGAAATGCCTATGAGCAAATTCATCATCAAATACCTTTTGAGGCATTGCCTTTAGTTCCTCAACATTAAATCCTTTAGGAGGACTCGTGATATGATCATCCACTGGAGCTTGTGAGGCAGAAGGTATCCCTGAAGCAGCCATACTGGATTGCCCAACATGGTGTGAACTTGAGACACCCACTTGAGAAGCAATTTTCCCAATTATCTTGTCAAGCTTTGACTTCTCCATTGCTTCCCAGAGTTGCCTGTTGAATGAGTCATCAGAGGAAGAAGAGGATTGTTGTAGTTACTCAGTTTCCTTTTTCTTCCCTCTTCCTTAGACCTCTTCGGATTGAGACCGGGTAACTATAGGTTCTTTGAACACCACACCCTTTGGTTTCTTTTGAGGAGGTTGAACCTTCTTTGCAATATGAGGCTTAGGATGAGGTTTCCTAGCCGGAGTTCTCTTTTTGGTTTTGGGTTTAGGACGAGGTGAAGGTGAGGAAGAAATTCTAGGAGATGGAGGAGTTGGTTATGGGGTTGCAGAAGCACTAGCAACGGAATGAGCGGGAGAGGGAGAGTGAGATCTTTGGGAAATGGAAGGCATTTTAGTTCTAGCCATTTAGAAATAAGAAAAGAAGAGGCAAGGCTCACAAATTTTGGAGAATAGAGAAGAGAAATACAATGGATCAGGGCACCGAATGAGGAATACAGTGGGTAAATCTGACCTTTTAAAGAGGATTGGAGAGTTGTAATGGAGATTTGAAGCAAATGGACACGTTTGATTGAAGAGAAATGGTTGGAGATAAAGAGTTGTGACCTTCGAGTGATGAGACACCTCGAGTGAGAGGAGGAAGTGCGACGGTCTAAGCTATCGTGTAACTGATATAAGTGACAGTGCTCGAGCAGAAACCCTAGTGCTCGAGTGATGTTCATACTATGCTCGAGTATGTTCATTCTGTGCTCGAGTGATAAACAGACAATTTTGATAAAATGTGTAAAAGCGTACCTAGGTTATGGATTTCTTGCTATATTTTTCATCTTTGTACTTAAATCCTTCAAAATCATTTGAGTAACCATGCACTGGATAGCTTCTGGAAAGAAACTCTTCCTTTCTACTCGAGCACACATTCTTCACTTCAAGCATGTTCATATCATGCTCAGGTGAGGGTCCTCCATACCCGAGTGAGCTCAATTTTCATTGTTGCATTTTAGATAGTCTCTTGGTATTTTTATCTCCTCTGTTAACCCCTATTTTACATATCAAGAAACAGAGTATTTTTAATGGTGATGTGCTCAAGTAGAGCTAACATGCTCGAGTGAGCATAGCTTGTCACTGAGTGACACCTTCTGTGCTCGAGTGACAAACCTTTAAAATGATTTTTAATGCTCCGATGCTAAAGTCAGAATGGTTATCATAAAAAATACATTTAATTAAGATATTTCACAAGAAAACTTACAACTCATTGGGATTAACCATTCTCAATTCTCTTCGAATAAATAGGAATTGATCTTTAGCTATTGGCTTTGTGAAAATATCAGCAAGTTGAAGATGAGTTGGTATGAATTCTACTTTGACATCTTTCTTTTGAACATGATCTCGAATGAAGTGATGTCAGATGTCTATGTGTTTGGTCCTTGAATGTTGTACAGGATTCTTGGCTAAGCTTATGGTACTAGTGTTGTCACAATAAATTGGAATCTCATTTAGATATATCCCCAAATCTTGAAGTTGTTGTTTAAACCATAATACTTGAGAACAACAACTTGCTACAGCTATATATTCAGCTTCAGTCGAGGATAATGAAACTGTGTTATGCTTCTTGCTGAACCATGATACTAGAGAGTGTTAGATCTCATGTTTTGATGATAACAAAGAATATTATAAAAAAGATTTGGTTAATAAATAAGTTTGAACACAAAGTAATAACAAGGAAAATCATCACTTGAAGTAAGCATTGGAGTAATGAAGAAAGGCCAAGAGAAAAAGTTGAGAAACTTGATCAAAAGCAAATTTTCTAAGGCATTACTCGAGTAATGAGACAGAAACTTGAAGTAACCAGAGTCACCTTCAAGTAACCTGCCAACAATACTCGAGTAAGAGTGTAAATTTTTTCAAGTTGTTCTCGGCCTGCCAATGTTACTCAAGTAGCTACTCGAGTAACCAGGTAAATCATTTGGAGTTGCTCTCGGCCTGCCAACGTTACTCGAGTAGCTACTCAAGTAACCAGGTAAAAGTTTTCAAGTTACTCTCGACCTACCAATGATACTCAAGTCTGTACTCGAGTTACTCTATTTCAGAAAATGTGTTGCTCTCAGCATTTTGAACCCTACCAACGTTACTCGAGGAGCTACTCGAGTAACTCACTATGGTAAGCAAAAATCTTAAGGTAGTACTCGAATAACTTGATCTGGTTTTTATCACATTTCATTCAAGGCACTACTCAAGTATGCAGGTATGGGATGACTTATTTAAAGTGAATTACTCGAGTAAGTACTCGAGTATCCAGAGTTATTTTTGAAGAAAAACCTCAAGTCATTACCCGAGTAAGCTATGCAGAATATTTATATTTACTCGAGTATGTACTCGAGTAACAAGGTAATCAAACTTGAAGTGCTCTCGGCCTTGAAATCCTACCAACATTACTGGAGTAAAGCATCGAGTAATCAAAAGTTTATTTGAAGGTTTACTCGAGTTGGTACCCGAGTAACCTATGAAGAAAAGAGTGCATTACCCGAGTAGGTACCCGAGTAAAAAAGTATTTCCAAAGGTTTGAGATTTTTTTTATTCCATGCACTACCCGAGTAATGTTATATCTGTTTGTTGACTTACAGTTCATCAAGTAAGTACTCGAGTAAACTTTAATTAATACTCGAGTAGCTACTCGAGTATGAAAACCCAGAAATTCAGAAATCACTCCAACGTTTATTGTTTTGTTTCTTATATGATTAACCTTTCATTGTATTAGTATTCTTATCATATCCACAGATAAATAATGAAGAAATCTTACCAAATAAGGAAAGTCAAATGCAACGTTCAAATGCCACCTACCACCACCTACCGCAAACGTATGTCTTTCAAATACTGGAAAAGTCAATAGTGGCTGCGCACGCTCCAACGGGCATGAAGAAATATGTTCCAGCAATCATTACCAATGTATCTATATATATAGGAACATCCAAACAAAGAAGATAACAAGAACACACACACACGAACGTATTACCAAGTTCACTACTCTGTTTTATATTATACTTGTAATTCTATGCTTCAGTGATT
This sequence comes from Inga laurina, assembly GCA_963855925.1. Taxonomy (NCBI): domain Eukaryota; kingdom Viridiplantae; phylum Streptophyta; class Magnoliopsida; order Fabales; family Fabaceae; genus Inga; species Inga laurina. The sequence continues at coordinate 11,539,972 of OY979713.1, forward strand.
CTTATTCACTCTGTGAGAGAGATATTTCATTCAAACTCAATATTTGTTATTGAGGTAACTTAAGGTTGTGGAACTTTGAGTTGGGATTTGATTACAACTTGTAAGGGGGAGCGAGTGTCCAGGCGAAGGAAATTGCTTGTACTGAGGTGCCAAGAACCCACTGAATCTTGGAAGTTATAGTAAAACTCTTAGAGAAGCCTGAGGACTGGACATAGGTCAAAGTGGTTGTGGCCGAACCAGTATAACTCTCGGTGTACACCTCAGTGATATTTCTCCTTACTCCTTATTGCTTTATATTCACCGTCAAGTTTTTATTTGCAACGAAATTTTAGTATCACCCAATTCACCCCCCTCTTGGGTGAAACGCTTGCTCTAACAGAGAGCCTCCAAGAAATTGACATTGACCACTGGTACTCTTTCTGTCAGTTTTATATCCTCCGTGATCTGAATTTGAATATGCCATCAAATACTCATTTCCTCTTTTCGGATACCATAAACCAAGTTCCGAAGTGTCTCCTAAATATTTGAAGATTCTTTTTACTGTCTTTGCATGTGATACCTTAGGAGTGGATTGATACCTTGTACACATTCTCACGCTAAACTGAATATCTAGCCTGCTTGCTGTAAGACAGAGTAATGAACCAATCATTCCTATATACTTAGTGATGTTGAAGCTAGGACCTTTTACATCAGCATCCAACAATATTGTAGAACTCATTGGAGTATCAGCTCCATTAGCATTATCTAATCCATACTTCTTCAACAACTCTTTCAAATACTTTGTTTGAGATACAAATATACCATTCTTCTTTTGTTTGATTTGAAGTCCAAGAAAGAAGTTTAATTCTCCCATCATGGACATTTCAAACTCTCCCTGCATAATCTTAGAAAATTCTTAACACATAGATTCGTTAGTAGCACCGAAAATAATATCATCAACATAAATTTGAACAATTAAAATATCATTTTTGTTATGTTTGATGAAGAGAGTTGTATCTACTTTTCCTCTGACAAAATTTTGATCAAGAAGAAACTTGCTTAGTCTTTCATACCAAGCTCTAAGTGCTTGTTTCAAACCATATAATGCTTTCTTAAGTTTGAAAACATAATCAGGCTTTGTTTCATCTTCAAAACCAGGAGGCTGTTCTACATATACTTCCTCTATAACATAACAATTTAGAAAAGCACTTTTCACATCCATTTGATAAAGTTTAAATCCTTTAATCCAAGCAAAGGCTAAGAGTACTCGTATTGCTTCCAATCTTGCCACTGGAGCATATGTTTCCTCATAATCAATACCTTCTTCTTGATTATAGCCTTTGGCTACCAGTCTTGCTTTGTTTCTCACAATGATTGCTGATTTATCAAGTTTGTTTTTGAAAACCCATTTGGCCCCTATAACCGTATGATCTTTAGGTCAAGGAACCAAATCCCAAACTTGATTTCTTTGAAATTGATTTAGTTCTTCTTGCATAGCAATCACCCAATCATTGTCAGATAAGGCTTCTTCCATATTAGAAGGTTCAATTTTAGAAATAAAAGCAGAGAAAGTTACCTCATTGAGGATTCTATTTCTGGTTTTGACACCTTCATGAATATCGCCTATAACTTGATCAATTGGATGATCATTCATATATCTCTATGCTTTTGGTTGGGCATAATCATCGACATCTTCTAAATTTTGAAAATCATTTGTTTCAAAGTCGTTTTGTTTTGAAATAGATTTGTTTTTCTTTATTAAATCCATTTCTTCTTCATCAATATGTTTTGTCTGAGAGTCAAGTTCATCAAACACAACATGAATAGATTCTTCAACCGTACATGTTCTTTTATTGAAAACTCTATAAGCTTTACTTCTATTAGAATATCCTAGAAATAAACCTTCATCGGACTTTGAATCAAATTTACCTAAGTTCTCTTTACCATTGTTGTGAATGAAGCACTTACATTCGAAGACATGTAGATGAGCAAGATTTGGCTTTCTTCCTTTGTAGAGTTCATATGGCGTCTTTCCAAGTGATTTGCGAATATATGCTCGATTTGAAATGTAGCAAGCAGTACTCATTGCATCTGCCCAAAATACTTGTGACATTTCTTTTTCATTAAGTATTGCTCTCGTCATTTCTGTAAGGACTCTGTTCTTTCTTTCCACTACTCCATTTTGTTGGGGTGTCCTATGAGCGGAGAAGTTATGATCTATTCCTTCGTTGTTGCAGTAGTCTTCAAATAGTTGATTATCAAATTCTCCTCCATGGTCTGTCCTAATAGAAACAATAGAAATACCTTTCTCATTTTGAACCTTTTTAGCAAACATAATAAATTCAGCAAATGTTTTATCTTTTGAAGCAATAAATATAGTCCATGCAAATCTTGTAAAATCATCGACAATTACTAAAGTATATAAATTTCCTCCAAAACTTTTTACTCTTGCTGGTCCTACTAAATCTACATGAAGTAATTGTAAAGGTTTAGAAGTAGAAATATCATACTTTGTTTTGAATGAAGATTTAGTTTGTTTGCCTTTTTAATATGCTTCACAAATCATATTATCTTTGAATTTGAGTTTGGGAAGACCAACAACTAAGTCTTTTCTAATCAATTTGTCAAGTTGATTCATATTGACATGAGCCAAATGCTTATGCCATAACCAACTCTCCTCTGATCGACTTAGAAAACAATTTTCAGAAGAATTTGAATTTAAATCAATAGTATAACAATTACCGTCCCTTTGAGCTCGAATCTTTGCCTTGATAGATTCTTTATTTAATGGCAGATCTTTCTTGTTTACTATCAAGCATTCTTTTGAGTCAAAAATCACCCAGTTATCTTTGTCAATACTTTGGCTTACGCTCAGGAGGTTGTGGCATAATCCTTCAACATAGTATACTTGCCGATTTGAACTCCATTGGATTTTCCCACTTCACCAATTCCAGCAATACGTCCAGATTGATTACCTCCAAATGTTACCTTTCCTCATTCTCTGGTTTCCAGCATGGTGAACTTATTTTTGTCACCAGTCATGTGTCTCGAACATCCACTATCAATATACCACTTGTTTGCTTGTGATGCTTTGAGACATACCTAGCGTAAGATGATCAAGTTTTAGGTACCCATACTTTCTTGGGTCCTTTGTGGTTAGTATGTGATGCATGTGTCCCTTTCGAAACCCATTTATATGTTCCAATAACTTGTCCTCTTTTAAAATAACATGACCAAGTATAATGTCCTTTCCTATTACAATAGCTACATAACGCAAAGGGATTTGATGTATGCATAGAATTCCTGAAATATTTAAGATACGTTCTACTACTATTCTTCTTATATCCCCTATTCTTATCATGATCAGATTTATATCCAATTCCAGATTTATCAAATGAAACTTTTTAAGAATTTAGAATAACTTTGAGAGTTTCACTTCCCTTAGTAAATTTTTCAACAATTTTTGTTAAATCACTCATTTTCTTATCTTTCTCCTCACATATTTTACATGATGATATGATAGTATTTTCTAATTCTTTTACTTTCTTCTTATAACTAACCATTTCTTTAGCTACTTTGATGAATTTTGTATGTAATGCATTATATTCAGATAACAACTCATCATAAGTTGGTTCAGAATCACTTACCTCAGAATCTGATTCTTCTTCCTTGGCTACCAAGCATAGATTTGCTACTTCGTCATTGTCACTTTCTTCATTTGACGAACTATCACCCTAGATAGATGATATATATGCTTTCTTTTTTTTGCTTCTTTTTGTCTTTGTTTCTGAAGCATTCGGATTTGATGTGTCCAAGTTTCCCACATTCATATCATACTATCTGTTGTTCTTTGTTTTCTTTCTTGCTTGGTCCACCTTGATAATTTTTGAAGTTCTTTTGACCTCTTCTATAGAATCTCTTGAATTTTCTTACGATCATTCCCATTTCATCATCATTAGGAACATCTTCATTTTCAGAAGACACTTCTTCTTCCTTGATAGCCTTAAGTGCAACTCCCTTTTTCTTTTTATCATCGAACTCTTCAAGTTCCTTTTTGAATCTCAACTTCCCTTCATACTCAGAAAGACTACCAAAGAGAGCAGCTACGGATCTCATAGATTCTCCTTTAGCTTCTTCGATAGCTGTCACATTTGCTTCCCATTTTTTCGTAAGAATATTAAGAATCTTTCTTACCTGGGAATTTTGATCAAAAGATTTTCCAAGTGTAGATAATTGATTAACAAGATGAGTATACCTGAGTTCGAATTCTGATATACCTTCTCCAGGTTTCATATGAAATAGATCATACTCTGTAATTAGAGTATTGACTCTATTTTCTTTGATTCCAGATGTACCTTCGTGAGCAATTTCAAGAGCATCCCACATATCTTTGGCAATTGGTAGAGTACATATTCAAAAATATTCTTTTTGACTGAGAGCACTCTCTATCATTAAAATAGCTTTACTATTTAATGTTACTAACCTTTTATCATTTTCGTCAAACTCCTCTAGGCTTTTCTTAACGATTCTATCTTCGATTTTCTTCATTGGAACATAGTCACCATCATGTATTACATTCCACAAACCGTACTCGTTAGCCATCACGAACACTCTAAACTTGGCTTTCCAGAATGAAAAATGTTCTCCAGCAAAACCTAGAGGTCTAGTGATTGAAGCTCTGTCGGAAGAATGTTCTCACCCATTGTTGCCATTTATCGGATCCTTCTCAAGCTGTTAGGCTCTTCGGAAAAGACCTTACTCTGATACCAAATGAAAGAGGCAAGCTTCACCCAAGAGGGGGTGAATTGGGTGACGTGATAAATTTTTGCTTGATGTGGTGATATGAAGATAGAGTAGACAAAGTAAAATAGAGAAGATTGGAACACAGAGAGTTATACTGGTTTGGCCTAACAACCAGACCTACGTCCAGTCCTCAGAGATAAAGACCTATTGAGATTTTCACTATTCTTCCAATATTCAATGGGCTCTTAGAATGCCACAAAACAACAATTGTCCTCGAACGGACTACGAGGAGAAATATTCTTACACTAAGAAATTTCTCTCCCCTTAAGACAAGTCTTATGTGCAGAAAAACAACCTATGACCTTTCCCACTTACTTATGTATACAAGTCTTATGAGCAATAGCGTTCTCTCCTGCTTACACCACTGTAAGTCTTACGATCAGCAACGTTCTCTACTGCTTGTATCTTATAAGTCTTATGAGTGGAAGGTTTAACTAGGAATTCTCTCAACTGCTTCTCTCATAAGGATATCTACCCTCTCAAGGTCCCAATACCTTGAGATTAAATGAAAATAGAATTTGAATTGTATAAAGACTCTCTTACAGAGCAAGTAGATGAACACTGATTATGTATACAGAGAAAATATGAATAAGAGAGACTTGTGTATATGCTTGTGAATTCTTGTGCTTCGTTGTTGTATTGGATCTCTCTGGAACTCTGTATTTATAGATGTTCAGTTTTTGCCTGTTTGAATAGCGATCATTGTGGAGCGGGGCATGTTACTATGGAATGGCATGCGCACGTTTGAAAACTTTTAATGTAGTAGGTGTGTGCTTGTCTTGATGTTGTCTGCCGTTGTTTCACTTCCTTCATGTCTATTTATTTCAATGTTCATCCTCCTGTATCACACTTATAAAATATTCAAAATGATGTTAAATAATAATAATAAGTGATAAAAAGGTAAATAAATAACATTAAACCATATTTGGATTGAACGCTGTGACACTTGGTGTATTTGGTCTTTTGGTAGAGTATCACTCAGTATGGATGGGCTCACTCGAGTGATCTCCTTATTTTTCCCTTTGTTCCTTAATTTTGAACTTGCACTCGCATAGGATTTCAGAGAGACAAATCTCTCACTCACGAGTGATGTTGGGCCTCACTCAAGCACAACTCCTTCTGCTCGAGTGGCCTTGCATTTTACACTGGGAGACTCTTCTCTGGACAGCACTCGCATACCATTTTAGCAAGAGTGAGATTTTGCACTCGCAGGTGATGTGGGCCCTCACTCGAGCACACATACTCTCGCGAGTGCTGATGTGTCACTCGAGCATATGAAACTTCACTCGGGCATACTTGTGCTTCTCTGACTTTCATGACTCTCGGCCAAACACTTGCAGTCCCTCACTCGCTAGTGCTCGACTACAAAATAGCTTCATGCTCGAGTATTGATTTCCATGCTCGAGTACGCCAAGGAAGAATGACAGGACTTGCTCTCGGCCAAGCACTCGCAGTCTTTCACCCGCATGTGCTCGAGTGAGAAAGACTCTTATGCTCGAGTGTTATCTCCAGTGCTCGAGTGAATTAGTAAAAATGATAATAGCATGCTCTCGGGCAAACACTTTCTGGCTATCACTCGCACCTGCTCGAGCATCGAAGAGTTCTATGCTCGAGTACTTGATTCATGCTCGAGTACACTAGTTCATTTTGATAGCAGGTACATAGAACTTTTCTATATGAATTTAGTAACTTTGTAAACATTCCTTAAACTTATAAAACTATAATTTGTACACAATTGTCTTTTTTTATCATCAAAACTTAGGGTCTAACAGGGGGTAGACGCGGGGCAACAGTAAAGAGCATAGATGCTGATGAATTGCAACAAGTCCACTTGTACATCTTGAACAATGTTGATGAAGTTCAATATTACATGAATGCCCATAAAGAAATTGTACAGAAACAAAATAGTCGAATGACTAAATAAAGGTTAATCAGGGAGCATAACAGAACTTTTGCACATTGGTTCAAACAAAAGGTTGACGGAGAAGAATGTGTTTTTGATACAATAAATTGGTTAGCACGTGGTCCTAAAGTTGATGTCATAAGTTGGACTTCATTTGTGATCAATGGTTATACCTTTTACATGAAGTCCCTAGATGATAAGAGCACCATCCAGAACAATGGTGTTGTATTAGTAGCTGAATCTATGCACTTCTCTAGTTCGAAAGATAAGAACCCTATATTGGCTGCCATACCTTATTATGGGGTGATTGAAGAGATTTGGGTGGTTGACTATGTTAAAATTAGATTTCTCATTTTCAAATGCAAGTGGGTTGATATCAATAATGGTGTGAAGATCGATAGGTTAGGATTTACATTAGTAGATCTGAATAGTAGAAGTTTTGGAGATGAACCTTTCATTATGGCAGATCAGGCGCAACAAGTGTTCTATATCATTGATCAGGCAAATAAAATGTGGTCTGTAGCTCTCCAAGGAAAAAGGGTCGTTGATATTGATGAGAAAAGTCACTGAAATTATGATCTTCTTGAGACTCCTTCTTTTTCCAAGGGTCTACCAGAACTGAATGAAGAAGATGAAGCAAATAATGTGCACGGCACAAGAAATGATCATCACGATGTAATATGGGAGGATATCTCTTTATGATACTACTTTGACCTTAACAAACTAAAGCAATTATGATTATGATTTATATCCGAAGAATATGTTTAGTTATTTTATCGATATAGTCTTCACATGTCATAGCTTAGGATTTATCTTTCTTTGTTGTTGTTATAGGAAAATGATGAATCCCCAGCGTCCTAGTGTAGAGGATCAGCCACCTCCTACACCTTTGAGTCAGCCACCTAGTGCTCAGTAGAGTCAGCCAGCTAGTGTTAACCAGGGCGAGCCTAGCAATGCTCCGAGCCAGGGTCATAGTAAGCGCAGTAGCTAGTCTTTATGGAGGGGTAGACGTGGCACACGGTTGACAGATGTTTCCCTTAGTTGGAGTGCAGGCCAAAAGATACCGATTGAGTTTGATAGATATTGGAAACCAATCGGGCCTAATGCACAACGATATAGGAGTTTCGTCGGCCTCCTTGCACGTAACAAGCCGAGCATCTTGATAGAGGAGTGGAGAAATGTTGATGCAAAGGTGAAGCAGCATATTTGGGACACTATTCAGGTATACAATTCTCTTATATATGTAATTAATTATTATCAAATGTCACAAATTGTCACTTACTCCTTCAATGCATGCATTTCAGCTCACTTACGATGTTCCTCAGAGTGAGATCTTGTACAACAAGATGATGACGTATTGTTATGAGCGCTTAAGACAAATCTTGTGATGATGTATTGTTATGAGATCTTGTGCAACAAGACGATGCAAGTTTAAGACAAATCTGACCAACAATTACATTCATATTAAGGTGAAAGATGGTCAGCCTCGTCCTAATCTGTGCGACCAGTATACATTTCTTGATCAAGCGACTTGGCAAGAATTTGTTAGGCTTCGGACTACTCCAGAATCTTTGGTTAGTTGACTTATTTTTTGTTTTATTTAATTAGCAATTATCTTAATTGATTATAACACTTTCCTTTTGTTTCATTTCTTATTCGTAGGCAAAAAGCACAAGAGAGTGGTAGAAAGAATGATTGCCCTCATACAATGTCTCGTGGGGTTTATGCAAAGGCTAAAAGAGACTTGTTGGCGGCCAAACGAAAGAGATTAGAAGAAGCATCTCAATCCAATCCTTCTGTTCTTCTTTCTCCACCATCTCCGATTCGTCGAGAAGAAAAATGGCAATTTGCCCTCCAAAAGAGGAGTGGGTCTTATACGAGTGAACAATCTCGTATAGTAGGTGAAAGAATTGTAAGTATATATCGTTATTGTAATTAATTACATAAGAAACGTACATTGTTACTTATGTTTGTTATTTTGTATTATCTTACAGAAGGAACTTAGAAAAACCAAGTTGAGGGCTCTTTTAAGTCGGAGGGCAGGAATGATATTCTAACAGTTGCTACTGGAAAACATGAGCATCCAGGCCGTGTTAGGGGAGTTGGAGGAGGGGTAGGGATATGGGATTACTTTGGAGCCCCCGTATGCCATTCCTCAAACATCGTGACTAGGGAGGAATTGGAGACTATGTTGGCCATTGCAAGAGCAGAAGCAAAGGCCGAGGTTGAAGCATCATTTGATGCACTATTAGAGACCCGGTTGAGCAAGATGAAAGAGGAAATGATAGTGTTTATGAGCTCAAGACAAGATACCAGTGCTCCCCAGCCACAATCGATTGATCCTAATAAGCAGAGCACTAAAGGTAGTTGTTGCAACATCGAGCAGTCATCAGAGGGTCCTAACCTGGAAATTACTAAGCTTTGTGATCTTTTTGTCGAGGATCCTCTGAGACGGTTAGTTGCACGGGGTAGTGTGCATAACCTAGGATCAACTGTTCACCACGGACAAATGGAAGGTGATCAAGTCTGAGTGTCAGTTGATGAGGTGATTATTGCAGATGTACCTATCCCTATCCCTTCTGATGAATTCAAGATCGTTAGCGATGTCTTGGGCACGTTCATCTTGTGGCCAACGAAACTTGTTTCTGGTCGAGCAGAGGAAAGTCCGATCAAAGCCCCACCAAGTCTAGCTCCCTTCACTCAGCAAGAAGTTTGACAGCCTCTATTGAATATCATGCAACAAGTGATTCTGATGGCATATGATAAATCCTTCAAAACAAGAGAGTGGCCTACGAATTCAGTTGTTGGATAGTCAGGGGTGACATGCTATCTTGAGAGGGATGATTTGATGTCCCTGGTAGCTCCTAGACAAAATCTTATGATTGGGATTGTCCAAGTGTTCTTAATGTAAGTAGCTTCTGAAATTCAAAGTAAATATTTTAAAAGTTTCACCGTTTACCTTTTATTTATGTGCTTGCATTATTCTAGGTATATGCATCGTAGGTTGGTCTCCTCTGGCAAAAGCAAAAACTTTGGATTCTTATGCCCCCATCACATCCAAGGAAAGGGACCACTGCTGCTAGTAGACATAGATACTTATCAGAGAGGCTTAGTGAAACTGAGACTGAGTGTTTCTTGGCACCATATGTGCATAAGTAAGAAACAAACTGATATTTTATAATTTATATAATGTTTTATGTTTGCTTAATATTCTACTATTTTTTTCAGTGATCATTGGCAGTTGCTTCTTCTATGCAAGAGTAGTTACACTGTCATCCTCTTATGTTCCCTCCACTTCAAACCAGGGAATAATTTGAAAAAGACCATGAGTTCGTTAGTTTTCTTGTATTATTACCTTTTGTATGCAAAGTTTATGGAATTTGTGTAAAACCAATAACCTTTGTCATTGTGATGATCATAGGGCTATGCGGACATACCTACACGGTGCTTGTGGTAAGCATGTTTGTGACTTAAAGGTCCCTATATGGATCATGCCAAAGGTTAGTACATATGGATTTGTTTAAAGAATTTAATAAGACATGCCTTTATATTTGTTTTAATGACATCATGTTTTTTCTCAGAGCCGTAGGCAACCACAGGGGTCCAACTTATGTGGTTTTTATGTTTTGAGACACATTTACAATATTATCACTCTAGGCACGACTGATTTTACTCAAGAGGTAAATTTATATTTCAGAACTTTTGTTTTACTTTATTGTTTTTAAGTTACTAAGTCAATGTTTCGTCTGGTTTTGGTGTTACAGATGTTTGATCTTGCTGATCCCTTTCCTGAAGAAGATATTGATTTCATTCGCACATGTTGTGCTAAATTCATCTATGAGCTATTACAAAAATAGTGATTTTTTGAATCCAATGTTACATTGTACATTATTTTTCTCATATGTATTGCTAACAAGGTTTATGTATTTGTGTAGGACAATTTCTGTGATATGGGTAATATAAGAGGCATTGTATTTGAGGGACCGACCTTTGTAATTTTTCTTCCCTTTGTATTCTGTAAAGTTGAGGAATTTTTGCTGTTACTTGTATCAATACTTGAATTTTATTGCTGCCATTGTCATTTCAAAGTTTTGCATCCATTTCTGATCAAATTCTTCTGTTTGGACATTCCTTCATGTTTTTAGTTTTAGACAACTTCATGTTGCACATTGTTTTCTGTTTGAACTTCATGTTTTCTGTTTGGACATTTCCTTCATGTTTTTATTGCTGTCATTTGGTCATCCTTACTGTCTAATTACAAATGAATCATCAATGTATGACTGTACTGGCTTGTATGAACATTAATTTGTTGCTGCTATAGACTGCTGCTTTTGAATTTTGAAATTGAAATCAGTGATTGTTCTGTACTATTCTTAAAATTGGAGCATCCAATGCGTGTATATATAATAAAAGGGACGTTTTTTAAAAAAATGAAGCTTTAAGACCGGTTGTAGTCACAACCGGTCTTAAAAAGTACTTTAAGACCGGTTGTGGGCATAACCGGTCTTAAAGGTCAGACCTTTAAGACCGGTTGTTCCCAAAACCAGTCTTACCCTTTAAGATCGGTTGTGGGCACAACCGGTCTTAAAAGTGTGACTTTTAAAATGGTTATAACAATCGGTCTAAAAAATAACAGAGTTTTTAGACCTGCTTTATCAAAACCTAATACAGAACCGGTCTAAAAAGTCATTTTTCTACTAGTGACTAGAGCTTGCCTAAACTTATAGGAACTTGGGGAAAATGAGGTTTTTCTATTTTAACTCTATAGACGTGTTCCTTTACACTCCTAATCAGTTTATTAACTATTTAATTAGGTTATAACTACTATTTTGGACCAAATTTCAGCAGCATAACCCCTAGGCCTCTACATTTCCAAATTTTCAAATCAAAGACAATCCGGTAAAATTTCACCAATTAAATTGTCCATAACAGCTAAAATAGTCAATATACAAAGGTTTGGAAGTTGCTTCAAGCTCCTTCTAGCTTTTTTGAAAGTGGCCAAAACCCTAGCTCTCTTCACAATAAAAATTGATCTTTCCAAACCTTGAATAACATAGTAGAGTAGCTTAGGAATGGAGTTATACGAGTCAGGAACCAATTTACCAAAGAAATCACTTACATTTGCAAGCTTTTTCTTCTCTTTTGTAACACCCCAAATTTTATTCACCAAGAATGTATTGTAATTATTGAACATATTTAAAAAAATGGTGAATATTTATGGCCAAAGAAATTAAATATTGGAAATTGAAAGGTTAACATGTTTTTAGTGAAATCGCATGTGAGGCAATGAATTTATGATGTGGTTTTGGAAGACTAAGTGATGAGAAAAATTTAAGGTATTTTATACCATGAAATTAAACATCCTAAGCTTTAATTTGATAGGTCATATGAATCATTTGAAGCTATATACAAAGAGTTATGAATTTTTGAAGTTAGCCCGAAAAATCTGGAAAGTTGATGCAGCAGCATCCAAACAATTTAATTCTGGGAATTTTGTGCTTCTAATTGGCTAAAGTCCATATTTTTCCTTGAAAGTAGATAAAATAAGGGTTCCATATCTTTTGGAATCACTCCAAAACTATGTCTACAAATTTAGTTATGATTTTTCAAAGTTTGGGCAGAAAACCTACCTTAATTGACATGAATCCAAAAATGGGAATAATTTGTGTTGGAAAATGATGTAATTTTGAAGCAAATGCATATAAGCCCATTTGGCCTATCATATAGGAAGTGGGACATGAAAGTGGGCTGACCAAAGTGGGAAATATTATGTACAAATTCAATTGGGCTTTATGTACATACATGTTAACATGTTTGGAATTTTTGGAAAATTGTCATTAAATAAAATATGATAAGATATATTATAAAAAATATTTTCTCATCTTCCTCCTCATTTTAGACTCCATAACATACCTGAATATAGAGAGAGAAGAGTTTAGAGAGAGAAAGGGAAGAGAACTCACAAGGTAAGCCTGTTTCTCTGATGATTTAGTAGCTAACACATATAACTCCGCTCCTAAGCTATTCTTCTGTGTTTTTAAATGTTGTGAAGCTTATCTTTGTGTGTTGGGAGCTAGGGTTTTCATTCACCTTAAGTAAAGCTAGGAGAAAGTGAAAGGTAACTTTCAAACCTTCTTATATTGACTATTATGGCTGCTGTGGACAATTTAATCGGTGGAATTTCGTCGGATTGTCTTTATTTGTAACATTTAGAAAAGTAGCATTAGAAGTGTTATGCTGCCAATAGTTGGATTAAATGGTTTTTGTAACCTAATGAAATAGTTGATAAAGTGATTAGAAGTAGAAAAGAACACGTTTGTGAAGTTAAAATTGAAAAACCACGATTTTTTCTAGAGGATGACATAGTTTCGGCCATGCCTATATCTAGGTGTAGGAGTTAGAATTTTAATGATTTGATGGTTCTATTGAGTTCAGGAGGGAAAATTAGGTGGGGTTATAGTAGGTCACTTTTTTAGAAAAACCTGAAAAACATAATTATGAAAATGCCCCTGAAACGCTTAAAGTGGGGTTGCCAAAGGCAATTTCATCTTTTGGCAATAAATTTGATAACTCTGAGTCTGAAAATGGATTTCTTGTGTGAAAATATATTGGAATAGCTCTAGTAAAAATTTCAGGAAAATAACAGTCAGACCGGGTACAGCGGGGCTGAGCAAGGGTCCTAGGGGCATTTTGGTAAATTTTCACTATAGGCTAATATAACCACAATAAACATTGTGGTTGTACCTAAAATGATATATGAATGGGTTTTAACCTAATTCTTATATATTTAACATTTTAGGACCAAGTTGGGAGCCTAAGGTTGACACCTTTTATGAGGCACACGATACGGGGTGAAAGAGCTTTAAGGTAGGAACATTATCTTTCATTCATCATGCCATAGTTCATATGATTGTTGGGATGCCGTTGTTTGTGCTTTTTAATCAACCTGGTTTTCTTAGACGAGGCAGTTAGTGCTGGAGGTGCACTTACACTTGGGAGTTGGGTCATAATTCAACTAGTGTACGATTAGTGGGGCAAGAGCCCTACTCGTGTATACATGACGATGGTGTTTGATGTTTTATATTGTTCATTAATTGGTGCATACATAGTGCATATCATATTTACTTCTCACATTTTATATGAAGATATTATGTTTCTTCTGGGATTTCTTGGAATCTCACCCCTTTTTATGAAATAAAATATCTCAGTGGGCGCCAAAGGCTGAAAAGGGAAGGACGTAGATATTTGGAACTGACGGGCACGTGTCATAAGATGAAGACGAAGTTCGTGGTTATGTATAGTCTATGTTTAAAACCTTTTTGCGTATTCTGTAAGATTTGTAAATATTATCGAGTACTGTATGGTTGATTCAAGTTTGTAAATAACTATTTTTATCAGTATATATGTACTCCTTTGTATGCCAGTGGAACTTAGTCTCTATTACTTTATATATATTGAAATTGAACCAGTTGTTGACATCTTTTTCTCTCCATTTTCACATGCACTTCATGTCAAAAATGAGAAGAGGACAAAGATGAGAAATATTTTATGAGTCCATGCTTATGTCATCTTTAAGTATGCTCATGTCATAATTCAAAAATTGAATTTTATGTACAAAAACCCTTAGGTACATGTAACTATGCTCATTAAGTCCCACAAATATTTTCTTCTTTATACTACATGTAGCAGACACCTATGGGTCCTTCCATTTGATCTTAATTTGCTTCACAACTTGTTTCGGTTACATATACAAGTATAGTTCCAATATTAGTCAAAATTGCACTTTTTACTTAACTTTTCCATAAATTCATATTGCATTGACCAAAATATTCTAAATATATTTTTCTCCTTTTTTCCTTACTTAATTTATATTAAATTCAATTCAGAAAATAATTAATTTTGTGCTAAATTGGCAAACTTACAAGTTTGCCATTACATCTTTCCTTCATTTTCGAACTTCTGGCAGATTTTCTATCCAAAATTTGAAAAATCATAACTAAATTTGTAGATATTGTATCAATGTAATTCCAGAGGCTATAAAACCCTTATTAAGTCTAGTTTCAAGAAAAATATAGCCTCTCACCAGTTGGAAGCAAAAAAATCCCAAAATTAATTTCTTTGAATGATGTTTAGAAACTTCACAGTTTTTCTAAGCTAAATTCTAAAATTCATCACTTTTTGTATAAAAATATAATTGAGTTATATGACCTATCAAATTAAATTGTACGATATCTTCTTTCATTCTACAAATTTTCATAAATTTCTACCATCGTTTGGTCATTCAAAACCACATGACAAACACACTGCATCACAGGCGATTTCATTGAAAACACTGTTCAACTTTCAATTTCCAATATTAATTCCTTTGGCCATAAATATTCAAAATTTTATTGAATATTTGAAAGAATTACAATACATTCTTAGTGAATAAAATTTGGGGTGTTACAGTTGTCTACCACTAAAATAAATTTCATCCCCAAAATTTGCTACATATTCATAACCATAAACTCCGAGGAAACACTTTTGCATGTCTTACTGACATTATTTCCGTTAATCAAGGTCTGTTATATACAGACTAAGATCCCTAAAATTCCTCGATTGGCTTTTTGCTCATAAATTATCATATCTACCAAATGCATTATTTTACGGCTCAATGCGTCAGCGACAACATTAGCCTGCCTTGGATAATATTTACATTCCAGGTCTTAATCTTTCAACAACTCTATCCACTTACACTGCGTGATATTTCGCTCTTTTTTATCATATACATATTTCAACATTAGAGGTCACAATTCAACTCTAAAGTTACGCTATAAAAGCAATATTTCTAGATTCAATAAAAACATTATTACTACCAACTCAAGATTATGGATGAGATAGTTCAATTCCTGAAGCTTCAGCTAACAAGATGCATATGCCCTCACCTAGCTCGCATCAATTCACATCTCAATCCATGCCTACTTGTATATGGGATTATCAGTGTAAGTACTTTAATAAATTTTCGTCATCAATTTTCTGAAGCTCCTCTCATAGTCATCATCCCATGCATAATGTTGAGTTTTGGGGAATTTCGGTATAGGCCCTTCACACTAATGAACAAGGTACAGAATACTGTGTATCATAACCATAGTTTCTGGCCTACCTAGTTTAGTACTGCTTCCACTTTACCAAAATTTATCAGGATCCCTTGCTGTGAGACTATGTGGCCTAGAATTGTTACCTCTGAAGCCATAACTCACATTTATTTAAGCTGGTATAAAGTTGCTTTTCCCCTTTCCGGGTTCAACATCTTTCACCAATATGTTATCAATAGAGATTGCCACAAATTGGACCATGTGTAGATGAAAAATTTGATTCATACGCTTGATAAACATAGTAGGTACATTTGACATCAACCATACAATAGTAGACAATCAAGAATCAAGTCCACTAATGATTTATGTCCCTCAGCATTCATTATACCATTCATACATACATCGATTGTGACAACCCTGACACCTATGGGTATATGCACAGTCTATTCGTATGGGAATCTATGCAGACCTACCAATTCTACTACCCTTTCTAGGGTAGCCCATTCACATCCTCCGAAACAAATTCAAGAGAATTCGTCAGCCTACCATGCTTTCGAAATATGATTCCCTACTATCCTTTATTCATACATTTCAACACACTATCTGCCATCCACCAATTGACTCCTAGTAAAGCCTTAAGTTAGTAGAATAGGAGGTAAATCAATTCTTTCTTTCATTAGGATACTCTACCCTTATTGTACAGGGAAAGCAAAAGCCACTCAAACTTTTTATTTTCTGTCTCAACCTTAAAACCCTATCTCATGGCTACTTTCGTTTTATCAATACTAGCGGAAAAATCATTTCCAAGACCGATTAAAAACGACATTTTAGATTGGTTTTGGATGCGGTATTGATACAGCCGATCTTAAAAGTCTACTACCTTTTAGACCGATTCAAAAAAAAAAGTTTTAACACAGGTTATTTATAAAACTAGTCTAAAAATAATTATTTTTAGACCGGTTATCGAAGAAAAAAGTCTAAAAAGTTCAACATATTAGACCGGTTCTCAAAAAAACTAATCTAAGAAGTTCAAATTTTTAGACCGGTTTTCTACAAAAAAAAAGGTCTTAAATTAATACTTTTAAGACCAGTTTTATAAATAACCAGTCTTAAAGTAATACCTTTAAGACCAATTTTTCATAAAACCGGTATAAATGTACTTTTTAGACTGATTTTGGAAAGAACTGGTCTAAAACTATTTTTGAAAAAAAGAATTGCTCCGTTTAAAATATTTACCCAGCCAGCAAGTCAGCCATTTCTCCTGTTAAAACATTTCACTCAGCAAGTAGCTATTTCAACAACACAAATAGAATCACAAACGGAATAAACTTTCAATCACAGGCAGAATCATAAAACTATGGCCAAAATTAAATACTTCATACACTGTCTTCTCAGGCAACCCAAACTAATTCAAATGGAAACAAAGTTCATCATCATCATCAACACTTATTCATTATGGCCAAATTACTTTATACACACTCTTCTCAGGCTGATGATCACTAGCTAGCTTTGGAACATCTACAATAAGTCACCTCATATGCTTCATTTTCCTAAGACAACATCAAAAACGGTAGTTTTAATTTATATATACCAATAACAATAAACAAAATTCAAATATAGTTCATGATAATTATTTTAGCTAACTAACCTTGAATGTAGTTTTATAAAGGTATATCCTCCCATATCCCTTCATGATGATCGTTCCTTGTGCCGTGTTCATTGTCTGCTTCATCTTCTTCATTCAATTCTAGTAAACCCCTAGAAAAAGGAGTATTAAGAAGATCATTTATTGAATGACTTTCCTAATTAATATCAATGACCCTTTTTCCTTGAAGAGCTACAGACCACATTTTATTTTCCAGATCTCACTTACTAGATGAATAATTAGAGGTATCATGATGCCAAAAAAAGAAGGAAGAAAAAGCTTCTCAAGCTGGCACTAGATCAAATATCCTTCATTTTCCAGTTCATCCAATATTTTTGTCTCAATGACTTTATTACAAATAGCATTGAAGAAGAAACAAAGTCTAGTCAAAATATGTTGAAGATCATATTCGGCAATGCCTTGAATACCTATTGGGAGTAGTTGTTGCATTAAGACATGACAATCATGCAACTTTAGCCCTACTAACTTGAAGTCTTTCATCGACACAAGCTTCATAACATTTGAAGAATATCCTGAAGGAACTTTGATGCCATGTAAATACTGACAAAAGCTTCTTTTCTCATCCTTAGACAAAGTATGAGTAGCTGGAGGACAAAAGTTCTCTTACCATATGGCTTTGGATGCAAGTCTTCTCGTATCCCCATTTCTTGCAAATCTCATCTTTCCTTCACGCCATCCTTAGAACTACCTTGTATGTTAAGCAGTGTCCCAACAATACTATCACAAATGTTTTTCTCCACATGCATGAAATCAATACAGTGTCTCACATCAAGATTGGTCCAATATGGAAAATTGAAGAAGATAGACCTCTTTTTTCCATTTACTTTTTTTATTACTATTCTTTGTGGTCTTACCTAAGATAACATTCATATTTTTCACCTTTTCATAAACTTGCTCCCCAGTCAATGCCTTCAAGGAATCTTCAAACTCTTATCCACCAAAAAAAAGCTTTCTTCAATCTATAATACGGGTAGCCTCGTCTAAGAAATATCTTATGGCCAAGATACACTATCTTTCTTCCATGTTGAAGTTGATAGTAGCATGTTCCTTCTTCACAAATTAGACATGCTTTATGGCCTTTAACACTATATCCTAACAAGTTTCCATATGTAGAGAAGTCATTTATAGTATAAAAGATCATCGCTCGCATTTTAAAAAACTCCTTCTTGTTCGCGTCAAAAACATCAACACCTTCATACCTCTTTCAAGTCTTCGATCAAGGGTTCTAGGTAAACATAATGTCATTTCCAGGTTGTTTTGGTCCCAAAATCAACATAGACAATAGATGTACTTTCATTTCATGCATCACAGAGGAGATAAGTTGTAAATTACCAACATAACAGGCCATAAACTATGTATACTACTCAGGCTACCAAAAGGATTCATGTCATTCGTGCTAAGCCTAAGCCTAAGGTTCCTAGGCTCTTCACTAAAGGCAAGAAATAATTGATCAATTTTCTTCCATGGAGAAGAATCAACCGAATGTCAAAGCTTTCCATTGAATATCATCTCATTCACATGCCATCTCAAATTTTTTGCATCGTTTTCATTAGGAAACAAGTGCTTGAACCTTGGTATGATTGGAAGATACCACAACACTTTTGCTGGGGCATTATTTGATTTGTTCCTCAAGGTTTCACATATCGAACACTGTTGTTCCTCTTCATACTCTTTTCTGTGCAACATACAATCATTAGGACATGTATAGATCTTTTTATACTTTATCCCTAGTGGACACAATATTTTCTTAGCATCGTAGTATAGAGAAGGCAACACATTATCATCTGGAAGCATGTCGTTAAAAGCTCAAGCATTTCTAAAAAACTCTTGTTGCTCCATCCATTTCGTGCTGTCAAACTTACCAATTTCAATATTGCGTTCAAAAATTGGTATTTTTTACACCCCGGGTATAGCGGCATCTTAACATCACTGCACATATTACCAAAAGCCCCTTCTCCTATATCATGAATAATATCCTCTATCTCATTATCCGTATCAATGTCATTATCATCATAGGTCACTCCCCCTGTTGAGATGAACTTGGCATTTCTAATTCTTCACCATGCCATACCCATACTGTATAACTCTTACAAAATCCTTAACAAATTAAATGTATATATATATCTGCAGCACTTAGTTCCTTCTCATTCAAACATAATACATTATCATCGGCATTTCTTTTAGCGAAGTCTAAAAAACCCCTTACCCCATTATCATATTCAATACTTGTTCGTTTATCTTTTATCCAACTCTAATCCATATGTATCTCAATACTTGTAGTACCCTATATCCAACAACAAAAAGATAGATAAAAAAACAACTACCAAAAGTTTTAGAGATTTAAATGAATTTTTAACATGCACCATTTTAAACTAGTTTTGTTTCAACAAACCAATAACACTGACAATCAAATAATGACACTAAATTTAAACAGAACTTAGAATGGTATTACTCTAGCCAAAGATCACAAGTCAGAGCATCATATTTACTTTCAGTCCAAAACAAGAAAAACATATATGTAGTAATAAAGTCATCACATAGTATTCCCTTTCACCTTAATTACTTTTTTGTTCAATTATTTCGTGTCTAACTATATTGTCAGAGTTAATATTGTTGAGAATAAGCAAATACAAGCTGAAAGTTGAGGGCTTTTAATTAACAGAACACTAAATCGATTGAAGACCAAGACTGAGATTCTACAGAAAGTCACATTGGTGTCGACTGAGGTTAAAATGAAGTCCTCAAATTCATGTCACTGACAAAGGGAAGTCACGGCATAGGAGAATTGTTACTAAGGATAATAGAGGTGGCAGCGGAGGAGTGTGGCGATGATCAAAGAACAACGACTACGAACATAGCAAGGACAGCGGTAATGATAGAGGAGAGTTGAGCAAATGAGGAATAGGGCGTGATGGACGAGTTTAGAACAAGCAAGGACAAAGCTCATAGAGAAATGGCGAAAAGAGAATAAAGGGTTTATAGAACAAGGGATCTGGGCGCGGGAGTAAAAATACGGGCGAAAAAACTCGCCTTTTAGACCGGTTTTTGATAAAAACCGGTCTTAAAAGGTGGGAAATATTTTTTTAAAATTTTTCACATTTAAGACCCGTTTTAATTAAAACCGGTCTTAAATGTTAACCTTTTAAGACCCGTTTTAATTAAAACCGGTCTTAAAAGGTTCAAATTTTTAATTTTAAAATTATTTTGATATTTTAAGACCGGTTTTATTTATAACCGGTCTAAATAATTTTTTTAAGACTGGCTTTTTAAGAACCAGTCTTAGAAGTTCTATAAAATATGAAATTGCCACCAGTCAATTTTTTTATACCTTATCCGCCATAACCAGTCTAAAAAGGGAATTTTGTACTAGTGCAAGAATTATTCTCATTTAATAAGGGAATATTCTATTATCAAGATATTTCCTTATGCTATATTAGCAACTATCAAACTCGAGAAACCTCATGCATATTTTGATTTATTTTAGTACCATGTTTTAGTACCTTAAACCATCCAGGTCAATTCAAATTCATAAGAAATTAGTTCAACTATTGAGTCTAATTCTTGAATTATAATTCAACACTTAGAACCTCAAGGTAAGCTACTTTCCTCAATTCCATGGATTACTACTATCATAACATGATTCTGAATAAATTGGCCACCTAAGGACATACAGCCTAGGGTCCCCAACCCCGCTTTTAGGTCCATCATGAAATCTAGAACTATAACATCACATACATTGGAAATCATTTTTCTCAATTATACTCAATAGATTTGCTGAGATTCATGATCAATAGCACCTATTCTAACCTTCACGGTATTCGGGTATTATCCTCAAAACATTACTAAAAGTTTAATACTATCCACAAGGTTCAACCTTCCATCATGGAAAAGAACCATAGTGCAACCAATGCACATTTCAATCAAAGCATTATCTCAGCTTAGATCAAATAAATTTAAGCCTATCTTCAATCATTAGTATCATCAGATTGGATCCTCTAGGATTGACTTACTGCATAATTACCCCACATTATGTATCATATTCTAATACCTCAAACAACTTTAGGCCATATCAAATGCTGAAGAAGTAAACTCAACTATTAAGTTTGATTCTCAAATTACAATTCTCTCAATCACAACTAAAACCTCAATTTTTATCAAGGTTTAACATCATTCTAGCTTAATTGTCCCTATAGCCTACTAATATCTTTCGGAAGGACTTAGGAATTTACCAACCACTAACCTATCTTTTATTTTCTCTATTATGTTCGCATTGAGGACTAGCTTCCCAATTTAATCAAGCATCAAGAATCACTAGGGAGTATATATAATAAATAAATAGTTAGAGCTCATATCATACATCACTTGCATTGAGTTCCTATTACAAGAAACCGTACCTTAGATAAGTTCAGGGGATTTTCTAGTCTCCATCCGATTTATCACATGTACTTTATGAGCTCCTAGTCTAGTCTCCTCAAGCCATTACTTCTTTGGGAAATTCTTAGCAAGATGCCCTGGTTCTCGACACTGATAACAGATCCAGCTAGCTGATCTTGTCCAGTAGAACTATATCTTCCTGATGCATCTCTACATGATTTATCAAGATGATATGGCTTGTGACACCGCATGCATTTTCTACCCTCAACAAAATTCTGACCTCCGTGGCCCCCAGCTTGTTTTGGTCATTTATACTTCATCCTAATCTTTACATTTTGTGAGGAACTCCCACTACCAGACACATCCTTATAGTCATCATTTCTGTCTCTCACGGTGCAAGCTTAACATGTCATTCTCAGTGAGTCGACTCTCTTCAACTGCCTTGGCAAACACTATAAACTGTTAGAAATCAATTTCTTTCTCAATTCTAGCTTTAACCCTCTATCAATATATCAGAGCTCTACTCCTTATCATCTTAATGTCTTAGGTATGAGGAATACTGAGAAAATTAGACATAACATGATGGGTACTCATTAAAGCTCTCTTCATTGTCTTGTCGTATGTTGAGGAATTCCTTTTCTTTGCTAACTTGTCTGGTTGAGAGAAATATCTTTCATTAAATTTCCCTTGGAACATTTCCTATGTTACTGGAATACTCCATACCTATATAATCAACTTTGTATTCCTCCACAAAATGTCCACCTTTCCTTCTAATTTGTGAATGGCTAGTTGAACCTTCATATCATTGGAGCACAATGGTCCTGTGAAAATTTGATCCAATGCGGATAACCATTCTTTTGCTTGTAGGGGATTCAATCTCTCTCGGAAAGTAGGAGGTTGTTCTTTCTCAAATCATTTCAACATTCTCTTCTTACACAAGCACAGGTAGTGGCTCCTGATGAGGTTGCTCAAATGAATTATATTCACCCTCTTGCCTTTTAAGATACTCTAATCTTCCTTGTCTCTGTTGTAACTCGAGTAGTTTATCTCTAAGATCACTATCACAAGTTGTTGTCATGCCATTCTACTCCAAATTTGTTGTATAGAGTCAGGACTATCTTCCCAATTTGGGTCATAATCTCCTTCCCTTGTACTCATTATCTTGATACCTCGCTAAATAAAAATAAAGAGAAATAAATTTCCATATAGATGCAAGGGTATTTTCATCATTTTATAATAATTTGGGTACACAGATATGTCATTTATAACATACATAAGCTATTTACAGTAGTTATAAAAAACTAGACAGATCACATAAGCTATAAACTATGTATATGGCGTATTTGTCTTTTTATATCACATAACTCTTAAGTTATAGGCAACTTCCCAGGGGGTCACACATTCTAGGATTACCCTTGGTCGAGCACACTTAACGTTTTATGTCCTTCCCAAAATACAGACTCCGGATCCATCTTCTTTCGTCCACCAGTTCCACCTGAATGCCCTTACCTCGAAATACGTGCCCGTCGCCTCCGGTGTCCAAGATATACTACATGAGTCCTATATCACCTTATGTACTTGTACTCCATTATATACTGATTCATATAATCCCTAAACTTGACAAAATAATCATTCAGGCCCTACTCGACTATATGATTCTCTTTCTTGTCCCAAAATGTTGTATTTGGGAAAAAGTACATGATCGTACATATCCAAACCCAATTCAAGTACTCTAGCAGTAGTGGAACTTGATCCCAGTAGTGAATCCATAATATCCATATATTTAAGGTATTGAGTTATAGGATACAAGAATCCTTGAAGGCCCACAAGTACCCACATAAGCAAACTTCCACAACCTCATATTTGGTTGCAGAGCGTATTTAACACATACTGGTCGAGCTCTAGAGGCAGTAGCAACACATAACTCAGACTTAGACTCATTAGAAAGCGATTTCTCTGAATCTCCCATTCGCTCTCAAGGTACTGGTTTAGGTCTCAGCTAAGGCCTATATACCGCTCTAACCTAGACTAGTTCCCTGGGTGTCCTCATCTCGACAAACTGCTGCTCCTTAGAGATACTCTAGCCTGGGGTACCTTGATTCACCGACGAGAGTGATACCTTATGTTCCTTGCTCAAATTGCTTAAACTCCAACTACTCATAGTTCCTATCACTACACAAACAAAATTGTATCACTATACCATTCTGGTTGTAATACCTCGAATTCTGAGACTTGAGGCTAGAGAATAAGCCTGAGATAAGTGGATTGCTAAGCCCTGGTTTAGCAAGATCCTAAATTGTGATTAAGAGATAATGACTCTAAAAGTGGATATGGTTAGTGATAAATAAACCCTTTTGGAGATTATGGTGTGATTTGGCACCAGATGTGATTCGTATGTGTTATGAGCAACGCCAAAACCCTATATTTGAGTTCAATTATGGATTAACATCTAAATTAAATAAAAATAAGGGGAAGGGCATTTGTATGGTGTAAATGAATGAGAAAATGTATTTGATGGTGATTCAAGAGGAATTGCTATAATCAGGGGCAAAACGGTAAAGTTACCGACCAATTGATCGGTTACCGAAGAAGAAACTCATTGGTAACTTCAAGATCAATGGTTAGGATTGATTTGTGCAAGAGATCAAGGGGTGGAATCACATGTGTGTGAGATTATGTGAGCTCGTGTGAGGTTTGACAAGATATTAACACATGGCAAGTTGTGAGCCATGGATCTTGGTCAATTTGTCAACTCATTTTCCCTCTTTCCTCTCTTTATTTGGACGTTTTGGCATCCCAAAAACTACTGCCTTCATGTTCATCTTCACTCCCTCTCTCTCTCTCAACTCCATTGTCGTCCATGAAAGGGAAGAAAGAGAAATCAAAAGGTGAGTTTTTGGTTGGCTTAATGTCCTCTAATGCTCTAATCACCTTCTATAAAGTTGTTCATAGTGATGAGAGCTTCATCTCTATGGTTTTAGATTCTTGATTGGAGGCGTTTGAGAGCTTGAGCAAAAGTGGAAAGATGGAGAATCAAGAAATTGGTTTGGGAAAGAGGAAGAGGTGAGCATTTGCTTCCTTTTGATCTAAGTTTTGTGACTTTTGGTTAAGTATGGTGAATTGTGAATTTTGTCCTGATTTTATGGCATTTTCGTGTGGTATGTAATTGGATGAATTGGATGTTGTTTTATGTTGAAAATGGTGTCATGTTATGGCAGTTTAATCATTGGAATTGATTTGAATTGGATTGGAGACATTGGTTGCAAAACTGAAAATTCTGTCCAGTGTGAATTCTGTCTGAGCAGTCTCTTCGTGTGGACTTTTTGACTGAGCAAATGGTGCCTGAAAATTATGAAACTTTCCAATCTTAAGGTTCACATCCCAAGCTTCAAAATGGCCAATATTTTGTATTTGTGTGGTGATTTCTAGTAATGGCCAATATTTTTCCTATGTAGAGGACTTGAATAGCTTTCATTTGGCTTTGGGATCACCTCATTTCGAATTTTGTGGAATTAGTTATGATTTTTGGAAGTTTAGCCAAGAAACAGAATTTTCTTGGCCGTGGCCAGTGGATTCTGGGCCGTGGCCCAAATGTTTCTGGGCAGATTTTGGCCACGGCCAGTGGATTTGTGGGCTGCGGCCAACCCCCAAAAATCAGCATTTTGGACTTTTAAAAGGTGATCTTTGGTCAAGTGTTTCCCAAGCCTTTAGGCATATGTTTAGGCTTTGATTAGCCACCTAAAGGTCGTGAATGATAACCAACTTAAGTGTTTGAGAGTTAAGGAATTGGAAAAGGGATAAACCTTATGTCCTTGTTTGGTTATAGGGATTGATATTCACCTTGATCATGGTTCGGTCTTCGTTCTGATCGCGAGTAAGTAGAGCTAGAGCTTACATGAAAAGAGAGTAGGGAACATATCTCTTCTGCTTGTATTTGATATATGTATTAGTCTGTTGGTGTATGTCTTAGCTTTGCATAATTGTGTGTAATTTGAAGCTATGTTTCAATTTATGCTATGGCCATAGGTATATTGTTCGAAGCATTGAGCTTGCAAATTGTCATTGTGTTATCATGAGTTGTGTGAAGCAAGCATGTCATGCATTAAACATTTATCGTACGTGCATATTGATATTGTTAACCTACTGAGATTCTCTTGAATCTCACCCTCCCCTATCAACATTGTAGACAGGGAAGGAGAGCGAGGATGGTGCAGGCATTCAAGGACGGTGAAGACTCCTTAGAGTATTTGAGTTTGGTAGTTGGTTATCATAGATGTTGGGATAATTATATATGATATGGATGTTTATTTGAGTATGTATTCAGATATGTATTTGAGATGTGTATTTGAGAAGATTTTGTGTAATCTCCATATGAGGGCTTGTAGGGGCGAATATGCCCTGTAAGGCTTTGAGTTAATAAATGGAACCCGGGAGTTGCCAGGATGATATTGCTGTATACTCTAATATTTGTATAAATGTGATATTCCGCGTGATGTAATTGTATTCGAAATTGAATATGAGACCAGGTAAATTAGATTTCGAAAGTGATATGTGAAAACCCTATCGTGAAGATGGGATTTTAAACAAGTTTTGTTTCTTATTGGTCTCTATTTCATTTTAATCGCGTATTTCGGATATAATTACCGAAGGGGGGTTACATTGGTAATGCCAAAACCACTTATTAGCTCTACTAGAACCGCTTGAGCTCTGATACCAAAAATGATAACACTCATTTCCATTTCGATATATATAGAGTAATAGACACCATATTCCATAGACATACAAAATGTACAAATGTACTGATAAAAGTATTTTCTTACATACAGGATTCACCCGTGCAGAATTTGATAATATTTACAAATATGTACAAAACTATCCAAAAATATTCCAACTGCATACTATATATAGCCACGGTCTTCATCTCGGGAAACATGCCTGTCAGTTCTCCATATCTACATGCTTACCTTTTGAGCCGCTGGCACCCGTCAAGATGTTTTGTTAAAAAACAGGGTAGATTCCAAGGAATCCCAGTAGAAACATATTATCTTCATATGAAATATGAGAAGTAGATATGATATGTACCATATAAACACCAATTAATGAACAATATAAAACATCAAACACCATCGTCATGTCTACATGAGTAGGGCTCCTGCCCCACTAACTGTACACCAGGTAGATTCTTACCCAACTACCATATGCAAGTGTGCCTCTGGCACTAACTGCCTTGTCTTGGCAAACCATATTGATTAAAATCACAAAGAATGGCATCCAAGAAATCATATGAACTATGACACGATGTATGAAAGATAATGTTTCTACCTCAAAGCTCTTTCACCCCGTATCGCATGCCTCGTAAAACTTGTCAAGCTTAGGCTCCCAACTTGGTCCTAAAATGTTAAATGTATAAGAATTAGGTCAAAACCCATTCATGTATCATTTTAGGCACTACCATACCTTTTATCGTGGTTATAATAGCCTATGGTGAAATTTACCAAAATACCCCTGGACCCTGGCTCGGCCTCGTCGTACCCAGTCTGACTGTACTATCTGAAATTTTGACTAAGGCTATTTTGACATATTTTCGGCCAAGGAATCCATTTCTGTACTTAGAATTACCAAATTCACTACCAAAATCCCCATATTCACGATAGGGTTTTCACAAATATCTTGCAAATCTGATTTACCTGGTCTCATGTTCACATTTCGAATACAATCACTTCACGCGGATAATTACATTCAACAGATAAATCAAAGTGCACAATATAATAATCCCGGCAATCCCGGGTTCACATCTTTACAAAAGGGTTTACAAAGGGCAATATGGCCGTATACAAGTTCCAATATGGGGATTACACAAATCTCACCTCAAATACACATAACTAAATCCTCATCCACATATACAAATATCCAATACACAATACTCCCAACTATGATAACCAACTATCAGAATGACAACTTGAAAGAGTACTCATCGCCCTTGGTTGCTTGCTCCATCCTCCATTGACCTACCCTATCTAAAATGTTGGTAGGGGAGGGTGAGATTCAAGAGAATCTCAGTAGGGAAATATATACCAATATGCATGCAAGATAAGTGTTTAATGCATGACATGCTTGCATCTCAATAACACATGCTCACATAATGACATATCTGTGTGCTCAATGTTTCAGCAACATACTCATGGCTATAGCATAAATAGAAATAGAGCTACAATCATTCATACATGTTTCACATAATCAAGCAAAGCAATACATGCATCAATATACAAACACAAATATCAAAGCATGGAAGAGAGGTAAGTTCCCTACACTTTTTCTTTTCACGTATGCTCCAGCATTGGCTACTCACAATCAAGGCAAATATCAAACCCTATAACCAAAGCAAGGACATCAGGTTATTCACTATTCCAAATCTTTACTTTCATATCACTTAAGGTTGGTTACCATTCACACCTTTTAGGTGGCTATAATAAGCTCAATGAAAACCTAAAGGATTGGGAAGTACTAGGTTGAGAATCACCTTTCAAAATCACAAAATGCTGAAAAATAGGGGTTGGCTGCAGCCATGAATTCATGGCTGCAGCCAAAACGCACACAGAAACTTGTACTACAGCCAAGGCAACTTCAAAAATTCATAATTAATTCCAGAAAAATCGATATAAGGTGATCCCAAAGCCAAATGAAACCGATTTAAGTCCTGTTCATAGGAAAAATATGGATCAAGGCTTTACAAAACCACAGAAATATAGAATTACACAAATATCCACACTGCTCCAGAATAAAACCCAGTTTCGACCTCAAAATTTGGGCAAACATAAATCCCAATTCACAAAATGAAATGGCACAAATTATTTATCCATTTTGAAGCTTGGGATGTGAAACTTAATAATGGAAGGTTTCATAATTTTCTGACATCATTTGCCTATTCAAAACGCCAGAACAAATAAACTGCCCAGAACAGACTTCCAAAAGACAGATTTTCCAGTTTTGCAACCAATGTGTCCAATCCAATTCAAACCAAACCCAATGAATAAACACCATAACATGACACCATTTTCAACATAAAACAACATCCAATTCCACCATTTACATTCAACACAAAAATACCACAAAATCAGGGCAAAATTCACCATACTCAATCAATAACCACAATAGTTAGGTCAACAATCATCAAATACTCACATCTTCCCCTTCCCAATGCCAATTCTTTGATTCCTCCACTTTCCAAATTCTTCAAGCTCTCAAACACCTTCTCTCAAAAATATAAAACCATAGCAATGAAGCTCTCATCACTATGAACAACTTTAAAGAAGGGTATCTGAGCATTAGAGGTCAATAACAAGGCTAAAACCTCACCTTTCCATTTCTCTTTCTTCCTCTATGCTTGGACGTCCATGGGAGCTTGAGGAGAGAGAGTTGAAATCATATTTTTGAGCCAAATGAGGCCTCTTGGCTGACCTAAAGGAAAGAATAAGAGAGAGGAATAAACTTTGACACTTTGACTAAGATCAAGGGCTCATGTTGTGCCACTTGTCACACTCTTGTTTCATCCTCATGAGTTCACATGAGCTCAACACATGGGATTCCATCCTTTTAAACTCATAACAATCAATCTCAACCATTGATCTCTGAGTTACCAAGGAGCTTCCTCTTCGGTAACCAATCAATGGGTCGGTAACTTTACCGTTTTTCTCTTGATTATTTCAATTCTCATTGAATCACCACCAAACTCATCTTATCATTCTATATCACCGCATTATGCGCCCTCCCTTTATTTTAAGTCAATTAAGATATTAATCCATAATTGAACTCAAATACAGGGTTTCAGCGCTGCTCATAATCTTCAAAAGGGTTATTTATCACTAACCACATCCACTTTTGGAGTCATTAACCCTTAATCACAATTTGGGATCTTGCTAAATTAGGGCTTAGCAATCCACTTATTTCAGGCTTATTCTCTAACCTCGAGTCTCAAAATTTAGGGTAGTACACTACCCTTCTCGATCCCTTCTCCAACAAAGGCCTATAATCACTCTTTCTTATTATTCTTTAACTTTATGCTCCTTTCATTCTCCCTCCCTCCCTTCTTCTCCTACTCTCATCCTCATCTTCCGTGATTCTAGCTTGCCAGATCCATATAAGCAAGCCTATCCTCTTCTTAAAATGATCGAGTGCAAAAATTAGCAAGTAACAACTATGAATAGAAACACAAGAATGAAAAATGTTATGAAGATTTATGTAGTCTTTACATATGGATTCAACCATGGCAGTGACCTTGTCTTCTTGAATTGGATCGAAGTAGCAGAACTTGATAGGCTTGATGTCATAGAGGTTACTGATAGTAGCTTTAAGTGCAAGCACTGAAACAACTTGTAGCTGATAAAGCTTTTTCATATCATTAGATGGAAAACTTTCTTTAACAGATGTTAAGGGTTGTGTTAAGCAGGGCTAGGATTGCTCTATTGTTAAAATTTGGAGGGCAAAATTGTGCCACTAAATATTTTAGGGTGTTAATTGCACCTTAAAAAATATTTAGGGTGCTACATGCAGCTTAGCCCTAATTTTTATGTGATGATATGTTATATACACTAGTGGAAAAATCACCTTTAAGACTGGTTAAAAAAGACATTTTAGACCGGTTCTGGATCCGGTCTTGATACAGCCGGTCTAAAAAGTCTGCTACTTTTTAGACCGTTTATGGAACTGGTCTTAAAAAAACCGTTTTCAGACTGATCGTTAGATCACAACTAAATTCTCAACTATTAAGTCTTATCCTTGGATCACAACTATTAAGTCTGATCCTTGGATCACAACTCAATTCTCAACCTCAGTTGAACCGAAAATCACTTCCCTCATTTCCACAGAGCATCACAGCTCCAACACAAATCCAACAATCTTTGCTAGCCTAGGGCATACCGATCCCCTAGGTCTTAAGGCCTTTAAACATACAAGCTCAATATGACATCACTACATGTAACATCATACCACCTTGGGTTTCTTACCCAATATCTAGGTTGGACATAACACCTAGAAACTCAATATCGCATTCCTGGGAAATCATTTTCTTCCACCTCTGGGTCTACACATCAATTCTCAGGCGAACCACTATATCTTTTGATTCTACAATGATTCTCCACTGCAGAATAACCAAATAATGTACACACATACTCCATAAATCTCATACATCCACAAACAATAGGGACCTTAATGTGTATACCACAACAAACAAGTTATCTCTTATGACTTAAGGCAGCAACTACTGCCACTATCCTAGCAAAATCCATCTTTGCCAGAAACTGCAGCTCTGACACCAAAAATGTAATCCCCTCCGTAATTATATCCGAAATACGCGATTAAAATGAAATAGAGACCAATAATAATTAAAACTCATTTAAAATCCCATCCTTGAGATAGGGTTTTCAAAAATACCTTTTCAAATCTAATCAACTTGGTCTCATATTCACATTTCGAATACAATTACTATACGAAGATAAATCACATTTATATAAATATCAGAGTGCATAATATAATCATCCCGGCAATCCCGGGTACATACCTTCGCTAAAGATACACAGGGCACAATTGCCTATTACAATTCTTCAAATGGGGATTACACAATCTCATCTCAAATTCAGAACCATATATTCAACCGAATCATATACAATATTCACAACTCATTGATAACCAACAACCAACTCTCATCTCGAATGAGTCCTAGCCGCTCCCTCCACGAGCCACTTGCCCTGTCTAACTTGTTGGTAGGGGAGAGTGAGATTCGAGAGAATCTTAGTAGGACACAGATACCATAATGCATGCATGATAGATGCTATATGTATGACATGTTAGCTTTATCAGATGCATGCCCCATAATGACATTTCTGCATGCTCAATATTTCATGTAACAAAACTATGGCCACACCAAAACAAAAACAGAGCTTCATTTATTCAAATATGTTCTACACAATCAAGTAAAGCAATCACATACATCACTACACCAGCAAAGATATCAAATACATGCAACTAAGGTAAGTCCCCTACCTCCAGTCCTTTCTCCTCGATTTGTGTGCTAGCAACTCAGGGCTTCACATTCGATCCTACAATGTCAAATGTACTATTTAGACACTTCCATAGTGTTTCTAGGGGTTATATGAGCCTATATTGAAAATTTACTAAAATACCCCCGAGGACCCTGCCCAGCCCCGCCATATCCCGTCTTGCTGTACTTTTGTTGAAATTTTGACATGCATTATTCTGACATATTTTCGCCCAAGGAATCCATTTCCCAACTCTGAATTATCAAATTCAATGTCAATTTACAAATTCAGCCTTGGCAGCCCCACTTTAAGGGTTTCAGGGGCGTTTTCGTAATTATGCTTTTTCGGCCTTTTTCCGAAAAAGTGACCAACTGTAACCCCACTTAATTTTTGTTCCTGAACTCAATGGGATCATCAAATTATTGAAACTCCATCAATTCCATGGGAAAAATTAGGGTTTTTCGGTTTTGGCTCCGTAAACGTGTTTCTTTCTACTCCTAACCACTTTATTAACCTTTACATTAGGTTACAACTGACATTAAGACCCAATTTGAGCAGCATAACCCCTAGGTCATGTCATTTCCAAACTTTTAAATCAATGGCAATCCGGCGAAATTTCACCGATTAAATTGCCCACAACAGCCAGAATAAGCAATATACGAAAGTTTGGAAGTTACCTCAAGCTCCTAATAGCTTTTCCTTGACTTGGCTGAAAACCCTAGCCTCTTGAACACTAAATTTGCTTCTCAAAGACCTTAAATAACATAGAAGAAAAGCTTAAGAGAAGGATTATACGCGTTAGGTGCTAGATCATCAGAGAAATCGGCTTACCTAGTGAGATTTCTCCTCTTTCTCTCTCTAAGAGCTCTCAACTTTCTCTCACTAGTTTCAGATGGTTCAGCACAACAAAAAATGAGAGTTGAAGAAGATGAGAAAATATTTAATTCCATGCTGATGTCATCTTTTATTGAGATGATGTCATAATTCCCAGTTTCGGATTTTCTGCCCAAACTTTGAAAAATCATAACTAATTCTAGAAAAATCAAAATGAGGTGATTCCAAAGCCAAATGAAAGGTATTCGAGTCTTCTCTATAGGAAAAATATGGGATATTACCAAAAATCACCAAAAAATTCCAGAATTACATAAAATGCATCACTACCCCAAAACAGAGTTCAGTTTCCATCCAAAACTTTGGACAGTCATATCTCCTAGCTCACAAAACGAAATGGCACAAATTATATGTCCATTTCGAAGCTTGGGATGTGAACTTTAAGAGTGGAAAGTTTCAGAATTTTTAAACACCATTTGGTCATTCAAAACGTTCACACAAACTGACTGCCCAGAATAGAGTTTCACTGGACAGAATTTCAGATTTTGCATCTTTGCTTCCATTGGTTCCATTTTCATACCAAACATCATTCCCACATAAATTTTCACAAGGAATCCATTGAAAACACCAAATCAATCAAATTCACATCTCATTGACATGTTTTCACAACAATCTCAACATGTCAACACAATTCACATTTCAAAACCAAACATTGCAACTTTTCCATTCCAAAGTTCCAAACTAATTTCAATGACATCAAAACACACTATGACACCATTTCTAACACAATACCCCATTCAATTCTTCCTTCTATTCTTAGTCAATTTGGATGTTAATCCACCATTGAACTCAAATACAGGGTTTCAACGCTGCTCACAACACACACGAATCATATTCGAGTGCTAAATCACATCATATTCCCAAAAGGGTTATTTATCACTAACCAAATCCACTTTTGGAATCATTTACCCTTAATCACAATTTGGGAACTTGCTAAACGGGGCTTAGCAATCCACTAATCTCAGGCTTATTCTCTAAGCTCAAATCTCAAAAGTCGGGGTATTACACATTTCAGACCGGTTTTGGAGAAAACCGGTCTTAAAAGTTGAATATAATTTTAAAAAAATTTTCGTTTTAAAGATATACCCAGCAAGCAACAACTAGTTCAACGACATTCAAATAAATCTTCTCTTACAGATTATATAACTAACATCTTAATGACATGTGAGAGACTTAAAACTCATTGGAACATATTAAAACTCAACTCCCTTGTGCTTAAACAGTGCTGGCTAAAACAGAAGTAAGGAAAACAACCATGAATAATAAAATGACAGGATCATAATGCAAGGAAATCATACAACCATGACAATGCTGTTTTGACTAAGTTCCTTATCTTTTTACTTACATGCATACATCAAAGATTAAATTACATTAATGACAATTCTGTTATTCATTAGAGCCAAAATACTTTATACACACTCTTCTCAGGTTGATGATCACTAGCTGGCCTGGCTTCGGAGAATCTATACTAAGACTTACACCTCATATCGTTCATTTTCCTGTGATGACAACAAAAAAGTAGTTATATATATACACCAATAACAATATACATAATCCAGATATAGTTCATGATAATTATTTTAGCTAACTAACCTTCAATGAAGTTTTATAAAGGGATATCATCCCATATCCCTTCATGATGATCGTTTCTTGTGCCGTGTTCATTGTTTGCTTCATCTTCTTAGTTCAATTATGGTAAACCCTTAGAAAAAGAAGGAGTCTCAAGTAGATCATTCATTGAATGACTTTCTTGATTAATATCAACGACCCTTTTTCCTTGGAGAGCTACAGAATGAAAGGTTCATCTCTAAAACTTCTACTATTCAAATCAACCAATGTAAATCCCAACTGAACAATCATCACACCATTGTTGACATCAACCCACTTGCATTTGAAAATGGGAAGTTTAACTTTAATATAATCAACCACCCAAATCTCTTCAATCACCCTATAATAAGGTATTAATACCAATCTTGGATTCTTATCTTTTAAACTAGAGAAGTTCATAGATTCAGCACTAACATAACCCCACTGTTCTGGATGATGCTCCTATCATCAAGGGACTTCGTGTAAAATGTATAATCATTGATCAAAAATGAAGTCCAACTTATGACATCAGCCTCAGAACCATGTGCTAACCATTTAATTATATCAGACACACATTCTTCGTCGTCAACCTTTTGTTTGAACCAATGTGCAAAAGTTTTGTTATGCTCCCTAATTAACCTTTGTTCAGTCATTCGAATATTTCCTTTCTGTACAATTTCTTTATGAGCATTAATATAATCTTGAACTTCATCAACATTATTCAAGATGTACAAGTGGACTTGTAGCAATTCATCAGGATCTATACTCTTTACTGAAGCCCCACGTCTACCGCCTTCTTCGTCATGATGTTCAGGAAGTCCAATGTGTCCTACATTTGATAAGTAATCTTGACAAAACTCTATGGCTTCTTCAGAAACATATTTCTGAACAATAGATGCTTCAGGTCAGTTAGGGTTCTTCACTTACCCTTTTAGGATTTTCATAGTTCTTTCAATTGGGTACATCCATCATAAATAGATAGGGCCACACAACTTGATCTCCCTGACTAGATGAACAATTAGATGTACCATGATGTTAAAAAAAGAAGGAAGAAAAAGCTTCTCAAGCTGGCACAAGATTAGATATGTTTCATTTTCGAGTTCATCCAATTGTTTTGTCTCAATGACTTTACTACAAATAGCATTGAAGAAGAAACAAAGTCTAGTCAAAATATGTTGAAGATCAAATTCGAAAATGCCTTGAATAGCTACTTGGAGTAGTTGTTGCATTAATGTTAGAATCGGCTGACACCCAAGAGGAGGGGTGAATTGGGTGTAAGATAAAAATCTTAAAAACTTTGAAAATCCTTTTGCATCTTATAAGAAGTAATAAATATGAAATTAATGAATCATAAATCAACAGTTAATATATGTTGGAAATGTAAGAGTTTAAGGAAGAGGGTATGCAAACTGTGATTTATCCTGGTTCGGTCCAATCTATGATAGCCTACGTCTAGTCCCCAGGCTCCTCTTGAGATTTTCAAATCCACATCTTTTTAGCTAATCCAGCCACAAGAAAAGCCTTTATAACCCACAAGTTTAGCCAGGCACTTGCGAAGCCTTTTACAAATCTCTAACTGAGTTACTCCCCCTTACAACAAGTCTTACGAGCAGAGCAATCCCGAAGACCTTTCCCTCCTGCTTACCTGTACAAGTCTAACGAGCAGCAACATTCTCTCCTACTTACACCACTGTAAGTCTTACGAGCAGCAACATTCTCTACTGCTTGTACCTTATAAGTCTTACGAGCAGAAAGTCTTACCGGCGATTCTCTCTACAACTTCCCGTAAAGAAATCAACCCACTCAAGGTCCCTCTACCTTGAGATCAATTCAGAAATATAAGTGAAAGTGTTTACAGACTCTCACACATAGTAGATATAATAAACACTAAAGTACAATACAAAAACTCTCTCTCAAATATACATGATGTGGAAAATAGATAAGAACAGAGAGTATTCGGGTAGAAGTGGATGATTCATAATCTTATCATGTTCTGTGTTGTTGTTGTCTACTTGAATCTTCTGTATTTATAGTTGAGTAGGATATGATCGTTGTGAGTATTTCAACTTATCCGTTGAGTCCCGTTGCTTCATTTGTCCATTTGCTTGAATTTGAAAACTAGCCGTTGCGAACGTTGACGCTCCGCTTCTGTAAAGTCAGTTTTTCTCTCTTCACATCATCTCTTCATTGCATTCCTGGAGAAATACTTTAAACAATAATACAATGAAGTGTAAGAATGATTGGAAGCAAGAAGAGTGAGTTTCATAATTAATCCCATGATTTTTGAAAGCTTTAGAATGTTGCTGCCATTTCTGAGAAGCATTTCTCGAGTGGTCACTCAAGTAAGCCTTGGTCATTACTCGAGTGAGCCCTCGAGTAATCTCGTTCAAAATCTGGCCGAGAGCATTTCCTACTTCATTACTCAAGTAATCCCTCGAGTAATGTTACTTTTTCATATATGGTTACTCGAGTAGTCCCTCGAGTGATGTGAGTCATTTCTTGGCCGAGAGCTACTGCAAGATTTCTTCTTTGGTTACTCAAGTGATCACTCGAGTAAGCTCTTAAATAACTTTGTAGATTACTCGAGTGGTCCCTCGAGTAATATCATTTAGGTCTTAGAAATAGCTGATACTCGAGTGGTTACTCGAGTGGCCTCCATTTTTCTTCACACCTTACTCGAGTAGTCCCTCGAGTGGCTTTCAAATAATCCGGCAGATTACTCGAGTAAGCCCTTCAAGTGAATTCTAGATTTTGATTCAAAACATGGAAAATTATATATCATCAGAAAGTCCTCATCATCTACATTCCAATGCAACAAGAATCACCTCCAAACTCATTTTGTACATAAATTTATCATCCAAAGAATATCTTCTGCATTTAGACAAAGTCTGAAGTCACGAGCATGAATTTCGAGAAGGTATAACTCTTAGTGTATAACTTGAAATATATCAAATTATATCTCCATGGAAATCTCTTTAAGTCTAATTTCATATGGTACCAGTTTCGTCTCAATCTGATGTCATTTGAGAGTTATGTCCAAAATACCAAACCTTGCTCTGGTAAAAGACGCTGATGTATGTGTCAACTTCAACAGATCATATCTCCCTCATCTGAACTCCTTTGAATGTGATCTGGTGTCCATAGTTCATCGTGCGAGTCTAGTTTCATATGCCACTAGTTTCAGATCAATATGATGTGTGGTTAGAGAGATATGCCTACAATACCAAACCTCTGTCCTGACGCGCGAAAAACAGAGTGTCATCACTCGAGTGGTCACTCGAGTGATCTTCAAGTAACTCTACAGATTACATGAGTAGCCACTTGAATAATCACCTCCAAAATGTGGCAGTGCCATATTACTCGAGTAATCATCCTCGGAGCCACCATAACATCTATATACATAATTTTAGCTTCGTATTGACCCATTCCAACTTCCGTTTGACTATAGAAACCTCCGATATCACTTCTAATAGCTTGGATCTTGATATTCTCATGTGATCTTGCAAGTTCTTCCTTGTTCAATCTCTTTCTTCAATCTTTCTTCAATTTCTTTCTTCTTGTTTTTCTTCTTAATGATCATTCTTCATAACCCAATTAGGTGTCTTCTTGAATATCTACAATCTTCTTCAATCTTTGCTTGATATTCCCATTAGTTCTTGCAATACCTTCTTTCTTCAATCCCTTGTCTCTTGATTTTCTTCTTGATGATCATTCTCCACATATAAGGCATTATAACATCAACCCACTATCAGGTTTATGACTAACCTACAAGATATACAACATTAAATATAGTAGTTAGTCAATGTAGGGAATAAGTATATCATACAAACTTTTTTGCTCTTAATACTTGACATCATCAAAACTAATCATATCTAACAATTAAGACATGACAATCATGAGACTTTAGCCCTACTAACTTCAAGTCTTTCATCGACACAAGCTTTATAACATTTAAAGAATATCCTGAAGGAACTTTGATGCCATGTAAACATTGACAAAAGCTTCTTTTCCCATACTTAGACAAAGTATGAGCAGCTGGAGGACAAAAAGTTCTCTTGCCATATGGCTTTGGATGCAAGTCTTCTTGTATCCCCATTTCTTGTAAATCTGATCTTTCCTTCACACGATCCTTAGAACTACCTTATATATTAAGCAGTGTCCCAACAATACTATCGCAAACATTTTTCTCCACATGCATGAAATCAATACGGTGTCTTACATCAAGCTTCAGCCAATATGGAAG
This sequence comes from Inga laurina, assembly GCA_963855925.1. NCBI lineage: Eukaryota > Viridiplantae > Streptophyta > Magnoliopsida > Fabales > Fabaceae > Inga > Inga laurina. The sequence continues at coordinate 11,578,526 of OY979713.1, forward strand.
ATTGAAGAAGACAGATCTCTTTCTCCATTTACTTTTCTCATTACTTTTCTTTGTAGTCTTACTAAAGATAACATTCATATTTTTCACCTTTCCATAAACTTGCTCCCAATCAATGCCTACGGAGCATCTTAAAACTCTTGTCCACCAAAAAAAGCTTTCTTTAATCTGCGATACAGGTGGCCTTGTCTAAGACATCTCCTATGACCAAGATAAACTGTCTTTCTTCCATGTTGAAGTTGATGGTAGCATGTTCCTTCTTCACAAATCGGACATGCTTTATGGCCTTTAACACTATACCTGACAAGTTTCCATATGCAGGGAAGTCATTTATAGTACAAAAGATCATGGCTCGCATTTTAAAAACCTCCTTCTTGTTTGCGTCACAAACATCAACACCTTCGTCCAACAAGTCTTTCAAGTCTTCGATCAAGGGCTCTAGGTAAACATCTATATCATTTTCGGGTTGTTTTGGTCCCAAAAACAACATAGATAACATGATGTACTTTCGTTTCATACATAACAGAGGAGATAAGTTGTAAATTACCAACAGAACATGCTATGAACTATGTATACTGCTCAGGATACCAAAAGGATTTATGCCATCCGTGCTAAGCCTATGCCTAAGGTTCCCAGGCTCTTCATCGAAGGCAGGAAAAAATAAGTCGATTTTCTTCCATTGAGACAAATCAGCCAGATGTCGAAGCTTTCCAACGGATATCCTTTCATCCACATGTCATTTAAAATTTCTTGCATCGTTTTCATTATTAAACAAGCTCTTGTACCTTGGTATGATTGGAAGGTACCACAATACTTTTGCAGGAGCGTTATTTGCTTTGTACCTTAGGGTTTCACATATTGGACATTGTTGTTCCTCTTCATGCTCTTTTCTATACAATATACAATCATTAGGGCATGCATGGATCTTTTTTTACTTCATCCCTAGTAGACACAATATTTTCTTAGCATCATAGTATCGACAAGGCAACACATTATCATCTGGAAGCATGTCCTTAAAAGCCTCAAGCATTTCTGAAAAACTCTTGTCGCTCCATCCATGCCGTGCTTTCAAGCTTACCAATTTCAATACTGCTTTCAACAATTGGTACTTTTTACACCTAGGGTACAACGGCGTCTCAGCATCACTACACATATTACTATATGCATGTGATTGCTCAAAAGTCTCTTCTCCTACATCACGAATAATATCCTCTATTAGATCATCCACATCCTTGTCATTATCATCAAAGTTCACTCCCCCCTGTTGAGATGAACTTGGCATTTCTAATTCTTCACCATACCATACCTATACTGTATAACTCTTACATAATCCTTCACAAATTAAATGTGTATATATATCTGCAGTACTTAGTCACTTCTCATTCAAACATACTACACAAGGGCAATAAAACTTTCCACTACCATCATCAGCATTTCTGCTAGCGAAGTCTAAAAGACCCCTCACCCCATTATTATATTTAACACTCGTTCGTTTATATTCAACACTCGTTCGTTTAACGTTTATCCAACTATGATCCATATCACTTCTCGCACCCTATATCCAACAACAAAAAGATAGACAAAAAAACAACAACAATAGAGTTTTAGATATTTCAATGAAATTAATAGGCACCATTTGAAACTAGTATTGTTTTAACAAACCAATAACACTGACAATAATCAAACAATAGCACTAAACTAAAACAGAACATAGAGTGGTATTAATCCAAGCCAAATATCACAGGGATATAATTAAAAGTCAGAGCTTATATCTAACAAGAATGTGTAGATTTAATTTTTTCTAGATTACGTACGTTTAAGTGCTCAAAGCAACAATAAGAACCATTTTCTCATTAAACATTATTAATTATAAAACAACGTACAACTAAATAACAGATCAAACACTAACCTGAATGAAGACCAAGGAGTGAGCTACAACCCAAAGTCACAATGGCGACGACTGAGGTTAAAATGAAGTCCTCAAATTCACGGCACTGACAAAGGGAAGTCAAGTCAGAGGAGAATGGTCATTGCGGAGATTAGAGGTGGTGGCGGAGAAGACTGACGATAATCAAAGAACAGCGACGACGAACACAGCAACGGCAGCGGTAATGACGAAGGAGAGTTGAGCAAATGAGGGGCGGGATGCCATGGAGGAGTTCAGAACAAGCACGGACAGAGCTCACAAAGAAATCGCAAAGTGAGAAGAAAGGGTTCACAGAGCGCACGATATGGGCGAGGAAGGAAATATAAAGGTGAAAAATCTTACTTTTAAGACCGGTTTTTATTAAAAACCGGTCTTAAAAGGGAAATTTCACATTTTAGACTGGTTTTGGTAAAAACCGGTCTTAAATGAAAACAGGTCTTAAAACATTAATGCATTTTGAATTTAAAATGTGTTAACATTTAAGATCGGTTTACGTATAAACCGATCTAAAATGTTAATACCAAAACCGGTCTTAAATGAAAACAGGTCTTAAAACATTAATGCATTTTGAATTTAAAATGTGTTAACATTTAAGATCGGTTTACGTATAAACCGATCTTAAATGTTAAATATTTAAGACTGGTTTTATAGTCTGGTATCAAAGTCAGAAGAGGAAGTAGGATGTATTAGATGTCTTGAAGTTCTAGAAAATTTATGAAGTTCTTATGAATATTTCTGGATAAGTATGCTTTATGGTCGCAACTTCGGTTGATCTTCCATATCAGAAACATGTTAATATAAAGTTAAGTCTCTACTTAATATTATTATTATCTAATAGCATTCAAGTTAGTTGATCAATGATAGCATATGAACTTCGCCCATCTTTTCTAGGGCTATGGCAGTAAGTCCCGACGGATAAGGTAGATAAGTCCAGATGCCTATTGTTCGAATGTTCATATGATATTAGGGTTCAACATTTAAGGCATTGGCTAAGTGATAATAATATTTGTAGATTTTTATCTTTATGATAACATATAAAGAAATATTTATAGTAACTCCATAAGTAACCCATAAACTTTATCATATCTAGCATATCTCTATGTACATGGAGGTGAAGATATCAGAAGAAAAGTTTATTATGTTTTCTAGATCTTTCTTATTTCGCTCCAATTCCTCTCGCTCCTCTCGATCTTCTATTCCTTCTTCGTCTTCTCAAAACTCTGGTAGTACAACCAACAAAAATTTAAGGAAAACCTCCCTCCAAAATAATATTTTCACAAATGAAATTCATTTTGAAGATATTGACCAAAAATTTAGTGATTGGACTATTCCAATCATTAACCCAAATGATTTATACAAACCAGAGGATAAAAAATTCTTTAAAACCCATGATTATATAATAAAAACGGTTGAAGAAACAATTCCTCTAAAAGATGGACCAATTGATATGTACCTTTTATCAAAAAGTTCAATTATAAAACATCAAAAGAAATATAAATTTATACATATTGGATGTGTTCAAGTGGCCATAAAACCCTTGATAAAAGCTGGTCTTGATGTCTCTACATTAGTATGTGTTAGGGATGGCAGACAACAAATATTTTTTGAATCAATTTTTGGAATAGTTGAAGCTTATCTTAGTAATGGACCAATTTACTTCAATTGTTTCCTAAATTTGATAGCCTCATTATAGGATGATCTTGTCATTGAAACTTTAAAATTAATTTTGAAATTGAATGGATTCAACTTAATACTTGGTGTTTCACCTATAGCTTTAATCTATAGGGTCGAGTATAAAGTCATGAATTCATGCACTTCAAACGTCAAAATGTTTAACCAAGAAAAAGAAACCTATCTATTCCTAACAGATGTGACTAGGGCAAACGTTACAATTCCAAAACCAGTTAGATGGGATGAAATTACTCTCCCTGAAGATTGGGATATGATAAAAATTGCTCCTCATATTCCAAAACCTACACCTGATTCTTATAGAATTAGGCAAAATAAAGATGGAGATGTTAAAATTAATTTTGATCAGAAACGATCATTTAGTATTTCTAGAACTCCATCAATTCTAGAAAGCTTCAAGACTGCTCTGGATCAATCTTCTAGACATTCTTGCAGTTCTTCTATTAGAGAACCTATAATTTCACCTTCAGTAATGCAAGGCTTAAATGAGTCAGCCAGTATTGTAAGACTTGTCTACCAAAACACTAAAGATGAACAAAGTAAAACCCAAACTTGCCAATCTCCAATATAATCTGATATGAATGTGATTGAGCAACAATTTGAATTAGATAAGGAAGTCTTGCAAAAAGATTCTATTCTAATGAAAATACTGAAAGATGAAAATAGTTTTTCCAAAAATATAAAACTGAAGAATTGCGAAAACCAATTCAGGAAAAGTTTTATAAAATGTTGGAAAGGTATAAACTTCATATTCCATTCTTTCTTTGGTTTGAAACCGATGTGAAAGATATGAATATAAAGGATTATCCTTTCAAACCATTTGAAGAAGTGAACGCTTATTGGGTTTTGAAAAATCAAGAAAAAATGGAATCTGATCTTCCTCCAAAACAATTTACCAGGTCCCTAGTACAAAAATTGGCGATACAACTGTAATTGCTTCTCCTTTCAAAATTAAAGATCCTAAAACGGATACAACTTCAAATGATATCAAAAATATCATTGAACAAAATAATTATACAAATTCATATCTTTAAACCCTTGGAGAACATATTTTGAAAAAACCAGTTACTAGTTAAACAGCAAAGATATCTTACCTAGTTCCTCTAGTACTCAACCAATTTTCAAACCATACACTATTCCTACAAATGTTGCTAATAGTGTTAAAAAGAAAAGTTTGCAATCAAGGATTGAGGAAGAACTAAAAAAGATTACAATCCCTGATACTCCCCAAAAAGAAGAAAGATTTGTTTCTTCGGCTTCAAAATTAGTGATTAACACTTTAAAAAACAATCAAACTAGTTCAAGTGAAGATTGTCTAAAAATTCATGAAATAAAACAAGAAAATTGGAAAAATCCAACAAAATTGTATTATCCGAGAGCCACTCCTCCGGATATAATGCTCGAAGAAAGAGATTCTACTCTTCGACAATTTAATGCAATGCTTAGTAATGCCTATGCAATATATAACAATTGTCAAGAGGAAGATGTTGTTCATACATTGCTATCTGGCTTTACTGGGCAACTCAAAGGTTGGTGGGATTTTCATCTCACATAAGAACAAAAAAAATCTAATTTTAGAAACCAAAAAGACCACTCAAGATGGTATTGTTATCACTGATAGTAATGGTGAACCAATGTCTAATGCTGTTAACTGTCTCATAGTTAATATCATAGCTCATTTCGTTGGTGATCCATAATTATGGAGAGATAAATCGGCAGATCTTCTGTCAAACCTAAAATGTAAAACTCTATCCCGCTTCAGGTGGTATAGAGACAATTTTCTCTTAAGAGTAATGACCAGAGAAGATGGAAATCATCTAATCTGGAAAGAAAAATTCTTTGCTGGTCTTCCTAGGTCTCTAGGAGATAAGATCAGAGAAAAATTGAGAAACCAAACTGGTGATGGTCAAATCCATTACAAAAATTGAACATATGGACAGTTAATTGCAATTGTTCAAAAAACTGCTTTAAAAATTTGTCAAGAAAATAAACTTCAACATCAACTTACTAAAGAAAAAGCATCAAATCGGAAGGATTTAGGAACCTTCTGCGAACAATTTGGTTTTCTTGCCTGTAAAAGTTCTAATAAACCTAAGCACAGACATGAAGACAAAGAATACAAGGCCAAAAGATATTACAAAAAATATTGAAAACCTTGGAAGAAACAAAAAACAAACAAACCCAGAAATTTGAAAAATGAATTCAAATCAAAACCTCCAATGGATCTTCCCAAAGGAAAAATTGTTTGTTTTAGATGTGGCAAAGAAGGCCACATGGCAACATATTGTAGGCTTAATAAAAAAAATTAATGCCTTACAACCTGAAGAATCAACTCTTCAACAATTAAACAATCTTTTAATTGAAGAACCTTCTTCTGAAGAAGACTATGAAGTATCATCCTCTGAAAAAGAAGTTAATGAACTTCAACTTGATGATATTTCATCTTCATCTGAAGAAGATGATGATTTTCAAACAAATTGTCTTGACAAGTTTGCTGAGAATCCAGGAAATCCTATACTTGATGACCCAATCAAGGAATCGGTCTTAACTGGTTCCAAGATAGAAAATTTACAAATAAATGTTATTGAAGAAGATTTGGTTTTTTAAATCATTAACTTTCTTCCAACTAATGAAGAAAAGGTTAAATTTTTCAATAAACTAAGAGAAAGTACAGATTCTTCTTCAAAACCAAACCAAAAATATTTGCATAAGAATTTGCAAACAAAATATGATTTTTCTAAAATAATTCAAAGATTTCAAACCAATCCAAAACCTGTTTCAATTTTTGACCTTCAGAATGAAATAAACAATTTAAAAGAAGAGATAAGAAACCTAAAAAATACTTAGGAATTCCATTCTCTTATTTTAAATCAAATTCAGGAAGAAAGTCTTGACAAAGAAAGGAAAGTTGAAGAAGTTAAAGATTCATCACAAAATGATGAAAGACCTTTTGAGAATTTCTTGAACCTTATATCAAGGATTTCAATCCAACAATGGTATGTGCCAGTCAAAATCATTGTTGCTAATACATTTGTATTAGAAGCAATAGCATTGTTTGACACTGTTGCAGCACTAAGCTGTATCAGAGAAGGTCTAATACCAACAAAATTCTTTGAAAAAACCACAGAAAATCTTTGTGGACCAAATAGATCACCATTAGATGTCAGTTACAAACTTTCAAATGTAGTACTTGAAAATAATGGTGTTCAAGTCAAATAACATTTTATCCTAGCAAAAGTTTTGGGTCAAGATGTAATTCTTGGTTCTCCTTTCATCACCAGGCTAAAACCCTTTTTAAACTTAGATGAAGGAATTGAAACCTATGCTCTAGGAAAAAGAATGTACTTTGAATTTGTTAGTCCACCTTATACAAAATTTATTAATCAAATTGAATATAAGAAAAATCAAATTAATTTTCTAAAAGAAGTTTCTTACAAAGCAATTGAGATTCAATTGGTGAAACCTTTTCTAAAACAAAAAATTCAAAATATTTTGAAAAATATTGAAGACACAATTTGTTTTGATTTTCAAAATGCTTTTTGTGAAAGAAAAAGACACATAATTGATTTACCTTATGAAAAGGATTTCAATGAAAGAGCTATCCTAACGAAAGCTCGACCAATCCAAATGAACCAAGAACTCTTAGAACATTGCAAAAATGAAATAATGGATTTACTTGCCAAAGGTTTAATCCATAAGAGCCAAAGTCCTTGGTCTTATGCAGCTTTCTATGTCAATAAGAATGTTGAACTTGAACGAGGAACTCCAAGACTTGTAATTAATTACAAGCCCCTTAATCAAGCTCTTCAATGGATTAGGTATCCAATACCTAACAAAAAAAGATCTTTTAAATCGCCTTCATCAGGCCAAAATATTTTCAAAATTTGATATGAAATTTGGTTTCTGGAAAATCCAAATTTCAGAAAAAGATAGGTATAAGACTGCATTCATTGTCCCATTTTGGCAATATGAATGGAATGTTATGCCTTTCGGTTTGAAAAATGCACTCTCAGAATTTCAAAAGGTTATGAATGAAATTTTCAATCCTTTTACAAAATTCATCATTGTTTACATAGATGATGTTTTAGTGTTTTCAGAATCAGTTGACCAACACTTTAAACATGTAAAAAGCTTTGTAGATGTTGCTAGGTTCAATGGCTTAGCAGTTTCTAAAACCAAAATTAGTCTCTTTCAGACAAAAATTTGGTTTCTTGGTCATCATATATACTAAGGAACTATCGTTCCAGTTGATCGTGCAATTTAGTTTGACGACAAATTCCCATACCAAATTCTAGACAAAACTCAACTTCAAAGATTTTTAGGTTGTTTGAATTACATAGGTGATTTCATTCTTGACCTAAATAATATTATTAAGCCTCTTCATTAGCATCTTAGCAAAACTCCTCCTCCATGGACAGATGATCACACTAATATGGTTATCAAAATCAAGTCTTTGGTCAAAAATCTTCCATGCTTGTATCTCCCATATCCACAAGCATTCAAAATTGTTGAAACAGATGCCTCTGACATAGGTTATGATGGCATTCTCAAACAAAAAATTGCTGGTAAAGAGCATTGCATTGCATTTACTTCAAAACATTGGAATAGGGCTCAACATAACTATTCTACAATCAAAAAAGAAATTTTAGCAATTGTTTTGTGCATAAACAAGTTTCAAAGCGATTTGCTAAATCAAAAGTTTTTAATCATAGTTGATTGCAAAATTGCAAAAGATGTTTAGCAAAAAGATGTGAAAAATTTAGCATCAAAACATATTTTTGCCCATTTGCAAGCAATTTTAAGTGTCTTTGATTTTGAAATTGAGTTTATCAAAGGTACTTCAAATTCTCTCCCAGACTTTCTAGCTAGAGAGTTCTTGCTGGGGAAATAAGGCGACAAAAAATGAGTGATAAAGAGAAGAAAAAGAAAAGGGGCAAAGCCCAAAATCAAATTGATCATCAAAGGATCGCAAAAGAAGAAGAGAAGTAGCTCAAGGCTGCAATTGAACTATCAAAAAGGTCATTGACCCAAGCATCATCGATCCACCAAAAAGGATCCTCTTCGAGGTCCAAAACTTCTGAACAAACCGTTCACAAAACTTCTGGAACTATAATGGATCCTTCTCATTATAAGTTTCCAATTGAAACACTCCTTGATTTACAGGCTAACCAAAATTTGGCTAAATTACCAACCAAAAGTTGGGCTAATATTGCCGGAGAAGAAGATTATAAGGCTCTTACCATATTTAACATTGATCTTAAGGCTCTTGCCTTGCCATAAAAAAATCCTCCCAGGAAGTCACTTGGGCTGGTTCATCCAAAGAAGTAGCCTTATACTCCCAACCAACATAAACCATATTTGTGTTAAAACCAGAGAAGGTCTTAAACCTTTTCCAAACAGAACCAGGTTTCTGTGATAAAAACCTAATTGCCTTAACAACAAAAATTTTTCCAAAAGGATTTTTCTTCAAACCAAAAACTTTGGAAAAAACGCAAAAATTTTATGAGCTTATTCTTGTAGATACTAAATCTACAGAAATAAGACATTTTCCAGATCGTGACCATCTTGAAGATAAAACTATCTATGGATATTCAACATTCAGAATATCTAAGTTTTTATCACCTCAAGATTGGGGTCAAGATCTGAACAAAAGAAAATATTCTCTATTGATGATGTAAATCCAATTGGTTTCAATTATTGGGACTACTTGGATGCATGGTGGTGTACCTTCTGGTACTAAAACCCAAATTTTAGTCATACTTGGCTTTTTCTTTTCACATATGACACAAAATACCAGTTTCCATTATGGTTCAATCAATGGTGGGATTATTTCGGTTCTATCCAAATAATTTTACCAACCACAGCGAAAGCTGGGTTCAACTATTTCAAGAGTCGGATCAATCTTAATGAAGATCCTTTCCTAGTGATCTTCATTAGTTTTCAAAATTTGGTTTAGCTTGGGTGTTCAAATGGATCTTCAAATATGGAGTTTCCTAGTAGCAAAAATTATTCCCCACATTGCAAAGATCATCTTTAGTCAAATGGTGGGCAAAATTTGGAAATATAAAAAATGTATCTGAAACAAATATGAAGAAATGGTTCAGACAAAATCCAAAGTTCCTAATGATAGGAGATCACGAATCAAGTGTATTTCTCAACCAGAAGGTAAAAATCACAACATGTTTGGCATCGGCAACAGACAAAGAGGCCCTTACCAAGCAGCTCCATGAAATCCTTGGGCTGCTCTAAACCCAAGAACCAAAATCCAGTCCATCGGCCCAATAATCATATGGGTCAGAAGCTGAAGACCCGGCCCAATACTTTGGCCACGAATCAGATGATGAGATCATTAGCCTCAGCAAAGATTGATTCTGAAGCAAAACTATCAGCACAAGAGTCCAAGACTTGCTAACTTAAATGATTCTCTGCTTTTGTAAAGTTGTACCTTTGTCTTTACCTTAGCAAACAAATTGATGTAATTTACTTTTACTTTAAAAGTAAAAGTACTTTTACCTGAGTAACATGTTTTCTACTCTGGTTAAAGTAATTTTACCCAAAATGCATAGTAACTAATTCGAATGCCTATAAAATGGCATCTCATTTCAGTTGTTAGGCATCCCATGTTGTGTTGACGACTCAATTCTCTCTCCCCTCCTCCACTAGGGTGATAACCCTTTATATGTTTTCTTTCTTTCTTTGTAATTTCTTTATGTTTGTATCGTTTTAATCATTCAATAACATATCAGTTTTTATAAATCTTCATCTCTTTCCTTACAATTTCTTGTATACATTCTGCATTTGCATATGAATTAACGACTCTGTGTCGGTCCTTACTTCTCTTCCCTTTCTGTCTCTTTGTTTTTCGATCCTTTTTATGGGATAGTCTATATTAAAACCGGTCTTAAATATTTAACATTTAAGACCGGTTTATACGTAAACCAGTCTTAAATGTTAAAACATTTTAAATTCATAAAAATTTTAAGACTTTAAGACCGGTTTATTTATAACCGGTCTAAATAAATTTTTTAAGATCGGTTTTTTTAAGAATTGATCTAAGAAGTTCAATATAATTACAAAACTACAACCGTACAAATTTTTAAGACCTTATCTGCCAAAACTGGTCTAAATGTGGCGGTCTAAAAAGGGTTTTTTCCAATAGTGATAGTTCAAGAATTATCATGTGTGTTATGAAAATAACAAAAGTATAAGAGTTTGACATGAGGGGGATAGAGAACATTGAGAGAAATTTGGAGGAGAAATATGGAGGAGCTCTCATTCACTTCATTGTTGGTACCAATATATTGTACATGGCCTCTAACCATTGAATTGTATACATATGGTTACAAGGAAATAAATATAAGCATAATGGTATTAATTAATCATAAGAAACTTCCACAAACCATTCATTAGGGAAGTTATAAGTTTATAGCATTAAACACATATGGAATCCTAAAAGAGAGAGGTTATAGAGTAAAGAACATATGAAAGGCTAATAGTTGGATAGTTTATGGACATCCGCATCATATAATATTACTCCCCCTTGGATGTCCATGAAAACATATTGTGCCTCATTAAAACCTTACTAGGAAAAACCCAATGGAACAAAAACCCAGTGAAGGAAAAAGAGAACACAATACATATTAAAATTGCCTAATTATAAACCTTACAAGGAAAACCCAGTGGGATAAAACTTTGGTTAAGGAAAGGAGTACAACATGATCTTTACTCCCCTTGATAGCAACATCACTCATTGTGATTAGATTGTCATATCTCAAGACAATATGATGATTTCTCAATTGCAACTGTCAACAATGATTTTTCAAGCAATTGATATCCTTTTTATCTAAACTATGCATAATGCATTATCAACAAATCATTTGCTGAAACATAATTATCTACCATATCTTCTGGATATGTTAAATACCAATATATTCTCCACTTGCCTCTAGGGTTGTAGACACAATAAAAGAAAATTATCCTGAAAATCACCATGATATATCTTTTATATGAACCAAATGTACTTGCAGCATCTTGATGTTACTAGAAAGAACATAATAACTATAATATTAGCATGATGTAAATATCCATAAATATGTTATACTTATAGACCATTAAATTCAATAAATTTTTGCAAACAACATCATCATAGCAAAAATATATGATTTTGAAATCTTTAAGGTTTCCAATAACTTGATATGTAAAATTATTCATTTTTCAATATATCTTTCAATCAATTATATATATACTCAAATCATTTTAATACATGTAATATATACTAAATATTTTTCTTAGACATGCTTTCAACATTTTAGACCCTTCAAGAATTCTCATGTAATATTCACTATCTATATGCATATGTTGTATATAATAATATCTAATAGACTCATTATTTCATTTGCATATACTGCCAGACTAATAATATATACATAATTATTGTATCTACTACCAAATATTGTACCTCATCATATCATCATTTGACATTGTGAAAATATTTATTTTCACTTGAATATTCATATATCACAAATAACTTTATATTTCAAATGTTTCAGACTACAGGTCCATACATTTTGCATATTGAACGAATATTTTTCATTGCATCTTGCCCCCTTTTTCAGTTTGCCAATCACCTTTTTTTCTACCAACATATTTATGTACAATATCCTCATTTGATCACTTGATATTGTTACTCAAACTATTGTCGACAACTTTATATTTTCAGTTCCATTTTTCTTGTTGTGCCATAATTCATTGAGATCTCTTTATTATTACTTGTATGATCTTTTCATGGACATCCACATCATATAATATTTACAACAATCTGTTGTTTGTTCTCAAAGAAAATTCATTATGAGAGTATCACTAATTATGATTTAGAATGGATCTCTCGGCATTTATGGAAATATAATCAAATGTTGAACCCATTAAAATAGCATGTAGACCATACAAGTATTCAATAAATTTGATAGATACATTTATAAGATGGTTACATATGTGATTATTATTAGTTTATAACCTGAAGTTTACAAGATTGAATAAATACTTGTGTTGAGTGCATAATTTCTAGATTTTACAATCCAAAAATAATTTATTAAAGTCTTCATAAATAGCTAGTCTATACTTATGAGACAAAATTTCTATTTCAATGTTGGCATATTGAATCTTCCATATTGTTGCACTTATATTCATGAAGCCAACAAGATTCTCTTGAAAGAATTGGCTTTTGATTAGGAGCCAAGCATATTCCATATTCAAAAGCTTAAACGTCCAATACTTATGCCTAAAAATTCACCACAATGCACATGGATGGATATTGAAAAAAATTTGGGATAAATGTTGGGTAAGGACCTCCTTTTCTTGTTTGTCTCTAAATTAAACAAAAGGATGTTTCTAAAAGAAACAAATGGATTTAGGAGACTTATACTAATTTAGTTTATTGTCATTGAAGAAAATTTTCCAAACATGAGGGTAGAAATTGAGTGGGTACAAAACAGAACCAAAGAGTACATTGTTATCATCAAGTGTAGATCTTCGAATTTAGCTATTTGAACCAAAAGTTCATCAAACATTGCATTCATAAAATATTGTAAAATATATACTAGATTCAATTACTAACCTAAATGAGAATTTATAAATTTCATATTCAAACTTAAAATGGTCTAAATTTCATATAAATGTTTTGAATAAAGAGGAGCATATTGATAAGATTATCATATTGAGGAGGTAGGTACTCCAGAAGAATGCCATGACATAAAAAATAGTAAAAACCTTAAATGAGGTTTAGGTACCTAAAAAGTAATAAACAAATATCAATGAGTTATGTCACAACAAGAAAATGGAACCAAAAAGATAAAGTTTTTGACAATAGTTTGTAAAATGATATCACAAGATCAAATGAGGATCTTAAGAAGTAGACATATAGATGATTGGCTAAAAGGAAAAGTAAAAATGGAAAAAGATAGAATGAAGATTCAATTATATTTTGAAAATTAATGACTTGCAGTTCTAACACAAGAAATATGATATTATTATAGGATATATGAATTTTTATTTTAAATAAAAATTTCCACAAAGGTCTAATGGTGATTATGATGACGTGTATTATTTTGTTGTGGATGCAATAATTTTTTCATATATTAGTAGTCTGGTAATATTCGAAAACAAAATTGTGTCTAATTGATATTATTATGTATATCTTATACGAATGGCTTACTTAATAGTGAAGTTTACATGAGAATCCATGAAGAAGCAAATATTTTATGAATATTTACATCATGCTAATAATGCATTAATTATGTTTTGCTAGTAACATCAAGTTTCTGCAAGCACGCTATGGATACTATGAAACTAAGGTTTGATGTCATAATTCAATGGAACTATTATATGATATCATTTTTTTTGGAATAAATGAAGGCTTTGTTTGGTTTGAGGGGAGGGAAGGGAAATGGGAGGGAGGGGAGTAAAAAAGGGGAGGGACTTTGCTCCCCTCCCCTTAATTAGCAAGACTAACAATTTAGGAAGGGAGGGGAAGTTTTTTGAAATTTTCCCCTCCCTCACCTCAAAACCTCCCCCCTCCCAATTGGGGGGTTTGGAGAGGAGGCTAAATGTGTCTAATCTATTGGACTAAAATACCCATGGTATTTTCTCATTAACCTAAAAGTACCCTTTGCCAATTTTTACAATATATACGTATAACTACAATTATAAAATATATATATATATAATTTTATTAAATATTATATATAATTTATGGCATAAAACTTTTATTTATAATTAAGCTTTATTATACATTTAATAGAGTTTGGAAAAAATCACTTATAACATAAGGGTAAATTTGTCCATTTGAAAATAATTTGTTTCCCGTCTCCCCCAGAACCAAACAAGGTAACATTAAAATCCCTCCCCTCCTATTCCTTCTTATCAATCTAAACAAGGTAATATTAAAATCCCTCCTATTCCATCCCTTCCCCTCTTCTCCATTAAAATCCCTCCCATCCCCTCCCCTCCGTCAAAGCAAACAGACCCTAACTATGTGAATGCAAGATATATCATAGTTATTTTGAAAATAATTTTTCTTTTGTTATTTCCACAGTGTATAAGGCAAGTGAGTATATTGGTAATTTAACATAGCCAGAAGATATGTTACAGGAATACATTTTGGCAGATCATTTGATGACAATGAATCAAGCATAGTTTCTCTAAAAGGGAGATATTTTTAAAAGGCATTGTAAATAATGCACTTGAGAAATCAGGATACTTTATTGAGATAAAAGGGAAAAGAGTGATGTTGTCATTAGGGGGAGTAAAGGTGATGTTCTCATGAGGAGAACTACATATGATATTATCATTAGGGAGAGTAAAAATCATGATATACTCCTTTTCCCTTAACCAATGTTTTGTACCATGAGGTTTTCCTGGCGAGGTTTTTAACAGGGTAGCTTCAGTATGTATTGTGTATTCTTGTTCCTTTGCCAGGTTTTTGTCTCAATGGGTTTTTTGTAGTAAGGTTTTAATGACACATAATATTTTCTTCTGGATATCCAAAAGGGAGTATTATAAATGTTATAATTGTATAGATTTTCATAACATCCAAGAATAAGGCTCTTTACCTTCCATATTGAATGGCATCATACCTTATAACACCCAAATTGAAGGCTTTGTAATATTTGCTCTCTATAACACTAACGGTACAATTATATTCTTTAATTCACCTCTTTATGTATTGTAATTTATAGGGTTTGTGTTCTACATTGGGTTCTTATACATAGGGTCAAGTGCATACATTTGTGATAAGGAATGGAATAAGAATCACTCCCTTTTGTGTAAAATCCTTTTCTTAAAACTTGGTTATCCATAAACTTGACCAAAAATCTCAAGATAATTAATAGTATTATAGTGAACAGGGAAGATTAAACACAATGGTCTACCATAGTAGAAAATTCTCATTTTGACTTCTCAAACATCAAATACTGCAATCCTGTCAAATCCCTTAATATTTTGACATTTATCAGAGTAACAACATGAAGTTTAGTGGGCAACCAGAAATAGTATATACATGCTAATAAAAAATACTTCGTTACATTATAGGAATTCCCTATAGGGTTTGTACAAATATTTACAAATCCCAAGAGATAATATAAAAAGCTACAATAACCAACATTATAGCTTGTATAGGATTGGAACCCTCAGTTACTGGTGTCTACCTCTTTGCCCGTTGAGTCACTTCCTCCAGCTGAATAAATTTAAATTTATGGAAAGGGGTAAGATTCATACGAATCTCAGAAGTAATACACAATCAATCATATAAAATGTGATAAATAAATATGCAACACACCATATAGTGTAATAGAACAATCAAACTGCAAACTTAACTGTACACACTATTCATGTTCAAATGACTGAGTCCTCAATGAGCCAGATGGTACTTGTGCTTTTTCCACACCATAGCTAGGTTTTGTAAATACCATTCATATAACAAAACATGGTAACACACATCATATCAACAATTACATAGTGTATGAAAGATAGAGTTACTACTTGAAATCCTTTTCGTTGCTTGCTAATCCAATTTAATAATCTTTTGTCCGGATCGGGTAGATGACAACCCTACAAATTTATAATAAATGAGTTATTACGCATTCATGTCTTATTCTAAACGGAAATTGTTGGTTATCTTTACTCAAAAATGCAAAATGACCAAATTGCCCCTAAGGACCTCGTCTAAGTCCCTTTATACTTGGTATAACTGTACTTTACCAAAATTAATGACCCTGGCTATTCCTCCACAATTTCTAGTGTGGAATCCACTTTTTACCTCAGTTTTTCCAAAATCACACTTCATTTCCCATAACACCCTTGGCAACCACAAAGTTAGGGTTTTAAGGGGCAAAATTGTCATTTCACACCCTAAAGCCTTCATACTTCATCTTTTACTTATTATCTACACAATTTTTCATTCTAAAACACAACAGAATCATAAAACCCATGAAATTCCAATTCAAACACCTAGAAATACCCCTTGGCCAAAATGTATGAAAATTTAGGGAAAATGGAATTTCTTGATTTCAATCAACAAAACATCTTCTTTTCACCTTAAATCCCTTCTTAAACTCTATAATTACACTTCTCATATGATTAATCAAAATTTGGGCAGCACCTCCCCCTAGGGTTCATGCATCCCAAATCATAAAATCAAAGCAATCAATCCAAATATTCATTCAAACCACCAACAATAACCTTGATTCAACAAGAGAAGACAAGTATTCAAGCTTACCTTTGTGTTCTTGCTTCTTCCTCTAGAATTATCAACTCCTCTCTTATTTTCCCTTAATTTTCCTCTTGATTTGCATGATTCAAAGAGGGATATGAAGATTAGAAGAGGTTTCTAACATATTAGAGACAAGAGCAAGTGAATTGTGCTTACAAACTTACATAGTTTGCTTCTTGTTCTCTTATCTCTTCTCTTTGTGCTTAAGCTCTTCAAACTGGTGCTCTCTCTTTTTGCACTCAATTTTGGATGAAATTTGGCCCCTTTGGAGGAGTCAAATGGCTTCTTCAAGAAGCTTCATCCACCTCCTTAAAATAATATTTTTTTATTATAATTTTTGCACATGTCATCAGATAAAATAATATTTTAATATTTCTTTTTTCACTTGGCCAATAATGCTTCAACATGTCATTATTTATGTTAAAAAATTCATTTGATCTTATGGGTTTTGTCAACCCCTCAACATTTAGATATTTGCTAGAGTGATAAAGGCACAGCTCCACAAGCATATGAAATAGCACAAATATACTGATAAAGTGTACTTGTTTACAATACGGTAGTTCCCCATAGGGTTTGAAAATATACACAAACTTTGTCCAAAACTTTCAAAATAAACTAAAAATAACCAACAACCTTGCCTTCTTGACCTGGACACCTCAATTGTTGATATTTACCATTTTGGTCGTAGAGCTGCTAGCCTTGAATCTTAGTAGTAACATATAATCAATCATATAAAATGCAACAAATAATTATGCCAAGTACCACATAATGTAGTAGGATAAAAACATTGTAATCATTTTCATCAGAATGTGCACATATTCAGGGCCAACCACTATTAGACCCTGAGTCAGGACTAGCTATTGTTTGACCTCAACTTTTCATACCTCAGCTAGGCTTACAACCATAGACTAAGCAGTGTACCCTCTTGGTACTGAATTCTTATAACTGGATCCCCTTTAGGCCTTGGGGTATTGGTGCTTTTACTCCAGACGGTACTTGTGCTTTTCCTACACCAGTTAGAGAGAGCATTATACATATCACAAAAGATGGCATACATAAAGCATATCAAGTTTGTATAGTGTATGAAAGATATAGTTACTACCTTAAGTTCCTCTTCAACTTACAAATTATTCCTAAATTTTGTTCCAACTTGAGGTAATTATCTAGTCCAAAAATTCCAAATTTTATAATGAACGAGTTATTACTCATTCATGTACCACTCTAGACTCTTTCAAAATCATTTTGTTGGTTATCTTAGCTTAATACTACAAAATGAGCAAAATGCCCCTAGGGACATGGTCTATTTTTAGGGTTAAAAAACTCTGAGGTAAAAAATGGATTCAAAAATTGTCAAATTTATTGCCAAAAGGCATATTTGCCCTTGGCAGCCCCTATTTAGGGTTCTAGGGTTCATTTTGTCATTTCACATTCTAATGCTTTTCACACATTACAATGAACATATACCCTATACAATTTTCCCTTCTAAATCCAATGGAACCATCAAATTGATGAAATTTCAACTCTTCCCTTATTTCCAAGTCTGGCTGAAACATAGGGAAACAAAAAGAAAAATGTGATTTCTTGATTTAACCCTTTAAACTCCTTCTTTTTCACTCCTAATCCCATGTTTAACCTTTTAAACACTTATTACACATGACTTATGGAAATTTGGGTAGCATAACACCTTAGGGTTTTATCATCCCAAATTTACAAAATCCACCAAAACAATCACAAATCAAGCCAACAACATATTAACTAAGAGGATCAAAGTTCTTGAGATTACCCTTTGATTCTCAACTTTTTCTCTCTAGGCATCCTCTCTCTCCTCCTCTCTCCCTTGGAATTTTGCTTGCTAACCATGATATTCATGGAGGAGAAGAGATTAGAAGATGTTCTACATGTATTAGAAGGTTTAAACACAATAATTTCAGAACCTTACCTTCAATTTTCCCTTCTTGAACTCTCTTTTCTCTTGATGTTCTTCAAGCTCTCTCTCTCTCTCTGTTTCTTTCTTATGTGTTGGACGAATATGGAGGCTAATGAAGAGGATTATTGTAATGCCATAATTTTATACAATTTAAAACAATGCATGAAGTCAAACTAGAGACCAGAAATAGTTTTCATACCATTGAGGTTCCAACTTCAGTACAGGGTTCGATCCTGTACTTAAGTGGGTTTTCAAAAAATTTTCAAAATATTTTCAATGTAGTTTGAAATTGGTTTGCGAGTTTAGTATAGACCAAACATTTTAGTTTTATTTCTTAATATCAGAGTA
Source organism: Inga laurina (assembly GCA_963855925.1). Lineage (NCBI taxonomy): Eukaryota > Viridiplantae > Streptophyta > Magnoliopsida > Fabales > Fabaceae > Inga > Inga laurina. The sequence goes on from OY979713.1 coordinate 11,597,678, forward strand.
TTACCAAAATGTTCTTTGCTGAAACCCACTTTGTGATTGTTAACTAATGGGCCCTAAGTGATTGATTGTCACTATTCATCATTAGTATTCATAGGATACATTTACACATCCACTAATACTACCAGTACTAAACTGACTACGTTTACATAAACAACATGTACAAATATCCAAAAGTAGATAACCAATAGGACACTAATTCTAGGTCTTGCCCTTTTACTCATCGGTGGTTACCTTTTTCCCTGCTGAACTATCAGCTCGAGTTGTAAAAGATGTTATTGGAAAGAGTGAGATTTGAAAGAATCCCAGTAGTAACAAATATCAGCTCAAATAAAATGCATATATGAAACATCTCATGTCAACCAAGGTTACCATACAAGCAACATATTCAACATTCAATGACAATTCACGATGTGCGTATAAGCACCAATACAAGATATGCAAATAGCATAAAGTTTGGATAAATTCAAGGACAATCACCCCTTGACACAATGCTAGGAAATTCTACTAGGCCTGAGCCCTTCTCATCTGAATACTTTAAATTCACATTGATACAAACATACATATAGCATAACATATAGTATATGAAGGATAAGTTACTATCTGATAGTATTTCTAACTCCTGACATTGAATATTGTTCCTCGATTGCCCGGGGCAAATGTTGAATCCTATAGATTATAATTTATAGATGATTTATTACTTATCCAAGTTCTTAAATAACTTAAGACACTTGGGTTGGTTATCATTTAGGAGATAACTTAGTGGCTTTGGGTAATTAATGAGCCTATAAAAACTTTGAGTGCATAATTTTAACCCTTGAAGTCCTTAATTATTACATTTAGGCCATTAAGTCTTAAATTCACATAAGACTTAAAACTGGCAGAATTTTCTCTATATTTTGAAAAATTATAACTAATTCTAGACAATTCCAATTAGGGTGGTTCAAACCACTATGTGACCCTTATTAAGTCTATGAGGGAAAAATAATCATCCTGCAGTTCATATGCACACAATTCTAGATTCCATAATTATTCCCCCTACCACCAATTTCTGTCCAGAATTAATACTCAAATTCAATCAACCATAACATTTTGTGTACTTACTCAATTGCTAAAAAATACCATTAAATTAAAGATTATTGTGTCTACTTTATTTCCAGAAAATTTCATGGCCATGGGATTTCATTTGGATAGACAAAAACATGTCATAACCAATTTACCACCATTATCTTTCCAGAATCATCACATAACTTTAACAATTTATAACTCCCAATATATTGACCCAAATTGAGAAAATTATATGTCAAATTCAAGCTTGATATGTCTACTTCTATTCTAGAAAGTATCAGGGTCATTGAGTAAAGTTTAGTCATTCAATAACATACCATTAGCAGACTGCCTTCAAAAACAAATTCTAGCAGCATCAACACCAAACTTCCAATTTTTAAACTTTGTTTCCAATTGATCCAAATTCAAAACCATACCATATTCCCACAAAATTTTTCATGGGGAATCCATTGGTGACCTTGAAATTACCAAAATCAAACTCCTTCCCTTATTTATGTTCTGGCAATAAATAACAAGAAAAAACAACAATCCACAAGCTTTCAAATTTTTCCGCAAAACTAGTTCATATACATCATTTAACCCCACATTTAACCATTTGCAAGACTAAACCACCAAAACCCTAAAAATACCCATTAAATAGAAATCTAAGGTAGAAATGAGAAATAATAAGACTCCACAAATCATTACAAGACTTGCTCAAAACAAAACCTTAACTCACCTCTTGCTTCTTTTAAGCTTTGGTTATTGATTCTACAACTTTGAGTCTTGAAAAATGGCCTAAGAAACCTCCTTTTCAAAAACAAAAACCCCAGAGTTAAAGCTTAGGATGAGGGGAACAATGTTATTGGAGAACATTTGAGCTATAAATGTGAGGAAACAAGTGCAAATCTAGAAAGAGGCTTACCTTTGCTTCTTGAACTCAAGATTCACTTTCTCTCTCTTGCTTCTTGAGTTTGGTTGTCCAATATGAGCCAAATGAAGGTGACAAGATGTTTTTATTCATGTTTTCTCTCTCCTTATGGGCTGGACAAATATAAAGAGGAGGAAAGAAGGAAATATGATTATGTGTTCACATGTACTATCTTCTTGCAACTTGATTATGTTGGCTTAACTAAATGTAGTTTGGTTGGCTAAAAGCAATTATTTTCCCCTTCCATTTGGCATGCCAACAGAAATTAGAGGGAGGGAAAAGAGGGAAATGCTTTGTCTAATGGTTTATGGCTTCTTGTACACAAGGAAGCTTATTAACTAATGGATACTTAGATTAATTCACTTGTCTCCCTTCTTCTTTTTGTTGACCAAAATTTTTTTTAATTAGGAAGGTATTAATTTGCTTTTTAGGTCTCATATTCAAGAGCAAATCCTAGCCCTTAGTCTTGGGTTTCAAGTTTAACATCCAGATCAATTAGCAATTATTTCTTTCACCCTTGGTTATAGTAATGTTAATTAAATTCTTTTTTCTTTTCCATACACCATTTTCTCTTTTTTTCTAGGTTCAAATTATGTTTTGTTTCTTATTAGATAAATTTCAGAGGAATTACATCTTTTCCTTAATTAATCCAAATTAATTCTATATAAAATTCCCAAAGCGATTGCACTAATATTATTCACACTGGCTTTTGGGATTCTTAGCTCTTACATTAATTTTGGAATATTACAATAATAGCTTTTAAAATATCAAACTCCACCTCCTTGAAGATATATTATTTTATTGGGCTTATCACATGTGTTTTGCTTTAGGCTTATCCTTATTTAACTTGACATAATTCCTTCCCTTTCTTCTTGACTAAATGACGCCAAGATGGGCTCCCAAATGAACTAAATTAGCCTCTTCAATTGCTTCATTCATTTCCCAAAATAATATATTTTAATTCTAATTCACCTTATGCTTTACTTTTTGCTTCATCTTTTTATTTGGTTCAAGATTTTGACACATGGCATGGCTAGCTTCCAAGTAAATATATTTCCCTCCTATTTTCTCCCATTGGATGAAAATTCAAAGAGGAAGGAAAATAATAATTGCTTCTTGTATTTTCCATAATCTCTTTCATCAAATAATTAATTAACTACATGTTTACTTTTGACTTTTCAAACTTCATTTTACTTTCACCATTGCTCCAAAATTGGGATATTGATCACAAATATTTATTTTTTCCTTCATTTTCCTTATTTAACTGAAAATGGCTTCAAGAAAATGGGAAAAATACTTTAACTCTTATTTTATTGGTAAATTACCATTTTGCCTTTACAATTTTTGATTTAATCTGGGCCTTCTTCCTTTTCTTCTCTCCATGGCCAAAACTAGCCCTTAATATTGGGCCAAATATTGTGCTCTTTATCTCTTCAATCTTTAGGCTTTAATAATGGGCTTTTTGGAAAAACCAAAAATTAGCTTTATGTCTTACATTAGCCCTATTCTCATGTAACCTCTATTAACGGTATTCTTATCATTTCATATGCATCAAAATTCACAATTTTATTCCATTGAATGCCATAATTATTTACAAGGCATATTGGTGAAAAAAGAGTAGGGCGTTAGTTGTTTCCACTTGGATCCATAAGCTTCCACATGTCATCCTTTGTGTCAAAATCTCATTTCCTCTTCCACATTTATCTCTTTGCCACAATTGACCATCAATTTAACGAAAAATCAAGAGCCTTCTTGATTATTCAACAAATGACCACTTTACCCTTATATTTTTCCAATTTTTGAATCTCACTTTGTCTTCATTCTTTTCTCTTTGTTTTTGGTTGAACAATTACACAAAAGAATTGGGCCAAAATTGCGCTCTTTCCTTCTTCAATTTGGGCTACAAGAATTGGCCTTTAAGGGAACAAAATTGCACCTTTGTGTTCAAACTTTACCAAGTTGTGTGTAACAACTAATTGCAATGTTTTTCCATTGTAAGTGTGTCAAAATTCACCATTTTATTTCATTTAATGTCACTAATATACAAGGAACTTTGGTGAATAAAATTTGGGACGTTACAGCTCTCACCCCATTAATAAAATTTTATCCTTGAAATTTTGAAAATCACATAGAATTGATTATCATCGGGGGGATTACTTCTTAATATTTAGCTTATCCCTATCTTATGCATTACAAATCATATGATATGTATTTAGAACATTTAGCCTATTCAATACTCACACATTCTGCCTGTTTAGTACTCATAGGACACAACCCATTACAACACAGATTGCCCATGAAATATTGTTATCCATCTGACAAGCATTCAAAACATTCAATTCATCTAGCATTTATAGGGAACACAGTTCATTACAGCACAAAGTGCTTATCAGGTCTTACTGGCCCATACAAACATGCACGTCAGGTCTTACTACCTATGGTCCCAAAAATGTTGAGCGTCGGTGGCTCCACACTATGAGTTTCCTATCCAGTACCACCTGCAAGTAGCCCTTTCTGGTGGACAACAAAAGGTACCTCAGCTGCATGTTTTATGCCCAGCCTCTTGACTGTAAGCAACCAAGACTATCTTGCTTGACTTCCTGGTTATGTCGAGGTAAGAGCCATGACTTCGTCCATACTCTCTTCGAGTAAGAATCCCCGATCATAAGGTTGCTTAACTGCTCTGATTGCATAGAAATTTGTTGGCTTATGGACACACTAGTCTAACAAGTCTTATGGACTCAAGACATACATTCCAGCATCAATACTAAATACATATAAGGACTTACAACCTCAGGACACATAGTCCACTGGTTACTACATCATAAGTGGGGTAATTCATTTCATGAGGCTTCAACTATTGAGCGACATTCACCACCATTATGCCCTGCTATACAAAGGCTCATCCCAATCCCTGCCTACATATTTCACTATAGACCACACAGATTGTAACGTTGTAGACCATACAGGTCGTGTCTCTACAAAGCACATAAGTTATATCATTATACACTACATATGTTGCCTTGCTACAGACCACATAGGTTGTATCATTGTAGACTACACATGTCATATTAGGATCTGGTAAGATCAATACTGGTGCGAATGTTAACCTCTCATATAGCTCTTAAAAGTTATACATAGATTCACCATCCTACTCAAATGATTAATCACTCATAAGAACTTTAATAATGTCAAAATGATTTGAAAGGAGTTCCAAAGAAACCTCCTATAACACCTGACTGGACTAAGAAAACTACATACCTCTGTGATAGTTTTTAGCCTCTTTCAGATCAATACTGATTCCACTTTATTAGGATTTTTTGGATCCCATTTTGTAAGATAAGAAGACTTAGCACCACTCATACGTACTTCCTGTAATATCCCAAAAAGTGATTAAGGGCTAATGACTTCAAAAGTGGATGTAATTATTGTTGAATAAACACTTTTGAAGAATGTGTGATGGGAATTTGGATATTTTAATGATTCCAATGGATTCCTTGTGAAAATTTATGTGGGAATGATGTTTGGTATGAAAATGGAACCAATGGAAGCAAAGATGCAAAATCTAAAATTCTGTCCAGTGAAATTCTATTATGGGCAGTCCGTTTGTGTGAACGTTTTTAATGACCAAATGGTATCTAAAAATTCTGAAACTTTCCAGTCTTATGTTTCACATCTCAAGCTTCAAAATGGACATATATTTTGTTCCATTTCGTTTTGTGAACTAGGAGATATAACTGTCCAAAGTTTGGGATGGAAACTAAACTCTGTTTTGGGGCAGTGATGAGTTTTATGTAATTCTGGAATTGTGTGGTGAATTTTAGTAATGGCCAATATTTTTCCTATGAAGAGGACTTAAATATCTTTCATTTGGATTTGGAATCACCTCATTTTGAGGTTTCTAGAATTAGTTATGATTTTTCAAAGTTTGGGCAGAAAATCTGCCAGAAAATCCGAAAATGGGAATTATGACATCATCTCAATAAAAGATGACATCAGCATGGAATTAAATATGTTATCATCTTCCTCAGCTCATTTCTGTCGTACACAGCAGCTGAATGAGGAGTGAGAACGTTGAGGTTTGTAGAGAGAGAAAGGAGAAGAAAAATCACAAGGTAAGCCGATTTCTCTGATGATTTAGCTCCTAACGCGTGTAACTCCGATCCTAAGCTACTCCTCTTTGTTCTTTAAGGTTTGGAAGCTCAAAATCTGTTGTTGAGCACTTAGGGTTTTCAGCAATATTTGGGAAAAACTTGTGGGAGCTTGAGGTAACTTCTAAACTTTCGTATATTGCTTATTCTGGCTGCTGTGGGCAATTTAATCGGTGAAATTTCGCCGGATTGCCATTGGTTTTAAATTTTGGAAAAGTGTGTTCCTAAGGGTTATGCTGCCCAATTTTAGTTCAAATGGTTGTTATAATTCAATTATATGGTTAATAAAGTGGTTAGGAGTAGAAAGGAACGCGTTTACGGAGCCGAAATCGTAAAACCCCGATTTTTCCCGGAGAACTCATAAATTTCGGCCAGCTCTAGAAATGGGTCTTAGAGTTGGATTTTCAATGATTTGATGGTTCCATTGAGTTCAGGAGCGAAAATTAGGTGGGGTTACAGTTGGTCACTTTTTCGGAAAAGGCCGAAAAAGCATAATTACGAAAACGCCCCTAAAACCCTTAAAGTGTGGCTGCCAAGGGTAAATTTGTAATTTAACATTGGATTTGATAATTCCGAGTACGCAAAATGGATTCCTTGGGCAGAAATATGTTAGGATAGCCCAGATTAGAATTTCGGGAAAAGTGCAACCGGACCAGGTACGGCGGGCCCGGGCCGGGTCCCCGAGGGTAGTTTTGTAAATTTTCATTATAGACTCATATAACCCCAAGTAACACTATGGAAGTGTCTAAATGGTGCATTTGGAATTGTAGGATTCGATATTTACCGCCCTCGGGAGCCAACTGCGCCGAAGGACGTCAGGAAAGGACAAGGTAGTGACTCTCTCTCTCTCTCTTATACTTTGTGTAATGCACTGTATGTGTGTTGTATCACTGTTTTATGATGATTTCTGATGCTTCTGCGGTTACAGCTGGTGATAGCTGTCGTTTACAGCGCAAGCTGTCGTTATTGTGATTACAGCATAAGCTGTCGTGATGTTGATTACAGCAAGAGCTGTCGTATTGTGTATACAGCCGTGAGTGCTATCGTTTGTGGTGAAAACCATGTATCTGTGAATTGCTGCTGCTGTTGTTGTTTGTGATTTATGTACATGCTTTGTGTTTATGCATTGTGTGAGTGGTTTGTTACTACTGAGATTCTCTTGAATCTTATTCTTTCCTATGACTAACATTTCAGACAGGGCGTGTGGCTCAAAGGAGAAGCGGCCAACCCGGAGCAATTAGGACCCTTGGGGGTATATAGTTGAGTTGGAAACGTTGGTTATGTATTTTAAACTCAGGATTACTGTATATTCTGAATCAGGAACACTACATTCGATTTTGGTTGTGTAATCCCCTAGTGTATACTTATAAACCTTCAGGTTTTTATGCATAGAACCCGGGAGTTGCCGGGGATGCGGTTATACACTCTGATATGATTGAATGTATATTAACTGCACAGGTAATTATATTCGAATATTGAAATTGAGACCTGGATGGGAAAAAGAGTTTTGAAAGTTTTGTAAAAATTTTACTGTGAGACAGAAAGTTTAAAACGAGGTTAAAGCATCCAATGGTCTCTAATCCGATTTAAATATGTGTTATCGAATTATAATTACGTGTTTAAAGTCAGAGGGTTACACTTCCCACATTCTTCTTCACTCCTTGAGTATATTAGAATATTGACACTAAGTCTATCACAAGTTTGTCTGAATACAGTCAATAATTCTATTTGAGAAATCCCCTTATGTCTTCAAACAAGACAATAGGGAATTCAACAGCCATGGGTATATTTCCAGTTTCTATTTTGACTTATGCTGATATTGAAGACAACAAAATATCCTTGGCATTCCTTATGTAACACTTTTTAGCTTAAGTCACTAAGATAAAACTCAAATCACTTTGTAAAGTAGAATATATATAATTCTCCTATTTCCACAATATAGCAACACATGCTTTGCTATTAACTAATCAACTCCTAGTTTATGGAATGGCTAACACAGCTCACAAAGTAAATCTACTTCAGAGTTTTATCCCTTACACATATCAAGTAATCCAAACAATAACTCTCAAGGTAGTTTCACACCTATAGGTGTGATCACAATCAAATTATAAGGCAATTCATGTATGTTCAGCCCTAAGATGATTTATCATTGTTTGTTGTTCAATTAGTATACCCAATATTTGCTGCATTGCGTTAGGTCTAGCTTCTTGACCCTACCCAGCACCTCTACCTCTTAATCTCACCATCTTTATATTTCACTATATGAAAATAAGAAAGAGGTAAAATTCACATATTTATAAGGGCATACTTGTCATTTCACAGAGTTTTGGGCACACAGGTACTCCAAAAAATAGCATATAACATACTTTTATTGTAGTTTAGGGAAAGTTGTGAACAACATACAGTCTATAAACTACTCTACAACATGTTTCTAATCTTTTGAATCACATAACATAACATGTACATGTGGCTTCCCAAGGGTCACCCACATGACATTTCCCTGGACTGAGCACACTTAACCTTAATATACTTATGCAAAAATGCTAATACCGGCTTTAACTACTTCCGAGCTCCTATACCCTATGATTGCCCTAGTCACAAAAAGCCATGCCAACTTTCTTGAAATGGCTAAACACTGAGTATATACTGTATATCAATTCTGGTACAAGCATTCCAACACATACATCACAATGTGGCTTATAAAAGCAACAAAACTATCATTCCGACCCTACTCTATAATCTCATTCTTCTTCTGAAACCTAGATGTAGTATCTGGAAAGAAGTATACCATCGTGCAGATCCAAACATCATCTAGAATCTCTAAATCAAAATATCTCTTACCATAGTATAATGTATCTACTTCATCCAGATATGCCATATACTGGGCTACTAGGGTATCCCAATCATAGAAAGCTTGCAAATATATGACTTTAACGTAGTCTCAAAATTCTTAATTAGGTTTTAGGTCATGTAACATGTGCACAGTTTTGGGCTCTGGAACTAGTAACAAAATCCTAATCTGATTCTTTCTCATTAATCTGCAGTTAGTCGACGTCCCCTACTAATGAGCTCCCTGACCGTGTTGGTCTAGTATGAGGCCAGAACACTGGCCTTGCTTGTATCCACTTTCTCAATGTCCGCAACATCCTTGTACCACCAGGAGTCTGGTATTGCAAGACTCGTTGCCCGAAGGGCATCTACTGACTCTCCAAAGGTTGGTTCACTGCTAGTGGTGATCCATGTTGACATAACTCTTATAGTGCCTCTTTTCATGCATAATTCCTCTTACTATATAACCAAGACCATATCAGTATACTATTCTGTTATTGCCAGAACTGCTTGCTCTGATAAAAAAATGTTAAACCCCTTAATATTTTGACATTTATTAGAGGATTGACGTGCAGTTCAGTGAACAACCAGAAAATAGCATATACATATTGATATAAATTACTTGGTTACATTATATGAATTCCCCATAGGGTTTGTACAAATATTTACAAATACCAAAAGATAACATAAAAAAGCTATGATAACCAACATTATACTTGCATATGACCGAAACCCTTAGTTACTGGTGTCTACCTCTTTGCCAACCGCTTCCTCTTGCTGAATAAATTTAAATTTATGGAAAGGGGTGAGATTCATACTTATCTTAGTAGTAACACACAATCAATTATATAAAATGTGATAAATAAATAAATAAATATGCAATGTACTATATAGTGTAATAGAATAATCATATTTCAAACTTAACTATCCACATTGTTCATGATCAAATGACTGTTTGATCCCTACCTGTCTTACTACCTCAGCTAGGTGCCAAATGAGCCTTGTGGTACTTGTGCTTTTCCCATACCACAGCTAGATTTGTAACAATTATTCATATCATAGAACATGGCAACACACAGCATATAAACAATCACATAGTGTATGAAAAGATAGAGTTACTACCTGAAATCCTTTCAGTGCTAGCTAATCCAATTTAATAATCTTTTGTCCGGCTCGAGCAGATGACAATTCTAAAAGTCCAAATTTATAATAAATGAGTTATTACTCTTTCATGTCTTATTCTAAGCTCATATAGTTGGTTATCTTTACTCATAAACGCAAAATGACGAAATTAGCCTTATAGACATGGTATAAGTGTACTTTACCAAAATTTATGACCTAGGCTATTCTTGCACAATTTCTTGTGTAGAATCCACTTTTGCCCTCAATTTTGCCAAAATTACACTTTACTTCCCAGAATACCCTTGGCAGCAACAAAGTTAGGGTTTTAGGAGCAACATTGTCATTTCACACACCCAAAGCCTTCACACTTCATCTTTCACTTGATCCCTACACAATATTTCATTTTGAAACCCAATGGAATCATCAAATCCATGAAATTCTAGCTCAAACACCCAGAAATACCATTAGTCAAAATTCATGAAAATTTAGGGAAAATGGAATTTCTTGATTTCAATCAACAAAACACCTACTTTTCACCTTAAATCCCTTCTTAAACTCTTTAATTACACTTCCCATATGATTAATAAAAATGTGGGTAGCACCTCTCCGTAGGGTTCATGCATACCAAATCATAAAATCAAAGGAACCAAGTCAAATATTCATTCAAACCACCAACAACAACATTGATTCAATATGAGAAGACAAGTATTCAAGCTTACCTTGTGTATTCTTGTTTCGTCTTTCAAAACCATCCATCCTTCTCTTCTTTTCCCTTGATTTTCCTCTTGCTTTGCATGATTTCAAGAAGGATATGAAGATTAGAAAAGGTTTCTAAGAGATTAGAGATAGGAACAAGTGAATTTTGCTTACAAACTTACCTGGTTTGCTTCTTATTCTCTTGTCTCTTCTCTTCGTGCTTAAGTTCTTCAAACTTGTTCTCTCTCTCTCTTCTCTCTATATGGATGAAATTTGGCCCCTTTGGAGGTGTCAAATGGTTTCTTCAAGAAGCTCCCTCCACCTCCTTAAAATAATTTTTTTTTATAATAATATTTGCACCAGTCATCAAATAAAATAATATCTTTTTTCCAGTTGGCCAATCCTAGCATGATTTATGTCCAAAAATTCATTTGATCTCATCTATTTTGACTTGGTTCCATAAGCTTCCACTTAGTTCTATAAGCTTCCACATGTCATCCTTTATGTCAAAATATAATTTCCTCTTCCTCTTTTCTCTCTTGGCCAAAATTGACCATCAATTTATCAAAAAATCAAGAGAGCCTTCTTAATTATTCAACAAATGACCACTTTGCCATTACATGTTTCCAATTTTTGAATCACACTTTGTCTTCCATCATTCCTTTTTATTTTTGACTAAAATTTTAGACAAAGAATTGGGCCAAAATTGTGCTCTTCCCTTCTTCAATTTGGTCTACATGAATAGTCCTTTAAGGGAACAACATTGCACCTTTGTGTCAAAACTTTACCAACTTGTGTGTAACCACTAATTGTAATGTTTAGCCATTGTAAGTGTGTTAAAATTCACTATTTTATTCCATTTAATGTCACTAATATACAATGAACTTTGGTGAATAAAATTTGGGATGTTACAAGCCCAAATATTCTCTTTAAATTGAAGTTAACCATGAAAGAAAAGAATTGAACGAACTCAGTTAAAAAAAACAGATCATGGTTAAAAGGATTAAAACTACTTAATGCACTTATCCATGATAGAAAAGAAACTAATTGAAAATTTAAAACCTATAATGGATAATTAAAAATTTGTCATCATTTTGCAAACCAAACCGTAATTAATTAACACATTTGGGCCTTGTGGTTCTCGAGGCCCATAATATATAACAATCAACCATAAACCCAAATAATAATACTATCTTCCACATGATACCAAAATGGATTCCCATTATTAGAAAAATATCGATACATGCATCTATGGATCCACAATCATCATTTTAAGAAAACTCTAAAGGCCTCTGGCCTTCTACAAGCCTATTAGCTAGCGACAATTATTAGAACATATGAATCAATTAAAGTTTATAAGATGAGAGCCCTATTGTGGCCATGTACATCATTTCAACTCATAAATAAACACAAGAGGCTATACAAAGATATCACAATATCAAGCCCGACGTTCCATCATAAGAACTAACACCTGAAAAATGTTAAGAGCAATTGAGTGAGATAAAAGCATTAGTAAACAAAGTTCCAGCTTATCATAAATACAAACATTTATTAGTGAGGTGTTAAGTAAGAAAGAAAATAGTAGTGCTGATAATGTCATTCAAATAATCTCATAACTATACACAGTAACTCATTCGAGTCTCTCCTAAAGGAGGTATGCAAACACAGAAGCTGAAGAAGGTCTATCCCCAACATTATGGAGAAGTACATGCAAGCCACAAAGGCCTATTCATTTCTTTTTTGGATGAAAAGAGCTACACGAGCCTACCCTCCTCTCTTGGATGAATGAGCTACATAGTCCTATCCCAATAAGAATGAATAACAAACCTTATATGTACCAATGAGAAGTCTTATCATGTGATAATTTTTATTTATGCATACAAGCCACAAAGGCTAATTCCTTTCTCATAAAAAGGAAAATAGCTACAAGAGGTTGTCTTTCTCTTTAGGACGATGAGCCGCATGAGCCATATGAGCCATTCCCAATAGGAATGAATAAAATACCCCATGTACACCAATGGGAAGTCACAAAGGCCTACTCCTTTCTCCTAAGAACAAAAATTGCTACAAGAGCCTATCCTTCTATTTAGGACAAATGAGCCACAAAGGCCTATCCCAATAGGGGCAAATAACCAACCCAATGCATGTTCACTAATGGGATGCTTTTTCACATGATAGTATCTTACTCCAACTACTCTCTATCAATTGCAATATCAATCAACACCACAACAACAAATCATGCAATATGATTATCTCGTGGTCATACTCTTACAGAAACAATAATCAAGGAAAAACCTCTTTTCTTACATTTTCATTTCAAATTCACAAGTCCTATACAACAATTTTCTCAAATAAAGAATATATATCATACTAATAGTGAGTCCATATCACATTCTATATCTCATAATATCAAAATCTCTCAAAAGCAAGACATTAGTATTCATGACATGTGGAAAGTAGTTACCTCTAGCTAATCAAGGAAATAATACCACAATCAAAGCCTGGTAATCAACAATTACAAATCATTCTACACAATTCAACATCACTAAGAATTAGTTTATTAACTAAATCGGTAGTAAAATAACAACTCAAGGACTTAGTCCCCTCTAGAGTTTCCAATTTCCACTATAAGCCACATTTAATCATCCTAACATGACTTAAGGTTTCCATTAGCTCAGACAACTTAGCTATATATATAATTAAAGTTTGTACTTACAAAGTAAAGAAAGATTCTCAAATCTCCCAATAAATAAATCTAAACAACTAAAATAGCTCTACAATCCTATAGTCATATATTGTTAAAACTCAACACTTACTCTAAACTCTAATCCAAAAATTTTCTCTAATCATTTCAAAAATACATCATTAGAAAGAGCTAGTTAAGTAGAACAATATTCATGAAGAGACTTTAGTGAATAGAGGTGATTTTTCATACCAACATGAACCCAATAGCTTCCCCTAGAGAAAGGAAAAAATAGCAGAATAGAGTGTTTTTTTGGCCCTTTCCCTCTCCTACAATCACTGAAGACACTTAGGGTGAGGGTTTTAAATTAGCAACCTACGTATCTTTGCAATATACAGAAGGGCCAAAGTGTAATATCCTGAATTGTAATTTAAGGCTAATGACTTCCCAAGTGGTGTAATTATTTTTAATTAAACACTTTTGACATACATGATGTAAATTGTGATGTAAAATGTGATTGATGATGATTTAGTAAATGTTGTGATAATTAGGGGCAAAATGGGAAATTGCCAACCAATTGATTAGTTACCGAAGAGGAAACTCCTTGGTAATTTAAGGATCAATGGCCAGGATTGAGTAATCAATGGGGTTGAATTCCATGTATGAGAGTTCATGTGAGATCATGGAAGGTGAACCAAGATCATGACAAGTGGCATGTTTTGGACCATAGATGATGGTAAAATGTTCAAACTCTATTTTCTCTCTTTTCTCTCCCTCCAAGTCAGTTTTTAGCATGGAAATAAGGGAAAAATCTGCATCATGATCATTTCATCTTCTCTCTCCCTATTTCTCCATTTCTCTATTTTTGTTGAGCAAGGGAAGGAAAGAGATAGTGTAAAGGCAAGATTTTGACTTACTAGATGTCTTCTAATACTCAAGTGCTCTTCTTTAATATTGTTTATGGTGTTGAGGGCTTTGTTGCCATGGTTTAAGATTTTTGAAAGGTGTTGTTTTAGTGGTTAAAGAAATTTGAAGGTTGAGAAATCAAGAAACCAACCTTCCTTGAGGAGAGAAAGAGGTAAGAGTTAGTAGTATTTTGATCTAAATTGTGTAACCATTGAATAAGTTTTGGAAATTTTGGAATTTTGCCCTGAATTTAGTGTTAATTTGGAATGTAAGAATTGGATAGTGCATGATAGTAGAATTGGTGGCATATTGAGTCTTTGAGCCATTAGAATTGATTTGAAAATTTGGAAAAGGAAGTTTTGGATTGTTGAGTAGTTAGGGTGTAGTGTGTTGACCTAAGACCAAATTGTTGTTATGGCGTTATTTTGGTTGTTTTAGAGTGTCCAATAGTTTCCTTCTGAAATTTTAGGTGGGAATGAACTTTGGTGTAGGTTTTGGAAACATTGGAATCAGGCTTGGCAAGTTTGGAAAATTCTGTCAATTGCTGCGTTTTGGCTTCTGATAAGCCTCACTCAAGTGAGGTAGGGTCTCACTCGAGTACAGCATGATATCTCCTCTTTTCCTTCAAAGTTTTAGTAGAATTCTTAGGTAAAGTGCAAAGGTGCACTTCCTTGCCTGCTAGTGATATGAGTCATTACTCAAGTGAACTTGGTCTCACTCAAGTGCGAGAGTAGGTTTCACCTTAGAGTTGCTCTCGGGTAGTCACTCTTCGCACCTCATTCGATGGGACTCGGGTGAAAGGGTGTCATCACTCGAGTGCCAAGAATAGTACTCAAGAGAACTTCCCACTATAAAGTCTTTTATGCTCTCAGGCAGATACTTTTTACGCCACACTCTATGGCACTTGAGTAAGCCTGAAGCTAACACTCAAGTGTTGTCCTAGGTGCTTGAGTACTGTGAGCACTTTTTGTCCTGGTTGTCACTCTTTATCACACACTCACGAGTGGGAGCTATCCTCACCCAAGTGCAAGACAATTATCACACGAGTGAGGCTTGCGTCACTCGAGTGAGGCTTGCTTCACTCGAGTGAGGCAGCTAAAAATCAGTATTTTTTTCTTCTGAAAGAGAGATCTTTGGGGGTAGTATTCCAAGCCACATCCTTCAGGTTCTAAACCTTCTTGCTATAGTTTACTAAACTCCTAAAACTAAAACTTGAATGCTTAGCTAATCTACCAATAGGTTTGATTAATGTAGAGAACTAGCTCTAATTGTCTTGGGGTCTAGCACATGTGTGCAGGACCTTCAGATCGGTGCATATGTCCTCAAAACTCTTTTAAGGCTATATAAGCATATGCGACTTTAAATCAGGACTAGACCTTTTAACTAAGTCACATACTTTGATAGATCAATGAAATCAGTAATAAGCTCATCCTTGTGCATATTCCCTAACACAGAGCATAGAATGTTGTCTCATTCTCCTATCTCAAGGCCAACAGGAAGTAATATTCAAAGAACTTGGGCTTAAACTCCTAATATAGTACTAGAATAATCTAGATCACTCGTACCTATAGCCTTTTACAAGCTCTATCGAACCATTCATCATTGCAGTTTGCTTCTTCTTCTTCCTCTATTTATCTCATACAACTTGCTTATCGATTCATCCATTGCAACAATAAATGTCCTTTTTGTATGCCTCAAAAGAGTCTCACTATATAATAGTTTAGGCTTCTCAAGTTTAGGTGGAGTTTAATTATCACCAAGGTAGGTCCTTCTTGATTGTACTATTATCCCCACTTAAGGATACAACCCATAAGAACAGAGTATAAACTCAACAACACAACTCAAAAACAAGGGGATGCTATGTGTGAAAGAATTATTGTGACTATATGCAATGCATCACATATCGCAAAATTTGTTACCATAATGTAAAATCCTTTTCTTAAAACCTGGTTATCCAGGACACTTAATAAAAAATCTCAAAATAATCAACAATACTATGGTGAACAGACATTAAACCCAAACGTCTAACATTGTAGAAAATTCTCATCTTTATTTTTGAAACATCAAATACTGTAATCCAAAGATTCTCTTTCCAATTCAAGTTAACCACTACAAAAAGAGTTGAACTAACTTATTTGAAAACACCTATCATGGTTAAAAGGATTTAAACTACTTAATGATTTGATCCGTGATAGAAAAGAGATAGGCTTAACATTTAAAAACTATCATGGATAATAAAAATTTCTCATCATTTCACAAACCAAATAGTAATTAATTAACAAATTTGGGCCTTGAGCTTCTCGAAGCCTAGAATATAACATTCAACCATAAGCCTAAATAATAAAACTATCTTCTATATCGCACCAAAACAGATTTTTAACATCATTAAATAGGTACAAATAATAAAACTATATTGTCATATACAAGCCACAAAGGCTTATTCGTGTCTCTTAATAACAAAAATAGTCACGAGCCTGTCATTCCCTTTATGATGAATGAACCATATAAGCCTATCTCAATAAGGATGAATAACCAACCCAATGTGAAACAATGGGAGCTCTTATCACATGATAGTAACTTGCTTCAACTACTCTCTATCAATCACAATCAATCAACACCACAAGAACAACTCATGCAATATGATTATCTCATGATTACACATGATCATGCTCTTATAGAAACAATAATCAAGGCAAAACCTCCTTTTAATACTTTACATTTTGATTTCAAATTGACAAGTCCCACAAGACAATTTTCTCAAATAAAGTATATATACCATACCAATAGAAAGTCCATATCACATTTGATCATCTCATAATATCAAAATCTCTCAAAAGCAAGACATTAGCATCAATGACATGCAGAAAGTGGTTACCTCTTGCCAATCAAGGAAATATTGCCACATTCAAAGCCTAGAGATCAAAAATTATAAATCAATCTGCACAATTCAAAATCTCCACACTTTAGTTTATCAACTAATTAGGTATTAAAATGACAACTCAGGGACTTGGTCCCCTCTAGAGTTTCCACTTTGTACTCTAAGCCACACTTAATCATCCTAACATGACTTGAGGCTTTCATTAGCTCAAACAACTTAGCTATATATATAGTTAAAGTTTTTACTTTCCAAGTAACGAAAGAAGGTGTTGTATGTCCTTAAAAATATTGATATGTCCTTATTTTATTATATATTTTAATATCTATTTATGGGATTTTATCATCATTTTTGTGCTTAAATGTAATAATTATAATTACTTTGTATTAGAAGGTGTTGCAAAAATTGATGCGATCTAGCAAGTTATGCCTTCAAATTCAAGCAATCATTTGCAAATTACAAGTGGACCAATCACAAGAGCAAGAGCCAAGCAAATTAAGGAAGCATTCAATGGGCTAGTGCAAGATACTTGGACAAAGCAAGTAGCAATTGGATCAAAGTTGGACAAAAATGCTGAAAACGTCGCTAACTTCATATGGGCTGCAAATGGAGATATTGATCAAGTTTTGGGCTTGCAGACTTGAAACTAAAGAGCTTGGACCTAGCACCACACATGGGAGGACTCATTTGGGCCTAAATAAGCACATTTTGAGCCTTAATTACTTACTACATTTTCTTGAATTTATTTGTGGGAAAATCATTAGGTAGTTGGCAGATTTGAATTTTGGGTTCTCTAGCATGCTGAATTAGACTTATGCATTTTCTAGAAGATTGTATTAGACTTTTAGGTTCACTTTATTAGCATTTTGGGTCATTGTATTAGACTTTTAGGTTTCCTAGCACATGGTATTAGACTTTGTATTTGCTATGTTCAAAGTTGCAATTATTGCAATTAGGTCATATTTCCCTAGAAATACTTGGTGCTTCTTCATTTGTAAGACACACTTCAGATTTGAATGATAAATGAAAGTTTCACTTCTACACTTTATTTCTTGAGTGTGGATTCTCTCTAGGATTCTTCTTAGAACTAACAAACTTATCAAGGCTTGATCAACCTTGTGGCGTCTTCCAACACTTCGGGTCCTTGTTCTATTGTGTTTAAGGGTTCAAGTGGATCGTCGATCTGTGTTTAGTGTAACCCCCTTCTATAATTATATACTAAATACGCGATTAAAGTGAAATAGAGACCAATAAATAACAAAACTCATTTTCAAACCCATCTACCAGGCGGGGTTTTCACAAATACATTTCGAAATACAATAACCTAGTCTCAAATTCACATTCCGGATATAATTACCACACGAAGATAAACCACATTCATTATAGACATCAAAGCGCTCAACATAATAATCCTAAAAAACCCCGGGTTCATACATTTACAAAGGATTCATAGGGCACATATGCCCTTTACAAGTTCTCATACAAGGATTACACAAATCCGTCTTAATACATGATCAAATATTCATCCTCATATATACATCCAAATTATATACAATTATCGCAACTAGAAATAATAACCAACAACCAAAATTACAACTCGAGGAAGTCCTTGCCGCCCTTAGTTGCTTGCTCTATCCTTGATCCGGCTACCCTGTCTAAAATGTTGGTAGGGGAGGGTGAGATTCGAGAGAATCTCAGTAGGTAAGAATTACCAGTATACATGCAAGATAGATGTTTAATGCATGACATGCTTGCATAACTCATGCTCACACATAATGACAAATTTGCCAGCTAAATGGTTCGAACAACATACTTATGGCCATAGCATATATTGAAACATAGCTTCAAATCATTCATACATGTTTCACATATCAAGCAAAGAATAACATGCATCTGTACACCAAAACAAATATCATATACATGCAAGAGAGATAAGTTCCCTACACTTATTCTTCCACGTATGCTCCCGTACTACCAACTCACGACCAGGGCAAATATCTAACCCTATAACCAAAATCAAGGACATAGTGTAATACCCCGAATTTTGATATTTGAGGCTAGAGAATAAGCATGAGATTAGTGGATTGCTAAGCCCTGGTTAATCGAGATCTCAAATTGTGATTAAGGGTTAATGACTCTAAAAGTGGATGTCATTAGTGATAAATGGACCCTTTTAGAGACTATGATGTGATTTGGAATCAGAATGTGTTGTGAGCAGCGCCAAAACCCTGTATTTAAGTTCAATTATGGATTAATATCTAAATTAACTTAAAATAGAGGGGAGGGTGCATTGTGGAAGAAAAGGAATGATATGGTGTGTTAGTGTAGTGATGCAAGAGGAATTGTCATAATCAAGGGTGAAACAGTAAAGTTACAGGCCAATTGGTCAGTTACCGAAGAGGAAACTCATTGGTAACTTCAAGATCAATGGTTATGATTGATTTTTGCAAGAGATCAAGGGGTGGAATCAAGTGTATGTGTGTGTTTGTGAGCTCATGGATGATGGATTAAGATGTTGACAAGTGGCAAGGTGTGAGCCATGGATCATGGGTCAAAGATTCAACTCATTCATCTTTCCCCTCTTTTTCCAAGTCAGCAAAAGGCCTATGGGCATTTCAAAAACTGATCTTATGCTCATCTTCACTCTCTCTCTCTCAAGACTTCATTGTCATCCATGTGAAGGAAGGAAAGAGAAAGAAATAAGGTGAGTTTTGGTTTGGTAAATGTCCTCTAATGCTCAAATACCCTTCTATAATGTTGTTCATAGTGATGAAAGATTCATCTATATGCTTTTAGATTCTTGATTGGAGGTGTTTGATAGCTTGATGAAAAGTGAAAAGATGAAGAATCAAGGAATTGGTTTGGGAAAGAGGAAGAGGTGAGTATTTGAAGCCTTTTGATCTAAGTTTTGTGATCTGTGGATGAGTTTTATGAATTGTGAATTTTTCCCTGATTTTATGATAATTTTGAAATGCATGAATTATCATGTGTTTTGAGGTGCAATTGGTGTTTTATTATGTTATATGTTCATTGGAATTGGTTTGAAACTTTGGAAAGTAAACAATTGCAATGTGAGTTTGAATTGTGACTTTGTTGACATGTTGTGATAATTAGTGAAACATGTCATTAGAATGTGAATTTGGTTGATTTGGTATTTCCAATAGATTCCTTATGAAATTTTGTGTGAGAATGATGTTTGATATGAAAATTGGACCATTGGAAGCAAGTGTGCAAAATCTGGAATTCTATCTTTTGAAACTTTATTCTGGACAGTATGCTTGTGTGGCGTTTTGAATGAGCAAATTGTCTCTAAAAATTATAAAAATTTCTAGTCTTAAAAAGTTCACATCGCAAGATTCAAATTGGACATATAATTTGTGCCATTTCGTTTTGGGAACTGGGAGAAATGACTGTCCAAAATTTGAGGTCGAAAATGAACACTGTTTTGGGACAGTCTTGAGTTTTGGGGAATTCTGTATTTGTGTGGTGTTCCAGTAATGACACATATTTTTTCTGTGTAGAGGACTTGAGTAGATTTCATTTGGCTTTAGAATCACCACGTTTTGATTTTTTGGGAATTATTTATGAATTTCTGAAGTTTCCTTGGCTGTAGCCAAAAACCTTCTGTGCGTGTTTTAGTTGTAGCCAGAGGATTCCTAGCTGTAGTCAACCCCCATTTTCAGCATTTTGTGATTTTGAAAGGTGATTTCCAACCTAGTACTTCTCAATCCTTTAGGCTTTCATTAAGCTTATTATAGCCACCTAAAGGGTGTGAATGGTAACCAACCTTAGTGATATGAAAGTAAGGATTTGGAATTGAGATTGACCCTATATCCTTGATTTGGTTTATAGGGTTCAATATTCATCCGATCGTGAGTAGCCGGTACTGAAGCATACATGGAAAGAATAAGTATAGGGAACTTACCTCTTATGCATGTATTTGATAATTGTGTTGGTGTATTGATGCATGTATTGCTTTGCTTGATTATGTGAAACATATATAAATGATTGTAGCTCTGTTTCTATTTATGCTATGGCCATGAGTATGTTGTTGAAACATTGAGCACGCAGATATGTCATTGTGTGAGCATGAGTTATGTATTGCAAGCATGTCATGCATTAAACACTTATCTTGCATGCATACTGGTATTTCTTTACTATTGAGATTCTCTTGAGTCTTACCCTCCCTACCAACATTTTAGACAGGGTAGGTGGAATCGAGGATGGAGCAAGCAACCATGGGCGACGATGACTCCTTCAGGTTGTAATCTTGTGATAGTTTGTTATCAATGCATGTTTGGGATTAAGTATATTTGGATTTATGATTGTATAGGTTGAAATGTATATTCGAGTATGTATTTGGTATGAGAATTTGTGTAATCCCCTATTTGGAAAATTATAAAGGGCGAATGTGCCCTGTAAAGCTTAGATTAATAATGTAAGGAATCCGGGATTGCTGGAAATTTATATTGTGCACTCTGATATTGGTATAAATGTGATTTATCTTCGCATAGTAATTGTATTCGAAATTTGAATATGAGACCAGGTTAATTATAATTTGAAATGTATTTGTGAAAACCCTATCATAAAGATGGGATTTTGAAATAGTTTTGTTTCTTATTGGTCTCTATTTCACTTTAAATCGTGTATTTCAGATATAATTACGGAAGGGGGTTACACATAGGGTTATTCTCTTTTCTAATTCTTTAACTTTCAAACACTTAAGTTGATTATCATTTACGACCTTTAGGTGGCTACTCAAAGTCCAAACATATGCCTAAAGGGTTGGGAGAAACTTGACCAAAGACTATCTTACGAAACCTCAAATCCCATTTTTGACTGCAGCACTCGAGTGGTAGATAACACACTCAAGTGATGAGATGAGTTGCACTCGAGCATAAAAGCTCACTCGTGTGAGTGCTTGACCAAAAGCATAGGCAGAGACAAGAATGCTCATTTCACTCAAGCATCAAGATCAACACTCGAGTAATGCCCCCATACTCACCCGAGTCCTATCAAGTAAGACACAAGAAGTACTCACCCGAGAGCACAGAAAACCAAGAGCCAGAAGTGCACTTGAGTACTAGCATGGGAACTCAAGTAAGGGTATAAAACTCATGAGTGCTAAATCACACTCTTGACAAACTGATTGTTAATGTTATCCTGAGAAGCAGGCTCAAAGCACAAAACGCACATTCACTAGAGTGAGCCACAATGTACTCGAGTGAGAACCCACTTCACTTGTAGGTGAGGGACTGCACTCTTGCTTCTTTCACATGAAAATACAACTAAAACCGAAGAAAAAAGGAAAAATATGATGCTGCACTCAAGTGATACCCCTATTCACTCGAGTGACGGCTTATCAGAAGCCAAAATGCAGCAGATGACAGAATTTTCCCAACTCAACCTATATGTTTCCAATGGTCCTAAAATTCTTATCCAAGACTATTCCCACACAATTTTTCACAAGGAACACATTAGAAACCTCAAAATGCCCAAAATCACATCACAATGACATTTTCCCCATTGGCATACTTATTACACACATTACCCAATTTTACCACTTTTACTTCCAATGTTTCAAACCAATCCAAATGGCATCAAAACACAATATGACACCATTTTTACCACAACACACTAACCAATTTAGCCATTTCACAAATATACCAAAATCAAGGAAATTTCCACAATCTACAAAACTCAACCAAAAAACACAAATAATATATCAAAAGGGAGTTCTTACTCACCTCTTCCTCTTTCCCAAGCTAGTTTCTTGATTCTTTATCTTTCCAATTTTCCTCAAACTTTAAAACATCTTCTTTCACAAATATAAAACCATAGAGATGAATCTCTCATCACTATGAACAATATTATAGAAGATTATTAGAGCTAAAGAGGTCATCTACCAAGTGAAAATCTCACCTTTCCATTTATCTTTCTACCTTCAAGCTCAACGAAAATGGAGGATGAAGAGAGAAAATGAGATGATGATGAGGACACATATTTTTGGCCAAAGAAGGGCCCTTGACCGACCTAGAAGAGAAGAGAGGAGAGAGGAAAGAGTTTGAAATCTTGACCCAATCCAAAGATCCATATTTTGCCACTTGTCACAATCTCACCACATCTCCCACAAGTTCACATACACACATATGCATGGGATTCCACCCTTTTGATCTCACAAAAATCAATTCTAACCATTGATCTTTGCGTTGCCAATGAGTTTCCTCTTTAGTAACTGACCAATTGGTCAGCAATTTACCGTTTTGCCCCAGATTATGGCAACTCACACTGAATCACCACCAAACACATTCTTATCATTCCATTTCTCCACATTATGCGCCCTCCCCATATTTTAAGTCAATTTAGATGTTAATCTCTAATTGAGCTTAAATATAGGGTTTCAGCGCTACTCACAACACATTCAAATATCAAATCACATCATAATCTCCAAAAGGGTTATTTGTCATTAATCACATCCACTTTTGGAGTCATTAAACCCTTAATCGACATTAAAATAAGTGGACTGCTAAACTGGGCCTTAGTAGTCCACTTATTTTAGGCTTATTCTCTAGCCTAAAAACTTAAAATTTGGGGTACTACATTTAGCTTTCTTGGGGTGTGTGTATTTTGGATTAGTTATGGGTTCGTGGCATCTTCCCTTGTGGGTTTGCACCAAAAATGAAATGCTAAAAATGGTGAAATTGTCATATTTTTATTTCCCTTGATTAAACTGATTTGCATGAAGGTGTTTTAGTTGTGTTCACTATAGGAAAATTGTGAAATCAAAGTTAAAATGATTATCAACCATGGAAAAGATGGTGAAAATTCACATTGGCAAAAGGATCCATGGAAAATAGGGCCGTAAGACTACCTTTGGCTAAATTACAACATGGTTAGGGCCTATATGTGTTAACTTATGATGTATGCTCCTTAAATGGGCCCAATAACCACCACTTAAGCCCAAATGCATGTCTTCCATAACCTATAAAGAGCAAAACTATGGCCAATTGGGTCATTTTGATAGTTTCTTCTCTGACAAGCAATTATATGGCGCCACCTAAGGAGGGTGAAGGTCAAGTCAACTAAGCCTTGCACTAAAAGTTGCCACATGTCATCATGAGAATTGATTAGAGATAATTCATTAGAAAGTCCAAAACATATTATCAAATCTCAATTCTCATGATGTCACATATCCTCATAATCTTAAAGGATAGAATTAATTATATTTCAAAAAGGGACTAAATTCAAAATATTAAAATTTTTATCCCTTGAGAATTAAGTTCAATTCTATTCCTCAAATATATTCAGAGAAAAATGCAGGTGCCATTATCTCTCCAAATATCAAGTGCAAAATCATCCTCTCACCAATATCTTTTGCCAAGATATCATGTTATCTCATCATCCGTTATCCAAAGCTCAAATTAAAACGCATGAAAAAGATAAATATTCATCAAGATAAAGGAACAATCATTTAAATTATATTATCTTGATTATCTATTTCTTCTTCAAACAAGCCATTAATGCTTATAAAAGGGACCCCAAGGCTTTATTCCAGGGGGATCACACACACAATTATTTTCTTCTTCCAACATCATATGTGGTTAATTAGTCCTCCTCTTAAGGATGGATCTTCTGACTTGAATTCTCTGTTCTTTAATTGGGAGTTGTCATCTAGTTTAATCGTTTCTTGTATTTTATGAATTCCTAGTTCTAGGATTTAATTTATATTTTCAAGACTTTGATTTCCGTTTGGAAAATCTTTGTGATTAAATTTTTTGAATTTTACGAACATTTATGATTTGCAGTTATTAATCTATAATCTTAGTTTCCTAATATGATTAATTTTGTTATTCTTTTATGTTACTAATTGAATGTCAAGGTTGATTATATTTTCTTGAATATAGCGGTCCTTTATTCTATTAGGATATATCGTTTGATTATTCTAATTGGAGGAACCAATTATAATTGAGAATTTAATTCATGTGCTAAGTGGTATTTAATGGTTATTTAAGAGGTAATTACATGAGCTAGGTTCTTAGGTATAACTATTGATTATATAATTTAGATCTATGGTGTTTGTTTAGAGTTTTTCATGCGTAGGACTTAATAAATTAATAACTCCATATCTGGTAGAACTATGACGGCCACTGATCTATTCTCAGGGCCTTCATTATTCATTTTCTTTAGTTTCTTTTATATTTTCATATTTATTTTATTAAAGTCATTTTTCCCTTTTGTGTTGAGTCTTGCATATTTAATTATTTTAAGAATTAAATATCATTGACTCTGTGCAAGAGAATATAACCTAAGTTGTGCCTCTACGTTGCATCATCTAGTTATTAATTTGAGCACTAATGACAAATGTGATCACGAATGTAACATCCCAATTATTATTCACCAATCTTCCCTGTAATTTTGTGATTTTTAATGTAATAAAATGGTGAATTATGACTTTGTGATTTTTAATGGAATAAAATGGTGAATTATGTTGCACATAAAATGACAAAAACATTGCAATTAGAGGTTGTACACAATATGACTAAGCTTGGAACACAAACTGTAAGAATTGGGATTTGCTGCCAGTGTGTTTTCCTATGTGGCACAGAGATTGTCATGTGTTTTTGGATTACAAAATGATGTCCAATGAATATGAAATTTTTCTGAATAAAAGTAGACATATCAAGCTTTAATATGATAGGTCTTATAAGTCATTTGGACCTGTATATAAAGAGTTACACTACTACAAAAAATGCTTTTAACGTCCCATTTTTGGGCCTTTTAGCATCTGAAAATAGGGGGACGTATAATCGAGCGACATAGAAAATTTTTTTAATAACGTTCGTAAAACAAGGGACGTCTATAGTTTGGACTTTAGACGTCCCCACTTAAAATTGGGGACATCTAAAGTTTTAGGGACAGTTTAGATGTCCCCAGTTTGAATATTTAGACATCCCCACTTCAAACTGGGGACGTCTAAAGTGTTTTTCTTTTAAAAATAGTTTATATTACATATTTGGACTAAACAGTGTTTAAAACCAGAAATTATAGATCATCATCAATAAAATTACAGATCTAGTATATGAACTCCAAATCCAAAATCTACACAATAATAACTCCAAAGCTAAAATCTCATAGGCAGAAGATGAAAACAATAAGAGGAATCAATCGCAAAAAACTTACCTCCTTCTATTATTGAAATTCATTTTCACATAATAATGAATAGAGAAGATTGACAGGGAGAGACGAACCTCATTTTCTTAGCGGGATCATGGCCATGAAGCATATTTCAGGGTCTCAATCTACAAACCATAACAATACGAGTTAGAAGATAAAAAAGAAGGGAAACCCAAAGAAAAAAGAGAAAGAAGATAAAATAATAAAAAAAAAACTATAAAAAAACATAACAGATCTGGATCGAGGTGAGATAAAGAGAGAGAAAGGAAGAAGTAATAGTAAAAATAGCATATAAACAAGAAGAAGCAAGAGTTAAAACGCGTGGCGGCGATAACTTTCCTTGTGTTTGTAGCGATGGGAAGAGAAAGATGAGAGTAATATAAAACTGACAGTAAAACTGACAAATAAAGACTGTTAGTATAAATTTGAATTGTTTTTGACATCCCCAATTTGATTTAGTGACGCCTAAAGTTGTCCAGTTATTTTATTTTTTATTTTAGACGTTCACAATCTAAATAGGGACGTTTAAAGTCACACTTTAGACGTCCCTATATATTGGGGACATCTAAAGTTTTTAAATTTTTTTTTCTTTTAAAATTAGGGACACTATTTGGCGTCCCTAATATATATTAGGGACGCCAAAATGGCATCCCTGATGATACCTACATCAGGGACCCCTTTTTGGTGTCCCTAATAATATTAGGGACGTCAAAATGGCGTCCCTGATGATATAGGGACGCCCTTTGGCATCCCTAATATATATTGGGGACACCAAGGGGTGTCCCTAATTTAATAAAAAAAAATTAACTTTTGACTTCCCCACTATAAGTGGGGACGTCTAAAGTATGAACTTAGACGTCCCTATTTAGATTAGAGACGTCTAAAGTAATTTTTTTTGTTTTTTATTTTATACAGGCTCACTTTAAACGTCCCTAGTGGATTTGGGGATGCCTTAAGTGAGGTTTAGGTGTCCCCGGTCAAATTGGGGACGCCTTATGGGAGCTTTAGGCGTCCCCAGTCAAATTGGGGATGCCTAAAGCTATGCAATTCTCACTTATAATTAAGAATATGCCATCAGTTATATTTTTAGCATCTCTTTTTAAAAAAAAGGGGCGTCCTTTAGGGTCGTAATATGTATATTCTATAGTAGTGTTATGTATTTTTGAAGTTAACCAAGTAAAACTGGCAAGTTTATATGGCAGTGTCCAATAAATGGTAATTCTAGAATGCTGTGTGTCTAGTTGGCTAAATACAATATTTTTCCTTAAAAATAGACTTAATGTAATATCCTAAATTTTGGGATTGGAGGTATGGGAATAAGCCTAAATTAAATGGACTACTAAGCCCCAGTTTAGCAGGTGTCTCAAATCCATTCCTTAACATGTCTTATATCTTTGGGGTATTAAAGAAAATAAAATGGTGAATTTTAGGGAAAATGATCATGCTTCAAGTGAAATTCCCTATGAAGCAGTGAGTTTGTCATGAGGTTTTGGATGACCAAATGATAAACAAAAATTATGAAATTTTATAGGGTGGAAGTAGTTATTCTAAGCTTTAATTTGATAGTCATATGAATCATTTGAAGCGATATACAAAAAGATATGGATTTTTGAAGTTAGCCCAAAAAAACTGAAAAGTTTCTAGAATAGCATCTAAAGAATATAATTACTGGAATTTTGTGCTTCGAATTGCTAATGTCTATATTTTTTCTTAAAACTAGACTCAATTAAGGTTCTATAGCCTTTAGAATCACTTCGATATAATATTTACAAAATTAGTTATGATTTTTCAAAGATTGGATAGAAAATCTGCCAAAAAAATCTGAAAATAGGAATTATGATATAAGCAAGCAATTGAATGACATAAGCATGATATTATAAAACAATATTTCACTCTTCTTCTTCAACCATTCCCTACAGTATTTGAGAAAGAATAGAGAGGGAGTGAGTTTGAGAACTTGAACAAAGAAGGAGGAGAAATTTCACTAGGTAGGCTTGATTTCTTCGGTGAATTAGCTCCCAATTCATATAGTCCTTCCTCTAAGCTACTTTTATACTTGATTTAAGGTATTTGAGAAGCTAGATGTCAATTTAAGGGAGGCTAGAGTTTCGCTCATCAAAGGGAAAATCCATAGGGAGCTTGAGGTTGTTAGATTTAGTGTTTTAATGATAACAAATCTTGTTAGTAATGTTTTGTATGACATCTTAATTAAATATACATTGTAAAGGTAAGAAGTTGAACTGTGAACAAATCACTTGGAGTGTTTCAGGATCACTTGAAGCGATTACCATAATCTACAAGTCACTCAAATGATATTTGACATTACTTGAGTGAATATTAAAATTCTGCAGAGCACTTCCAGTGAATTATCAATGAACTCAAGTGATATTCTGAAAGTTGACAAATCAGTTCAAGTGATATCACATCACTTGAAGTGAATTACCAATACACTCAAGTCAAGACCAGAATCACTTGAAGTGATTTCCAAAAAAAAATTAGATCACTTCCAGTGAATAAATATTCAACTAGAGTGAACATCAGATTCACTTGAAGTGATACAAGTAATACACAACGATCAAAATTCAAAGACTTTTGTAGCGCAACAGTCAATAATAACAGAGGGAGCATTTGGCTTTTTTACAATAGGTAATCAAAATTCAAAGACTCAGAAGCGCAACAGTAAATAACAGCGGGAGCATTTGTCAACACAATGATTATTCAAACAACTAGCAAATATTTGAATGATCTCAACAGCTATCAAACAACCTCTATAAAATATTGAAGCATTCAAGTGAGAAGAATATCAAACAACAACAAACAATCATCTTACGAAGAATACTTTTTTGATATGTTCTTTACTCTTTACATTTTATGTACTTCAATGAATCTATATTTACTCTGTGAGAGAGATTTTCATTAGAAACTCAATATCTGTTATTTGAGATTACTTAAGGTTTGGAACCTTGAGTTGGGGATTGGTTTACATTATGTAAGGGGGAGCGCGTGTCCGAGTAAAGGAACTTTTGTGTACTGAGGTGCCAAGAAACCACTGAATCTTGGAAGATATTGTTAAACTCTCAAAGAAGCTTTGAAGATTAGATGTAGGTAAAGGTGGTTGTGGCCGAACCAGTATAACTCTTGGTATATACTTTGGTGATATCTCTTCTAGCTCTTAACTACTTTAAATTTCCTGTCAATATTTATAAAGGGTTTGAAATTTTATTGATCACCCAATTCACTCCCCCTCTTGGGTGAAACACTAGAACTAACATTTGGTATTTGTGCGCAAGTCTTCTTTTCCAAGGATAACAACCAAAGAAGGATCCAATGGCAAGCATAGGTGAAGGAATATTTCTCAATGGAGCCTCAATCACCAAACCACTAGGCTTCAATGACGAACAATTCTCTTTCTGGAAAGTGAAGTTTAGAGTATTTGTAATGGCTATAGAATACGGACCATAGGACGTGTTTGAGAATAGGAAATATCAACCTATAAAAATCATAGATTCATAGAAGGTTCCTAAGACTCTAGCAGAATATGATGAGAATGATAAGAAACTCATCACCCTCAACAGTAAGGAAATTCTAATGATTCAAAGTGCTTTAAGTCAAAATGAGTACTTAAGGATTTGCGCACTTCCAACGGCTTAGGAAATATGGGAAGCTTTCGAAATATCTCATAAAGCAACTTCAGGAATTAAAGAAAATCGGATCAACACTCTGGTTACTGAATTTGATTTACTTCTAATAAAATCAGGTGAGTCAGTAGCTAAATTTGAACTTAGATATACTCATCTTGTTAATCAACTTACAGTACTTGGGAAAGTTTATGATTAGCATACCCAAGTAAGATTCTGAATATATTCTCTAAAGAGTGGGAGGCCAAAGTCACTGAGATAGAGGAAGTGAAAGGTGAATCAATGTGACCAGTCGCTTCTCTATTCGGAAGTCTCTCTGAATATGAAAGCAAATTAAAGTTCAAACAAGAACTTAAAGAAATTGGTGACAAGAAAAAGAAAAATCTTGCACTAAATGCAAAAGAGGAAACTGAAGCAGATGATGAAAAATTCAACGATAACGAAATAGGTCTAATAACAAAATAATTCAGGAAATTTTACAAGAAAGGCCAGGGATTCAAAAATTTTCAGAAAGGAGGAACAAGCAGTAAAGAACACATCATTTGCTTTGAATGTAGAAAGCCAAGACATCAAATCAAAATGTCTAGAGCTGATTCAGAAAAACAAAGTAAAGAGAAAACACAAGTTCTTCAACAAGAAGAAAGATTTTGTATCCGCTATATGGGGTGACAGTTCATCTGATGAAGAAAGCAATGAAGAAGAAATAGCCACTATCTGTCTGGTTGTTCAAGAAGAGACAGAAGAAGAAGAGGTAACTAATTTTGATCCTACCTATAATGAATTACTTTCCAAATATAATGCTTGACATTATGAATTCACCAAAGTACATAAAGAATTATTTGTTTTAAAAAGAAGAACAAAAATCTTGAAGAAAAACTCAAACATGTTTTAGAAAAGGATTTTGAAAATTCTCTTTCCTTGAAAAGGAAAAACGTTGATCTCACTAGAACTCTTGAAAAATTCACCAAAGATAGTGAGATGTTAAGTGTGACTTTAAAAGACCAACAATTTGTGAATGACCGATCTGGTATTGGATATGATCCAAAAACAGACAGAAAGAAAGGAAGAAAGAAAACTGGAGGTGAGACATTTTTAAGTCATTTTCAACATTCTGTACATATGTCAAATCCTTTTGTATTCTGCAATTATTGTAATAGAAAGGGTTATTATACTTCATCATGCATCCATAAAAAGAAAGGCAATGCGTATGTATTTGATGGTCTCTAGAGCTTGAAGAATTCTTGCACTTCATTGTATTTGATGGTCTCTAGAGCTCTGTATTTATAGCCAGTTGATTTTGCCCGTTTGAATAATAATCATTGTGGAGCGGAGCATTTTACTATAGAACGCAATGCGTATGTTTGAAATCTTTGAACGAGGTAGGTATGTGCTTGGATGGTCTTAATGATGCTGTCTGCCGTTGTTTGACTTCCTCTATACTTTTCTAATTCAAACATTCAAACTCATGTATCATACTTGTAATATATGTTAAATGATGTTATATAATAGTAATAAGTAGAAATATAATGAATAAATATCATTAAACAATATTCGGATTGAACGTTGTAAGACTGATGCATTTTGGCTTCTCGCAGAGTATCATTCGAGTGCTGAGATGGCTCACTCTAGTGCAATACCATATTTTCTCTTCTTGCTTTAGTTTTATACTTGCACTTTCATGTGATATTGAGAGAGTGCAATTTCACACTTGCAAGTGATGTGGGTCCTCACTCAAGTACAAATCTCCTCACTCGAGTGCACCTTCATTTTACACTATAAGCCACGTCTCTGGACAACACTCGCACACTGGATCGTTGGGCACCCTAGATTTTTATGCACTTGACACATGTAATTAAAGGAGCATTCACCACTCCCACATCTTATTAATTCTGTGAAGCCCCTAAAAAATATAACAAAAATCAGAAAATTCAAGAGGAAAAGAAAGAGGAGAGAAATTAAATGTTCTTGAGCTTTTGAGCCAATTTCACCACCGAATGTGTTTCTAGTTCTCGATGCCTTAACAAATCTTCTTTTATTTATTGAGGGCTATGTTTCTATAGTTTCACATTCTTGATTAGAAGAGTTTAACACTGCCTCCACAATCAAAGTACTAGCAAAATCCTAAACCGACTACAGAATCAAATAAAGGTAATCGTAAGCTTCAATTTGAGTATAATGTCTTGATGATTCATTGGGTATTTTGGAAGTTACAAGTCTTCTAGGATTTTGACCAAGAGGAGAATTTAGGGCTTTAATGGTCATTTGATAATGAATATGAAGTTAGTAAGGTTTTATGATGATTATGAACATGTCTTGGAGAGCTTTACATAGAACTATGAAACACCTCATTTGGTGTTTTATAGATTAAGTTATGAATTTTCAAAGTGACTGATGAAATCTGGCAGATTAGGGAAGACTTGTGAATTTGTAGATTTTGGAGGGCACTTAGATAAGTGAGATAATAAGGAATAGAGACATGTCCCAAAGGCTAATGTAGCCTATTGGGCATTCATTTGTCATGGCTCTAATGATATGATTATGTTTTATGGGCCATGAAATGACAATGAAGAGGAAATGGAAGGTTCTTCAAGCAACTTCAAGAGAAAAGGGAGCAAGGGTTGGAAGAAAAGGGAACAAGAAGAGGACATAAGTCCAAAAGGTAGTGAACTTACTTAACTTGCATGTACTTGATATGTATACTTGTGTATTGATGTGTATGATTCCTTTGCTTGATTATGTGAAGTATATATGAATAATTGAAGCTCTGTTTTCATTTATTGTATAGCCATCGGTGTGTTGCATGAAACATCGAGCATGCAAATATGTCATTATGTTATCTTGCATGCATTGTTAGTATTGTTTGCTAATGAGATTCTCCTGTATCTCACCCTCCCTCACCTAACCATATAGGTATGTTAAGGACAAGTGGAATGCTTGAAGAAGTGTAAGAAGAAAATGTGATGGTGAACTGAAGATTGAAATTTAGCAATTTTCTATGTATAAATTATTACATGTTTTAATTAAGTGTATAAACATGTCATGAATGATGTACATATGTAAACAAGGATAAATCAGTATGAGTTTGCATATTGAAAAGTTGAGAATTCAAAAGGAAATATGTAAGTTTTATTTTGTTGGCATAATTATTTTTTCACTTAAGTTATAATGATAACGATAGCACTTCTGAATGTATAAAAAAGGGGACATAAATTAAGGTGTGACATTACGGCCTTGCTCTGAATGCAACCAAGTCTTATGGCCTAAGAGCATACTAGCCCAATAGGTCTTGCTACCTGTAATACCCCGAATTTTGAGACTTGAGCTTAGAGAATAAGCCTGAGATTAGTGGATTGCTAAGCCCCGGTTTAGCAAGATCCCAAATTGTGATTAGGGTTTAATGACTACAAAAGTGGATGTGGTTAGTGATTAATGAACCCTTTTAGAGAATATAAAGTGGATTGTAGTCGCTTGTGTTATGAACAACGCCAAAACCCTGTATTTGAGTTCAATTGTGGATTAACATCCAAATTGACTTAGAATAGAGGGAGGAATTGAATGGGATATTGTGATGGAAATGGTGTCATGTTGTGGTATTTAATCATTGGAATTGATTTAAATTGGATTGGACACATTGGTTGCAAAAAATTGGAAATGCTGTCCAGTGTGAATTCTGTCTGGGCAGTCTTCTCGTGTGGACATTTTTACTAGGCAAATGATTTCAGAAAATTATGAAACTTTCCAGTCCAGACGTTCACATCCCAAGCTTCAAAATGGACATATAATTGGTGCCATTTCATGTTGGGAACGGGGAGATATGACTGTCCAAAGTTTGAGGTCGAAAATGGACTCTGTTTTGGGGCAGTGATGAAATTTGTATAATTCTGGATTTTTGTGGTGATTTCTAGTATTGGTAAATATTTTTCCTATAACGAGGACTTAAATATATTTCATTTGGCTTTGGAATCAACTCATTTTGATTTTTCTAGAATTAGTTATGATTTTTCAAAGTTTGGGCAGAAAAACTGTCATAAAATCCGAAAATAAGAATTATGACATCAGCATAATAAAACATGACATCATCCTAATATTAAAGCACCTTTTCTTCATCTTCCTTCCTCCAAACCGACGCCATTCTGCAACAGAAATAAAGAAAAAGAGTTGAGAGGGTTTTGGGAGAAAAGGAGAAGAGAACTCGCAAGGTAAGCCGATTTCTCCGGCGATTTAGCTCCTAACGCGTATAACTCTACTCCTAAGCTTCTCTTCTATGTTCTTGAAGGTTGTTGAAGCTTAGATCTTGGTTAGGAAAGTTAGGGTTTTTCAGCCATATTGGGTAAAAGCCAAAAGGAGCTTGAGGTAACTTCCAAACTCTTGTATATTGACTATTCTAGCTGCTGTGGGCAATTTTTTAATCGGTGAAATTTTGCCGGATTGCCGTTGGTTTTAATTTATGGAAATGGGTTGTAGGGGCTGTTATGCTGCCAAAATTGATACTAAATGGTAGTTTTAACCTAATGGAATAGTCAATAAAGTGGTTAGGAGTGGAAAGAAACACGTTTACGGAGCCGAAACCGAAAAACCCCAATTTTCCCCTTAAAACCCATATATTTCGGCCAGCATTGTAAATGGGTCTTAGAGTTGGATTTGCAATGATTTGATGATTCCATTGGATTCAGTGGGCGAAAATAGGTGGGGTTACAGTTGGGCACTTTTTCGGAAAAGGCTGAGAAAGCATAATTACATAAACGCCCCTAAAACCCTAAAAGTAGGGCTGCCAAGGGCAATTTCGTAATTTGACATTGAATTTGATAATTCCGAGTACAGAAATGGATTCCTTGGACGAAAATATGTTAGAATAGCCCATGTCAAAATTTCAAGAAAAGTACAGCCGGATCGGGTACGGCGGGGCCGGGCCGGGTCCCCGGGGGTATTTTAGTAAATTTTCAATATAGCCTCATATAACCCCCAGAAACACTATGGAAGTGTCTAAATGGTACATTTGACATTGTAGGATCAAATGTGAAGCCCCGAGTTGCTGGCACGCAAATCGAGGAGAAAAGACTGGAGGTAGGGGACTTACCTTACTTGCATGTATTTGATATCTTTGCTTGTGTAGTGATGTATATGATTGCTTTACTTGATTGTGTGAGCATATTTGAATAAATGAAGCTCTGTTTCTGTTTTACTGTGGCCATAGTTTTGTTACATGAAATATTGAGCATACAGAAATATCATTATGGGGCATGCATCTAGATAAAGCTAACATGTCATACACATAGCATCTATCATGCATGCATTATGGTATCTGTTTCCTACTGAGATTCTCTCGAATCTCACCCTCCCTTACCCACAATTTAGGCAGGGCAAGTGGCTTGTGGAGGGAGCGGCTAGGACTCCTTCGAGATGAGATTGTGTAATCCCCATTTGAAGAATTGTAATGGGCAATTGTGCCCTATGTATCTTTAGCGAAGGTATATACCCGGGATTGCCGGGATGATTATATTGTACACTCTGATATTTATATGAATGTGATTTATCTTCGCGTAGTAATTGTATTCGAAATGTGAATATGAGATCAAGTTAACTAGATTTTAAAAGGTATTTTTGAAAACCCCATCATGTGATGGGTTAGTAAATGTTATTTGATTATTATTGGTCTCTATTTCATTTTAATCGCGTATTTCGGATATAATTACGGAGGGGGTTACACTACCCACCGTATATTCATGAAATTAATATGCCTGATAGTAAACACATACATGTAGAACCATTACGCAAGATATGAGAGCAAGAGTTGCTGGACTTCCTCTATCTCATCAAGCCTGTTTTGCCTTAGTTTCTTTTCCTATCTTTCTTTCAACAAAAACAAATGGAGCACCCCATGGCAATTTACTGGGTCATATAAATCCCTTTTTCAAGGGAACTCATCTAACACAGAACTTGTTACAATGCATTACTCTCTCGAGTAGACGTCCTGGTGGCTCTACTCTATAGTTCGACATCTCAATGGCTCTACTCTACAACACTTCACTTGGCGCTTTACTTGGTTATTGGTTGGTTAGCCCCTCCGGTCAGAACCATTTGTAGGTAGCCCTCTCCGATCAGTACCCTCCGTAATCCTCTTCAGTTGACTGACTTATACAAGATTCCGATGGATCCACTCTATAGTGCTTCACTAAACCTTTCGTTGGTCAGCCTTCTATAGGTAGCCCTCTTCTGTTAGTCTTCTCTCGATAAAAGTACCATTGTAATGGGAACAAGCCCTTAGGAGAACCACACCCCAAAATGAACCATTGGAGTTAAGAAGCCAAGGGCTTCTTTCTCTAATAGTTCTGCAATATGCTTCTTTAAATCTACTATCTCATCTGGGGTTATTCATTATGGACTTTTGATATCAGTCTAGCTCCAGGCGTATTAAAAAATTTAACTTCCCTCATTGGGGTATTCTACTCACATCTTCCAGGGAATCAATAAGCCATTAGTATATCTTTTATTATCTGTCTTGATCATGAGACCATAACTCATTGCTACCCTAATTCTATCTACCACTTTGTTCTATCAGGGAACTAAATCTCAATCAATCTTTTCAAGGAAATATTCTATGATCAAGATCTTTCCCTATACAAGGTTAGCAACTAGTAACCTTTAAAAACTACATACACATCTTTAACATATTCTAGGACCTCAAACTACTCAGGCCATTTCAAATGCCTAAAGAATCAATTCAATTATTGAGTTTTATTCTTAGGTTATAATTCACTCAGTAATAACTCTTTGAATATTCACCCAACATCTAAATTCATAATTGAATCTAGAACTTGACATTAATCGAGTCAAAATCATTTTTCATCAATCATACCCAACATGTATGCCTTTAAACACAAATTGCTTAACTAAGACAATCATTAATCATAGAGAAACCTCAAAGCAATCACTAGTCTACAAGTTACCAAATGAACTTCTCCAGGTAATACTCACTATAATAGTGATGTCTTAAATTCAATATCAGGGCCTAAGTCATCATCTCCATGTTTCTAAGCACTATCAATGCCTATATATTTCTAACCATAAAGTTTAACTTCCATAATGAACATCATACCTTTATGCACTCTAACTCCTGGGTCAACAGGTTTAACATTAGGACTTCCCAAGAGGTTACCCATCTTAGTACTACTTCTACCCAAGCACGCTCAACTATGGAGTTCTGATGGGATTCGGTGCATTGAGCATCTGGGTTCATATATCTCTAGGCATAGGTATCTCATATATATTCGATCCCGGTATATCATATTATCCTCCCCAAAAATGTTAAATATTTTCCTTACAGGGAAGAATAAGCAATACCAGTTTCTTGGTATAACTCTTCTATGTATTTCCATATCACAAGGCAGGGATCTAAATCATATTCTAATTCATGATTAGAAACTCTAGAGATCGCAACAGAATTCAAATTTTATGCTACCTCATCTATCTCTAGAGTCTCAATCTTACCGGCAGAAGAATCCGTACTAGGACTAGACGCCGCCAATACTAGTGTCACCAGAGCTCATACCATTTTTCCTCAGGGAATACATCATTATTTCTCCACTTCTTCCTCTATACATAGCTCTGCCTCTTTCTTCAGTAGACCGATTAATAAATGGGGAAGATCTACTATTTTAGTATCGTCTATGTCTCAAAAGTTCTAGTCAAGGTATATGTATAGCTACTCACATAAGCAGAGAATATCAACCTATTTCCAAAATCTCTATTCTAATACTAATAATGTAACACCCATCTTTTAGACCTCGTTATTACGAGTTTAGAAGCATTACAGCTTAAGAGAATCAATAATTAAAGCTTCTAGCCAAAACTTACTTAATTATTCTTGGGGCACTATTTATTTGGTAAACATTTTACCCATCAAAATTTCTAAACTTAACTTAAAAGGTTTATAACCACATGTAAATGACATGCTTAAAAACATCATTCAATTTGGCATGTCTATTAAAATAAACATCAGTCAAATGATAATTCATACATAATCGATTATCATGTATCAATCTTCAACTCTCCGTCTCATTTTCCTTCTAACATCATCAAGCTTTCTACCTGTGTGCTCAACATACCTATATAGTTGGGTAAGGAAGGGTGAGATTTAGGAGAATCTTAGTAGTCAACAATATCAAAAAGCATGCAAGATAAATGCTTAGGACCCGTTTTGCACGTTGGAATTTATTTTGTTGGAAATGGAAATGGATATGGAAATGGATGTGGATATGGATGTGGAAATATATATAGGGTTTAAAAGTATGTTTGGTATGTCATGGAAATGAGACCTAGTTTTTATGTAAAAATACCAAAATGTCCTTCCAAATTAAAAAAAAAACATCCCAAAATCAGAACCTTCGCCACTTCCTAAGGATTCACACCATTCAATTTTTTCAGCCAAATTTCATATCTTTGGCCAAGTATAAAACCCCCTCCGATTTGAGAACAAACACAGACCTCCACAAAAAACCCCCCTTCGATTTGACTGGAAATGGATTACCTATTTGGTTTAAACCAATAGGAATTTCAGCATGGATGGCACACTTGCCACCGATGAGGTAGAGTAAAACAGAGACCAAACAATTAAAGCCTACAAGTCAGGATCTGAATAGGAGATATTGTTGTTCACAACAGGTCAGGACTTCAACCTAGATTCTTATGTTTAGACCTCATCGGAGTTTTCCAAGTTAAATAGATAATTAGGCTCCTCAAAAACCATGGAAGATGCCATAGAAGAGCATCGCTCAAGCCAACCCACACCGCTTCAAATCCATCATGTTCTCCACATCTTGTATGAAGCTTGATGTCGATGAATTTGGCTAGCAGTAGGGGGAGGAGCTTGCCAATAAAGTCAAAGAAGAAGGAAGAAGATGAAGTCTTAGAGTGAGCAGACGTCACCGTCATCCTTGCCGATGAGTGACAGAGATCATCGGTGACTGAGGAGGTTGACGGTATTAGAGGAGGGTAATAGATGGAAATGGCTAGATGGAATTGCAAATCTTAGGTATTTTGATAGAATTCATTTGGGTGGAATTAGGCCTATTTGGCTTCCACATGGAATTGGAAAGTTTTCCAATTCCATCATACCAAACAAGCCTCATGATGGAATTGTTACCCAATTCTATTTCCACCACCCCAACTCCTTCATACCAGACAGGCCATTAGTGTATGACATGCTTGCCTTACATAAATTCATGCTCACATAATGACATATTTGCGTACTCAGTGTTTCATACAACATACTCATGGTCATAGCTTAAATAGAAACAGAGCTTCAATTAATCATATATGCTTTACATAATCAAGCAAATCAATCGTACACATTAACACACAAGCATACATATCAAATAATCGCAAGTTTGATAAGTTTACTACCTTTTGTTCCTATGTCCTCCTCTTGTTCCCTTTTCTTCAATTCCAACCATTGTAGTTGCCTGTAAAGCCTTCCATTTCTTCTTACCTGACATTTTATAACCCTAGATAAACAATCACATTATTAGAGCCATGACAGCAAGTCATTACAGATGACTTGTCTCTCTTACATAATCTTTATAACTTTCTTCATGTTATGTCTAGCACATTATGTCTAGCCATGACAGCAAGTCATTACTCATGTTATGTCTCTATTGTGGTCACATTAGGTTCTAAGACATGTCTCTACTCTTTGGACCCATCCTTGTCAAAATTTACCTCAAATGCCACAAATTCATAGGTCAACCCTAATCTTTCAGGTTTTATTGGTCAACTTTAAAAATTCATAACTTAATATAGAAAATTCCAAATGGGGTGGTTCAAAGTTCTATTCAAAGCTCTTTAAGTCCTATTTGAAGGAAAAATATCTCCCACTACCAATTATAAGTGAAAAATTCCAGAAACCTCAGACAATTCTTGCTGCCATAGAAATTATTCCAGATCCAATGCCTAACTTTAACAAATCATATCTTACAATCTACTAACCCAAATAACACATTCTATATATCAATTTAAACCTTAAGACGTATAATATCAATATGGGAAATATCATGACCATTGGAGAACATTTCATCATCTAAAATTATGCCACAAGCCATCTATCACCCAGAAGAATACAATATGGTAGCACTACTTAAATTCCAAATTCAGAGTTTTCTATCCAATCATCTAAAAATCATAACCACAAGTCATTTATACATAATTTTGCATGTAGAATTCATTGGAAACTTCAAATCTACCAACATAACATTCCTTCCCTTAGATTTATGACTGGCCAAATCTAACTCTAAATTAGCACAAGGTTCTTTAACTCTTGTTTAACATCAAATTCATAATCATAAGATCATTAAAGCAATAATTCCTTTTGTTGGACAAAACCCTCAGGCAGAAGTATGACCTTCAAAAACTCAACAAAACCTTAAAATATTATATTCAAATTGAAGCCTACACTTACCTCTATCTGGTGCCATGTTCGTTCTTGATTTCGGCAGCACCTGAACTTTAGAGGTAGCATATTTGAAACTATAGCATTATAGCCCTTGACGAATAGAAGAAGATTTGTGAAGGCTCAATCAGTCAGAAACGCTGATTTAGGATTGAATTGGGCAACATCACTTTCTCTTGCCTCAAGAACACTCCCCTTCTCTCATCTTTCTTTTTCTCATGATTTCTCAATTTTCCCTTATTTTCTAAGGGCTGGAAAAAATTAAATACTTGGGAAGGTGTTGGATTGATGTTGTGTTGACACGTGTCAAGTGTTAAAATATCAGTGTGCTCGGCGCTCTTTCTTAAAATCCAACCAACGAACTCACCGAGGAATTCATTCGGCTTGCTTGTGGGGTGTCTGGGGAAAGGACATGTGTCAAGGTATAATCATTCTCTTCCCTCTCTCTTCTTGGCTGACCCACATACTAAAGGAGGGAAGTGCTATGATTTCCTTCAGCTTTCATGCTTGATGTTTAGGAAAAGTCATACATGTGGTGTTTGAGGTAGCTAGGTGGCGTCTCACCATTCAGCCAATATGAAAGAATAAAGCTAAAGGGCTTAGGTGGTGACATCCCATGGTGACAACCTAAAAGCTACTTTATGTGTGTATGCCCTCAAATGTGCCATATGTCCATGTGT
This sequence comes from Inga laurina, assembly GCA_963855925.1. NCBI lineage: Eukaryota > Viridiplantae > Streptophyta > Magnoliopsida > Fabales > Fabaceae > Inga > Inga laurina. The sequence goes on from OY979713.1 coordinate 11,638,851, forward strand.
CATCATTCTCCTCTCTCCACTTTATCTCTTAAGTGCCTTTATGGTCAGGGGAGGGAAGTCCAATGACTTCTTATTGCTTCCATGAACAGTGTCAGGAAAAGTCAAACATGTGATTTGACCGAAGACCAATGAGTTTTCCTGGCTAATTCAACATGTGATTCATAAGGTAGTTGGGTGGCACCTTCTCATTAAGCCAACACAAAAGCTACTTTATGAAAGAGCTAGGTGGCATCTTCTTATTGGGCCAACCCAAAAGCAAATGTTAGATGGTGTTTTCTCATTATGTCAACCAAAAAGTCACTTTAATAAAGTTACTTTATCGGTACAGGCTTTAGCCTATGCCACCCATGTGCTTACACCTTAGGAATGTGCTAAGTGTCCATACAGACCATAAAATAGTGTCAGTTCCCTATGCGGCTGTGGGTCCCACATAGCACCATTATGCTTGCATCTCAAGGAATTTGAGTGTGTGCTTATGGGCCCACTTGGCACCACATATGCCGTTAGTATGTCATCAAAATGGCCCTAAGTGTACTCAGGAACACTTACACCGGTATATTTTATCCAGAGGGCCAAATCACAGAGTCCCTATAAAGCTTTCGATTTCTTGATCATTCTTAAGACTCTTGCTAAACTGAGCTTAGTAGTCTTCTTGATTCAAGCTTATTCTCAAACTTCTAGGCCAAAAAATTCAGGATATTACATGTTCTCTCATCATCTTGGCTGAAACTTCATCTCCTCTCACTCATTCAATTTATCTACTTTAATTTCTTCACCATTCATCCTTCTTCCTTCCTACCTTTCATTCACAGTTGCACTTGGATTATGTAGTCACCAAAACTAACTCTGTGGACCTATGTGCAAGACAAACCCAACAATGCAGGCCCACTCCCTTAGACCAAGCTCGAATCCACCTTTTCTTCCAATCACCTGGTCAAACTATCATGCCAATGCCCTAATTCACAAATTAGGAATAGCCCCATGATCTATTGTGATCCTACAAAAATGGAACTAACCTATCTGGCTAGTCGGACTCATGCTATAAATAGGAATCTTTGTACGGCTAAAGTTCATAATACAATTTATTCTACCCACTCTTAATTATTTCTCCACATTGTACTCAACTTAGATATTTAATCAAATACACTTTATTCTTTATTACAAATTCTTTCTTTTGATATTGTCCTTTTGTCATGTTGTTAGTGCCTAACCAAAAATTTCATCTATAAATTATTGTACAAACAATTTGCCATTAGCTATGGGAACCAACAATAGATTTCAAAGGGATTATCTCATTCATACTCATTTTTTATCATCCACCATGGCCGATGTACCTACCATGGAGGATGGACCTACTAGCTTCCAGGGATGTCTTGATGAGGTGACTACCCTAATATGTTAATAGACCTAGTAGATTTTACCTTAAGCCAGGTTGGTTAAGTAGTAACAAGAACAACTTTAGCACCTAAATGGTAAGAATAATACTTTGCTAGAGCATCTAGCTTCATGCTTTTCGCAGGTCACCCTTCCCTTAAGGCAGCCTCAACATGATATCATCTTACATATGCCATTAGTGGAGACTCCCACGACAGACCAACCAAGGGTGACAGATGATGAAATTTCAAATAACGCTGAAGAACCTAGTGGCACAGGTATACCGAACATACCAACCATTCTGACTAGAAAGAAGGTAAGACGAACAGACCAGCTTGCCACGAACAACCTACCAAGATATGGAACATCATATAATGAGAGGTGGAACCAAAGATTCTAAGCACTAAAAGCACTGATACTCTATCTCCCTAGTGTGCCAACCCTAATGAAAAAGAGTGTGCCTAACAGTTTCACTGATTAAGCCTTCCTAGATGACATCGCGTTGGTTGAGATGCCCAAGAAGTTCACATTCCCAAATGTATGGCTCTATAATGGTTCAATTGACCCAAACAAACATATGACATAGTTCCAATAAAGAATGCATACACAGTAATACCAAAAAGAGGTTTGGTAGGCTTGTATGTGCAAAGGATTTGATCTGCCTAGTCGGACTTACACTGAGATGGTTTACCAACCTACTAACCAACTCAATAGGATAGTTCACAAACCTAAATGACAGGTTTATACAATAATTCTCTAGCAGTTGAAAGCTTGAAAAGTAACCCAATGATCATTACTGAGTCATCCAAGGGAAATGAAAATCATTACAAGACTACGATGGCAGGTTCAACATGGAAAATAATCAACATACCCAACTGCGACCCATAAACTGCCATTCCTACATTCCACAAAGGTTTGCTTCCTAACTTTGACTTGTACAAAGAACTAACCAAATATACATGTCATACTATGGATGACGTACTAGCTAGAGCTTAGGCTCAAATCAAGTGGGAAGAAGACAAGGTGAATACCAGAAAGTCCAATTATCATAATGAGGAACCATCAGACAGGAAGAGTAGGAACCCAAGATGAACCAACCGTGGTGGGAGAGTAGAACTATACCTGATAACGCACCAAGGAAGAAACCATTCTAATAGCATATTAGCCTATCCCAACCAAGCATTACCCGCAGGATAACAAACTACAACTTCTCTATCGGGTCTGGTAAGCTGGTTTATACCCTTTCAAAGATGGGGGAAGCAGTGAAGTGGCCCTGAAAGACTAAAAAGCTAGCAGATCCGCAAGATAGATCCAAGTGGTGTGAATTCTATTCTTACCACGGCAATTGGATAGTAGACTATACTGCACTGAGGTTGGAAGTGGGAGAACTCCACAAATGCGGACACCTAACAAACCTACTTACTAAGAAAGGTAAGCCTACTTTGTCCAACAATAGTACTAACCATGCAAGTCTAGTGCCAATTGAACCACCCAAGAGCCCTCAAACCATCAACAATATCACAAGTGGTACAGAGATAACTGGTACCATGGACTTTATAGTGAAGCGGTATACCAGGGTCTTACTAAAGGAACCCTGTTAGAAGCAAATAAAAGGCATTCCAACTAGTCCAAAGGATGTTTAGATCATGTTCTTTGATGATGAAATAGACGAGTTGGACTAGCCATATGATAATGCGCTGGTAATCTCTGCTTATCTTAGTAATTTTGATACTAAACATGTTGATTGATCAAGGTAGTTCAATTAATATCATATCTCTAGAGACCATCAAAGAAATGGGGGTGGAATCGCAGATCATGTGAACGCCATCCATACTAATCTTTGGTAATGGCGCACTAGACCAAGCCATTGGAGAGATAACATTCCTAACGTACACGATGGGATTGAACCTGCCTTTCAAATATCAGGTAATAGATTACTAGTCAGCTTACAATATGCGACTAAGAAGGCCCTGGATCCACAGTATAAGGTTGTACCATCCGACCTCTACCAAGTAGTGAAATTCCAAATCCCCTGGGGGCGTACAAGAAATAAAAAGAAAATAAAGGTTAGTTAGGGAATGCTACCAAGTAACCCTAAAACTAGCCAACAAGCAGCTCACATAGCAATTACAGGACTTATTCCCCACAAAAATACTAGACTAAACACAAGTAGGGGAGCTTGATGAGTTGTGTGTCGATCCGAAAAAACTAGAAAGGAAGGTCTATATGGGGACAGAACTGACACCAGACATACAATGTAAGTTAGTCTCATGTTTTACTAAAAATACCAACTACTTTACTTGGTCCCATGTAGATAAGATAGGTATAAACCCTGAAGTGATAACACATAGACTCAATGTGGAGCAACATACAAACTAGTTAAGCAAAAATGACATAAGTTTACAATGTGGTTATCATGCCAAAGAAGAATGGAAAGCATTAGGTATGTATAGACTTCACTGATTTGAATAAGGCTTGCCCAAAATATTCCTTTCCTTAACCACATATTGATTCTTTGGTTGATGCCACATTTGGACATAAATTGTTGAGTTTTACAGATGTTTTTTCTGGCAATAACCAAATTGTAATGCACCCTGATGACTAAGAAAACAATAGCTTTCATAACTGAATGAGGTATATAATGCTATAAGGTCATGCCGTTTGGATTGAAGAATACAGGATTGACTTACCACATGTTCAATCGCATATTTGCACAACACATAGGTAAAAAATAGAAGTCTACATGGATGATATGCTTGTTAAGTCCCTGAAAGTAGAACAACATGTAAAACATCTGGAGCAAGCCTTCAACGTACTTCATAAGTAAGACATAAAGTTGAACCCAAAAAAATGCTCATTTGGTGACATCTAGTAAGTTCTTGGGATACTTGGTATCGTAGAGGGGAATCAAAGCCAATCCATATTAGATAAAAGCTGAACTCGACATACCATCCCCAAGGTATGTTAGAGACATGCAAAAAAATAACAAGTCATGTAGTGCCCTAAACATGTTCATCTCTTAATCATCAGAGAAATGCCACTTATTCTTTGACACATTAAGAAAGAATAAGAGTTTTAAATAGAGCGATGATTGTGAAGACGCACTGCAACAACTAAAGTAGTACTTGACTAACACACCATTGTTGTTCAAGCTAGACGTAGGTGAGAAACTTTACATATACCTAGCAATCTCAAATAGGCTAGTTAATACCATTCTAGTTAGAGAAGAAGGTAAGCAACACCCTTCTACTATACTAGTAAGGCCCTCTTGATGCTGAAACCAGGTATTCTCAACCTAAAAAATTAGCTTTATCTCTTGTATCTGCTTCTAGAAAATTGCGTCCATACCTCCAATGTCATCCTATTAAGGATGTCACGACCTATCCCTTAAGAAACATGCTGCACAAAATAGACCTATATGGTAGGTTAGTTAAGTGGCCTATAGAACTAAGAGATTGACACAACCTATATACCATGTACTGCCATAAAATCACAAGCCCTAACAAATTTTATAGCTGATTTTTGTCTTGACATCCAACTAGATGTTGATAAAGAACTTTTATTCATAAATGCTCCAAACCAGAACATCAACTGGACACTATAAGTAGATGGTTTGTCTAATGTTAAAGGAATAGGACCAGGCAAAGCATTAAGTTCATCTAACGGTTATACAATACAATAGTCTATATGTTGCAGATTTAAAGCTACTAATAATAAAGTAGAGTATAAAGCTTTAATTGCAAGGTTACAGCTAGCCAAAGAATTGGGAGTCAAGAAACTTGAAGTCAAAAGTGGTTCACGACTGGTTTTTAAGCAGCTAGATAGTTTGTACTAAATAAATACTTGCGCATGCTGACGTACCACAAACTAGCCATATCTTTAGCAAGAGAATTCTAGGAATTCAAAACAACACATATTGGAAGGGATAATAATCGAGAAGCTGACACACTAGCCAATTTGGGTTCATCAATCCAAACTGACCAACCAAAGTTAGTACCGATCATATACCTATAATACCTTGCAATCCATCTAAATACATGTATCGTGTTATCAAATAACTTAACATAAGATTGGAGATCCCCAATTTTATGATATTGGTAGTACAATGTACTCCCAGATGACAAAAATGAAGCTCGATGAATCAAGGACCGTGCTGCATGATTTTGTGTTTTAGACTAAAAGTTGTACAAACAATCCTACCCTGGATGACTCCTACAGTTCATTAGACTATAAGAGGCCAACTATGTCCTCAAAGAATTACATGAAGGGGAATGGGGTGACCATAGCTATAGCGAAAGCCTGGTACAAGAAATGTGACAGATGTCAACAGTTCACAAACCTATCATTCCAACTAACATAAATGTTATACACCATCACTCTTACTAGGCCATTTATGAAATGGCAGATAGACATAATGAAAAAGCTACCTACCACCCCTAGATGAGTCATTTACATATTGGTACTGGCTGACTATTTCACCAAATAGGTCGAGGCAGGATCGTATGCACAAATACAAGAGCATGATGTCATTGACTTCATATGGAAGAATGTAGTTTATAGGTTTGGACTACCTAAAGAGAGAATATGTGACAATGGGCCCCAGTTCATTAGGTACAAATTCCAAATGTTTTGTGAAAAATGGAAGATACAACTCAACTTCTCTACTCCTCAAGTGCTGCAAGTTGATTAATAAGATGATTATATCTAAGTTCAAATTCAGCTATTGACTAACTGATTTTATTCGACGTAAATCAAACTTAGTAACCAGAGTATTGATCCAGTTTTCTTTTATTTCTAAAGTTCCTTCTATGCTATTTCCATGGCTTCCCATATTTCTTTAGCTGTTAGAAGTGTGCGGAGTCTGAAGTACTCATTTTGACTCAAGGTACTTTAAATCATTAGAATTGCCTTACTATTGAGTGTAATGAGCTTCTTGTCATTTTCATCATATTTTGTTGGTGTCTTAGGAACCCTTTGTGAATCTACAATTTTCTCAGGCTTGTAGTTTCCACTCTTAATCACACGCATAGTTCATATTCTGTACCCATTATGAATATTCTGAACTTGGCTTTCCAGAAATAGAAGTAATCACCACTGAAACCTAGTGGTCTAGTGATAGAAGCTCCGTTCGGAAGAATTCCTTCACCCATGCTTGCCATTGGATCCTTCTTAGGTTGTTATACCTGAACAAGAAGACCCACGCTATGATACCAAATGTTAGTGCAAGCTTTTCACCCAAGAGGGGGAGTGAATTGGGTGATACCAGAAATTTCATTGGGTATATAAAGTTTGACTAGAAATTTAAAGCAATTAAGAGATAGGAGAAATATCACTGAAATTTATATCGGGAGTTATACTGGTTCGGTCACAACCACTTTGACCTATGTCTAGTCCTCAGAGCTTTTCTAAGAGTTTTACTATATCATCCAAGATTCAGTGGGTTCTTGGCACCTCAGTACACAGCAAGTTCCTTCACTAGACACTCGCTCCCCTTTACACATTGTAATCAAATCCCCAACTCAAGGTTCTACAACCTTAAGTTGTCTCACAGATATTGAGTTTGTAATGAAAAACTCTCTCACAGAGCAAATATATAATCATTGAAGTATAAAAAGTGACTATAAGAAAATAGAGCACTAAGAATATAATGATCGATATAAGTTTGAGTGTTCTCATTTATTATTTTCTGTTCTTTGAATGCTCAGTATATATAAATGATTTATGGTGTCCATTGGAAGCATTTCAAGATATGTATGTTAGAGTCACGTAGCTTCATTTGACATTTCTTCAAATTTGAAAACTAGTCATTTACAGTCGGTATGCGTTTCAGATATTGCGGACGATATGTTTGACTTCTCTCTCAATGCATGATCTCTTCATTGTTTTTCTACAAGTATACTCAGGAAACTAATATAATGAAAGGTTAATCATATAGATAACAAATCAATGAATATTTGATTGAAATCATGTTTTGTGTACTACATTACTCGAGTGGGTACTCGAGTGATCATGCTTCATTACTCGAGTAGTCCCTTAAGTAACTTCATCAAAAATAAGCTAGAGAGTAAGTCAATGTTGTCTAACCAGATTACACCATGCTTACTAGAGTAATCCCTAGAGTAAGTGTTCCTTTTCTTTTGATTACTCGAGTGGTCCCTTGAGTAATGCTTCATATAACTTTAAAGATTACTCGAGTGATCCCTCGAGTAATGGCATTAAAATCTTAGATGAGAGAAACTTTTATTTTGCTTACCTGATTACTCGAGTAATCCTTCGAGTAATTCAATCTTTTCATTTCATGTCACTGGAGTGATGCTGCTTTTCAATTGTGGTTACTTGAGTAATGACTGTCATTTCTTGGCCGAGAGCTACTGGATGATTTTTGCTCTAGTTACTCAAGTAATCCCTTGAGTAAGCTTTCAAATAACTTTGTAGATTACTCGAGTAAACCCTTTGAGTAATCCTATGCAAATCTTGATAGAGAGCAATTCTTCTTATATTACTCGAGTGAGCCCTCGAGTAATAAAGATCATTACTCGAGGGCTTACTCGAGTAATGCCTTCAAAATTCAGCTGGTGATGTTTTCTCCTAATCTCTGTCTTGCATTTCTTTTTCATTACTTGAGTAACTACTCGAGTAATGCTTTTCCCTGACACCAAGAACTTAGTTACTTTATTCAAATCATTTTGTTTATTACCAAAACCTTTTGTATGATTAATCCAATCTTTGTTATCATCAAAACATATGAGATCTGACACATAAATGTGCTATCTAGTGCTTCAACTCCTTAGTATTTATTCTCAAATGAGTTAGACCTTATGTCTAACACTTTGATTATCTATATGAGTTTCAAGTGTATTCCCTTGAAAAGAATTCAATTTGTAAAAGCCTTATACCTAATGCATAAATCTTTGGTTGATCATGTTATTCCAAGCATTATGAATGTTTATTAATGCATTGAATCTTAATGCATTAACCATTACAACGGAATAACTTACTAGGACAATAGAACTCTAGTCAATTGGACTAATGAGTATGTGTTTCATCATTAATAAATTCTTATACTCATGTTGTTGCTCAAACACATTAACTATTGATATGATCTATCTTTGAGTAACCAGTGCATGTATCAAAATCCTTGATTTGAATATCCATATCTTTCATGACACAACTCTAAGAGTCAAGATAGTCTATGAATCATTAGCAGAGTCATGATACTTATATATGTTTATCAAGCTAATACTTTTGGTTATTCATATGACTTTAGCACATGGGAAGTTTTTCCAACATGTTAACTCTGATAATTAACATGTTATCTTAGTTGAACTCCAAAGTGAAGCTTTTTGATACATATTTTATAACTATTAACTTCCACCATTTTTAACATAAACATTGATTATAAACAGGTTTCAAAAATGTGTTTTGCATGAATTCAGAATCTCAATTTCACAATGCATTATTATGATTTTAAATTACATCTGAGATTTAAAACCATTTCTTGTTTCATTATCATTCTTGGAAAAACTAATTTCAATCATGATTTATCATAAAGATGAATTTATCTATCATGGATTGCTTGAAATCTTATCAATGACATATTTTTTTTATATAAAGTGTTTTGACACATTGTCATTGATCTTTAAAAATCATCACTCTTGATATCACTTGTTCATTATGCTTGATGATTCAATGGATTGAATTTATTGGATAAGATTATATCTTGATATTTGTTGGTTTATGATACTCTTTGCTCAAATATCATATGATTTAAAGAGCATAAGAGTTATAATGTCTAATATTGTATGGACCTAAGAGAAAGTTGGGTACCAAAGAGCATATATTTATACTCTTGCAGGAGTTAACCAAAATGCTCTGCTGTCGGATACAAAGATCAGAGGCTAATAGAAGTGGCATGACTGATAGTGTTGCAGTGTGAGCGGAAGCAAATATGTGATATTACTCAAATGACACCTCAGCTCTAGCAAGTCACCAGCTGTTAATGCAGTCAATGAAAGAGATGTTCAGAGGAAGGCATAGTGTTCTACTAGAACTGGTCCTCCTAGTCCTCTAGTCATTAGTCCATCTATCAAGGGTTATCTGAAAAAGGAGGTTCAATACTTTCATACCAAGCTTGTTTCAAACAATGTTGAGATCATCATTCAATGAATGACAAGATGGGGTAGCTGTGTGGCTTAGTGAACGAGAACTTCAAAGTTCTATTTGAGATTATGGATGACAAAATAAGGGAGCAATGTGCTATGATGAAATCAAATTTTCTCGATGGTGTTTGCTAAACAAGGGGATATAGTAAGCTAATATGCACAAAAGGCCTTATTTTGAGCTCATCATGGTATCCTTAAGTACTTGTAAAGACTATACTTTAGAAACCCTTAATACTAATCACATCACCGACAATGACTCACCAATGATGCATCAATAGACTACATAGAATTATAACTCAAGTAATTATGATTTTATTCGAATGAGGTATTGTATTCTTACTTAATTAAAATTATATGAGTTGCATCACTTGAGTCAACACTCAATTAATAGTCGAGTAGGATAGCTCAAGTGACTACTCAGGTGATATTGGATTTTCAAAACTTCATTTCTCTTCAAATCTTCGGATTTTCATACTCATTTTCTCTATGAAGTTTCTAAATGGTTTTTCAAATCCTAGAAAGTTATTATTTATTCCTTATAATGATTTTTAAAAACATACATTCATTAAGGGGGAGCTTCACATTCACATGTGTTTTATATATTGGAAGCTCATCTCCTTTATTAGAAGAAAATCCTTTTAACATACAAATTTATATTCACCATGTCTTGATTAGTTTTCATGATGAGTGACTCTTATATTGTTCTTTTCATAATATTAATTTTAACATATCATATGAAAAAGAACCTTTTGTTACTAGATTGAACTAACCATTCTCTTTACACAAAAAGATTTAAATTTAAGACAGAAGAATTTGTTTTGTTCAATAGCATTCCTCAACATACTATAGGAAGAATATATCAACTTTGATGAAAGATGTTTTAATGCTTAAACAAGGGAAATATATTGGTTGCAATGTTCAAAGCAACAAATACATATGCCAACACAAATGAGCATTAAGCATGCTGAATAGACACTCAACTAATTGGAAAATCCTGGCAAAAGTGTGGTGAACACAACATCATTGCCAAAGAATAAAGCAACGGACTTCATGGAGCTCTTCAACATTTCTCAAAATCCACATGCGCATTTCTAAACCTTTTCTCATTATATTTCAAGAATACATTTCATATCTTTATTTAAATTTGCTTCATTTTTTAAAATTTTCTTGAAAACCTCTCCAAATCTATTTTTAGTTCATCACATTAAAATGACAATACTTTCAAATAGGAGGAGAGAAAAAAAAATTTCTTGACACATTCACTCCAATAATTACTTCTTTATACTTCAAACTTTTTGCTGATATCAAATAGGGGGAGAGAAAGAAAAAAAATATGTTGCACTTAATTTGCTTTTATAATTCACACATATTTCTCTTGTAGGATTTGTCATCCTCAAAAAGGGGGAGAATGTTATATATGGTTAGTTTTCATGATGTCAAATATAGATGTAAAATGATAAGAGCAAAAACTTTATGTATTTATTTTATACTTTGACTAATTACTGCATTTAATGTGTAAAATCATGCAGATTAATTAAGTTGACTTATGGAAGAAGAATGAGAAGACAAAATTATCAAATCTAGGAATATGAACAAAGAAGTGATTAAATTGATGAGAATGAACAAGAAGGAGAAGAAGAAAGAGAATGATTATCAAGAAAAAAATCAAGAAGTAAGGGATTGAAGAAAGTCATAAACCCAATGGTGGGTTGATGTTATTTTGCTTATAATGGAGAATGATCATCAAGAGGAAAATAAACAAGAAAGACATTGAAAAAAGAAGAATTTGCAATAACTATTGGGAATATCAAGATTCAAATTCTTAGAAGCAATTATGAAGTTTTCTATGTTCAGAAGGGGAATTTGAGGTAGCATTGTAGCAGTCGACACTATTTAGACTATAGCAATTGACATTGTTTTGCACTATAGCATGCAGGTACTATAGCACGGGGGGCACTGCAGCACTCGAGTAAACTGTAGCACACTTGAGTGAGGCACTGTAGCATACAGGCATTGTAGCATCGGAGGAATTGTAGCACTTGAGTGTACTATAGCAAGTGCAGAAAAATACTAGGGCATATGAAACTAGACTCACAACACGAAAAATACACAGTAAGATTACATTCAAAGAAGCTTAGATGAAAGAGATATGAATCTTGGAAGATGGATTGAAATCACCATCATGTCTCAAGACAGGTTCGATATTTTGGACATAACTCACAAACAATACATCGGATTGAGGTGAAATAGTGCCATAAGAAACTAGACTCAGAGATTTTCATGGATAGGTAATTTGTCAAATTTAAAGTTATATGCTTATAGATATGCCTTCTGGAAGTTGATGATTATACTGTCTAGTGAGGTAGACACTCTTTGAATCATAACTTGCATAATACACTGAGTTTGAAGATGATTCTTTTTGCATTGGAATGTATATGAGAAGAGCTTTCTTATAATGTATTACTTGCCCTATTTAGAGTCAAATAAATAGATCGAGTCTAACATGGCATCTAAACACCCACAAGTCCAAAAACACACTCTTGGAAAATACCATGCGAGTATTGTCCAAATGCAGAAGTAAGTGAGACATAGAAAGTGTTTTCCTGAGAGTCAGCTAGAAGTGAGAACTTGAAGCCCGTACTACAAAACACACTTGCACTCGAGTGAGTCCATTCACACTCGAGTGAGAGCTTGTTACACTCACAAGTGACAAAATGCACTCTTGCTTTTTTGCATGGAAGTGCAAATCAAAGGCTAAAGTAGAAGGGGAAATATGATATTTCACTCAAGTGAGGCCACTATGCACTCGAGTGATACTCTGTCAGAAGGCAAAATGCACCAGACTCACGACGAATAATCCGAATATGATTAAATGTTATTCATTCATTATGTTTTCACTTGTTATTATTATTAAACATCATTTAAGATATACTTCAAGAGTGAAATAGGAGATTGAACATCTGGATCAAAAATGCATATAGAAAGTAAAAAACGGCAATCATAATCATTTTGCCTAAAGTCAACCAACTATGAACGCATGTTACTTACCTACCACGATAGCTTAATCAAAGATTTCAAATGCACACATATTGCTCTACAACATTACGCCCCATTCCACAACGTGGTGTACAACTCATAATGAAACATCCTGCTCCTTTACAGGATGCTCCACTTTACAATAGACATTTCATAGCATCAAGCTTTTCAAGTATGTTCAACAGTCAAATAAAGTAATAGGACTCCAAATAACGAAAGCTTATAACGGTTATCTTCTACAATACAACTATAAATATAATAGCATTTATAGAAGAGAGATGCAGTGAATAGAGTGACAACTCTCTGTTCTTATCTATTTTCTATATCATGTATATGTAGGAGTGATTATTTGTATTGTACTTTAGTAAGCATTATATCCACTCTGTGAGAGAGTCTGTAAACACCCTTAACTATATTTTTGAATTGATCTCAAGGTAGAGGGACCTTGAAGGGTTGACTTTCTTATAGAATAAGTTGTAGAGAGCATTGCCTATAAGACTTTTGCTCGTAAAACTTACAAGGTGTAAACAGTAGAGAACATTGCTGCTTGTAAGACTTACAGGGGTGTAAGCAAGAGAGAACATTGATGCTCCTAAGACTTGAATATGTAAGTAGGAGAGAAATGTCTTCAGGATTGCTCTACTCATAAAACTTGTTATAAGGGGGAGTATTTCAGTGAGAGATTTGTAAGGTTTCACAAGTGCTCAGCTAAACTTGTGGATTGTAGAGGCATTTCTTGCATCTAGATTAAACAAGAAGAAAGTGGATTTGAAAATCTCAGGAGGAGCCTCGTGACTAGATGTAGGTCATCACAATTAGACCGAACCAAGATAAATCACAATTTGCATATTCTCTTCTCTAAGCTCTTATATTTCTAGCATACATTATTTAATCTAACTATTAATTTATAATTCATTACTTTCATACTTATTACTTTTACTAAGATGCAAAAATACTTTCAAAGTTTTTAAGTTTTTATCTTTCACCCACTTCACCCCCTCTTGGGTGTCAGCCGAATCTAACAATTTCTAGGTTATTCTAATAGAAGTAAAGCATATAGAGTGTTTAATAAAAGAATAAATACTATTGAAGAGTCCATTCATGTTGTTTTTGATGAACTTGATTCTCAGATAAAGTCTTTTGATGAAGAAGAAATGGATTTGATAAAGAAAACTAAAAATCTAACCATTTTAAATCAAAATGATTTTCAAACAGATGATTTTCAAAATGAAAAAGGTGTAGATGATCATGCTTAACCAAAAGCATGGAGACATATTAAAGATCATCTAATTGATCAAGTAATTGGAGATATTCACGAAGGCGTCAAAATCAAAAATAGAATTCTTAATGAAGTAAAATTTTCTACTTTTACTTCTGAGATTGAACCTTCTAATGCAAAAAAAAATCACTTTCTGACAATGATTGGGTGATTGCTATGCAAGAATAGTTAAATCAATTTCAAAGAAATCAAGTTTGAGATTTGGTACCTCGACCAAAAGGTCAACCAGTCATAGGAATCAAATGGGTTTTCAAAAATAAAACTTGACGAATCAACAATCATTGTGATAAATAAGGCTAGGTTAGTTAATAAAGGCTATAATCAAGAAGAAGGTATTAATTATGAGGAAACATATGCTCCAGTGGCAAGATTGAAAGCCATACGAGTACTCTTAGCCTTTGTATGCATTACAGATTTTAAAAATTATCAAACGGATGTGAAAAGTGCTTTTCTAAATGGTTATATCATGGAGGAAGTATATGTAGAACAACCTCCTGGTTTTGAAGATGACTCAAAACCTGATCATGTTATCAAACCTAAAAAAGCTTTATACGGTTTAAAACAAGCACCCAGAGCTTGGTACAAAAGACTAAGCAAGTTTCTTCTTAATCAAAACTTTGTTAGAGGAAAAGTGGATACAACACTTTTCATCAAATATAACAAAAATGATATTTTAATAGTTCAAATATATGTTGATGATATAATCTTTAGTGCTACTAATGAATCTCTTTGTCAAGAATTTTCTAAGCTCATTCAGGGAGAATTTGAAACATCTATGATAAGAGAATTAAATTTCTTTCTTGGACTTCAAATCAAGCATTGGAGGAATGGGATATTTATATCTCAAACCAAATATTTGAGGGAGTTATTGAAGAAGTACGGAATGGAAAATTCTAATGGAGCTGATACACCAATGAGTTCTACCATACTGTTGAATGCTGATGTAAAAGACCCTGACTTCAACATTACTAAAAATAAGGGAATAATTGGCTCAATACTCTATCTAATAGCAAGCAGGCCAGATACACAATTTAGTGTTGGGATGTGTGCAAGGTATCAATTTGCTCCTAAGGTGTCACATGCAGAAACTGTAAAAAGAATATTCAAGTACCTAGGAGACACTATAGAACTTGGCCTATGGTATCCAAAAGGATAAAATGAATATTTGATGGCCTATTCAGATTCAGATCACGGAGGACATAAAACTAATAGAAAAAGTACCAGTAGATAATGTCAATTTCTTGGAGGTTCTCTTATATCATGGTTCAATAAGAAGCAGAACATAGTGTCATTATCTTCCACTAAAGTTGAATACATAGTTGCAGCAAGTTGTTGTTCTCATGTACTATGGTTGAAGCAACAACTTCAGGACTTGGGAATATACTTGACGGAGATGCCAATTTACTGCAACAACACTAGCACAATTAGCTTGGCCAAGAATCCTATACAACATTCAAGAACCAAGCACATAGATATCTGACATCACTTCATTCGGGATCATGTTCAAAAGAAGGATGTCAAAGTAGAATTCATTCCTACTCATCTTCAACTCACCGATATATTCACAAAGCCGATTGCTAAAGATCAATTTTTATATATACGAAGAGAATTGGGAATGGTTTATCCTAATGAGCTGTAAGTGTTTCTTGTTAATTATTATGTTCAATAAGAGTTTTGATGATAACCATACTAACTTAGGCATCAGAGTATGTAGAAGTCTGTTTTGCAAGATTGTCGCTCGAGTGCAAGAGAGGTCACTCAAGTACAAAGCATACTATCACTCTAGTGTTGGATGAACACTCAAGTGCATATCTAACTTATATGCTCTATTTCTAGCTTGAAAAAACAAAGGTTAACAGAGGAGGTAGAAGTATTAAGATCATACTTAAAATTCAACATGTATGTTGGATCTCACTTGGGTGAGAAAGTAGCTTGCTCGAGTGTAGGAAGAACACACTTGAAAGTGAAGCAAGAACTCTTGAATGCTATAGGTACAAATTCATAAATTAGCTTCAAAGCATGGTTTACTCAAGTGATCTTGGAGGACTTGAGTACAAAGATCAAGATCACAACAAAATACACTCAAACCAGGTACACATATACAAATTTTCTAGAATTTTTCTTTATCTCACTCAAACACAAAAATAAGTGACTTAAGTGTATAAGTATGAACACTCAAGCGCATAGGTCTCCCATATCAGTTACATGACAGCTCAAATGGCGCACTTGTTCTTCTCACTCAAAAGTGTCTCCTCACTCGCTAGCCACACCTCTTCACTTCTAGCCGTTACCCATCGATTAAACACCTTAAATCTCTTCAATTTTCGGTTGCAACTCTTCAATCATCTCCAAAAGGTTAGATATTTCTCTTCAAAAACCTCATTTATGCCCTAAACTTCCAAACTCTCTTTGAAGCCTTCACAGTCTTTTTTGATTCTCAATCCTCTCTAATTCAATCAAAATGGTTCGTACAAGGATTCCTCAAGTTTCCCAGAAGTCTCCCACTCCTTCACCTTCTCATTCCGTCACTAGTAAGTCAGTAACTCTGACTCTAACTCCAACTCTAATACCTATACCTTTTCCTATCGTCACCTTCTCCAAAACCCAAGTCAACTAAGAAGAAGGCAACCCCAGCTAAGAAGAAACATCCTAAGCCAAAGGTGGCTAAAGAAGTTCAACCTCCACTAAAGAAAACTAAAGGTGTCATCTTCAAGGAACCCAGTGTCACACGTTCTTAATCAAAAGAACTGAAAGCAAGAGAGAAGAAGACAACCATAGAGGAACCTTAAGAATCTTCCTCTAGTGATTCCTTAAACCAGCAACTCCAAAAAGCAATGGAAAAATCAAAATTGGATTCCTTGGTTAGCAAGATTGCCTCTCAAACTGGTGCCTCAACCACTTATCATGTTGGACAGTCTAGTCATGCTGGTTCACACTCAGGAGTACCATCCACCTCGCAGGTTCCTAAGGAAGAAGATCAAGATATGGTTCCTCCATAAGGCTTTAATACATAAGAACTGAATCCACTTAGTTAGAAGGTATATAATACTGAATTTGCTCATTGTAGTTTCTGTCATATAGTATATGTGGATTTAGACTATCTGAGTATAAACTATGGTCTAAATTTCAGACCCTTGGATTTTTATGAACTATGGTTGAGTATGCATCTTCCATATTCCCCTACTGTTGTGAGAACATTTTATTACAATATAAAAGTGCACAACATTGTATCCAGAGTCAGAGAGATAATAAATAAAGGAATATCCACTTCTATTAGAGGCCAACATATGATTTCCCCTTCTATCATCAACAGCATTCTTGGCTATATAGCTCCTCCTAGCAATCCACCCTCACTCTTAGCCAATAAAGCCTTTCAGAGATTAAGACCTGATGACCCAGCTGGACCCCTATTTTCAAACCTATCGATATGCTTGACTCTCACCGTGCCCTTCACTATATCTACACACGGAGTATGATCAACAATTCTAAAAACTTTACCTATTTTTCCCAAAGAGATTACTACTTGTTGGCCTCCTTTCTAGCTAACTAACAAAGGGATGTTGGTGAATTGATTTTTAGTGAGATGAGAAGATTTTGATATTCTTCATTTATATCCACTACAATACCATATCCTTAACTTGTCTCTCTCATTCTTCAGCACAACAAGGTGTGGTATTTGGAGGGAAACAAGAAGGTAAGAATCCCAAGGTTTGGCAGAGCAATTGACACATATAAGGATTACTTTCTCGGTCAGTAAGACTAATGCTACATCTCAGAGAGAAGCCACACCATCCAGAGGTGATGAGGCTCATTCCTCTGCATGAGGTCCATCTCTACCTCTATCTTTCCATAGTGTTTCACTTTAAAGTTGTTTGACCGATATGATCTGTTAGGATCGGCAGGCACAACGAAAGAATTTTAAAATTTTACCGACCCTAATAGAGGATCTATCAACGGCATTTAAATCGGGTTAGAAAGAACTCGTACCTTTTTAACTTAGGGTTTTCACAATATCTAGGAGTCAACACGTTAGG
Organism: Inga laurina; assembly: GCA_963855925.1. NCBI lineage: Eukaryota > Viridiplantae > Streptophyta > Magnoliopsida > Fabales > Fabaceae > Inga > Inga laurina. Next base: position 11,656,736 of record OY979713.1, read on the forward strand.
TCCGCTCCCTCTACCGGTATCCACACAAATGCTCTCCAACCAAGATTGCGTGCTAGTGCCTCCAATGTCTCCTAGGGTTTCCCTTGTGGCTCTGAATTCTCATGCGTGCATGAGTCTATTTGCTCTATCAAGTTTATAACCTATAAGGGCTATATTCAAATTTCAAAATTAATCATCATTAATTTCAAAATTAATCAACAATTAATTATCTTGATGAGCTAATTAAATAAATTCAGCTTAGATTAAATCTGTCCAACAGTTTTAATTTAACTTATTTATTTAATCCAGATAAAGAGCTATTAGATTTAATTTATCTTCATAAATTAAATCTGAGATACTATATCTCTATCATATTAGTTATTAAATTTAATATATCTTAATAAATTAAATTTAAAACTAACACAATATAATAATATCATATAATATATATAAATATAAAATTCGTCCACCCTAAATTAAACATTATCTCGTGTTGGGCTATTCTTGTGTGCGATCTTGTAGGCCCATATGAAGTTGGCAATGGGCCAATAACTGTATTAACCCACAAGTCGCAAGCAGCCTCTAGCAAGACATTACGACTACCCAATTCATATGAGGATCGTTAACACGATGTAACCTACCATACAACCATGTCACGTCCCTTTTGTCACACTATATATCAATCAAGGATAAGGCAAGGATAATGTCATCCTTTTGTTCCTGACCATTACTTTCTCAATTCTTGAGTAGCCTGACAATAGAAATGGAAACTCCTTTCCATTGTAGTATAGCCATACATTTCTCAGACTCACTAATCGAGGGGCCCAGTAATATCTCTCTACTAATGTGAGGGACAAATTCCATCTTGATCATTCATATTCCTCTGCATGAAAAACCACCAAGCCCGATCTTAGCCTTTATCATCACTTAGTCAAAAGGAATCCATAATGACCTCAGGTCTAAGGGCATTGTGATGTGGTTATACACGAGAAAAGCTTATGACTTGATCCATGTAGCTTTCTCATAGTGGGTCGGTCCAGTACCTTGTACTCTTACAAGTGCCTAAGACTTTGATTCGTATCTCCATATCTTATCAAAGTCATACTGGTCTTATTTCATCTTTGCTCCTGCATAGATGATCGGCCAGGGAAATTTTAGGATATGATTTATCCAAGGATACAATTATCATAGTTAACATGAAAATAATATGATAACAGAATGGAGAAATTTCATTAAATTAATAATGTTCAAAGTCTAATGATTGGCCCTTTAGGCACAATTTCCAACATGATCAACTAAGCTTGAAATGGGAATTGCTTAATGAATACAAGAAATTGGTTGACAAGATAGAATTTCAAGTCACCAAGTTGGTAGACAAGGCAAATACCAACTTTGACTTAATGTTTAAGGCTCAGGAAGAATGGTCGAAGAGAATCAATCATTTAGAGACTTTCTTGCAAACACGAATTTTGACTCCTCAGCCTGATATGGTTCCAGTTTCTACACCTACCACCACCATTTCACGATCCTAGACATAGACCCATGTCCTCTTCACTTACACTAATCCTAAGACAGCTACTCAATTGATATGACCATTGATTAGCCATCATCATCCTAGCCTACAACCTATGCTCCTCAGCCACCATCTCTACTATTAGAGCCTAATCCTATTTATCCATTCACTGCTATAGTGATATACACTCCGCCACAGCTATCTGACATCACCTTTCCTCAGCCCCCTTCTAATGTTGACAAAACGGGGGAGAAGAATAAGTGATGTATTGTATTTTGAGTTGTCTGCTGGACTGATGGGCTAGTTTAAGGGGGATTTTTATTTATTTGATGTATTTTGGGTTCTGGGTTGATAATTGTTGATTTTTACGGGTGTTCGGGATCGGGAAATGCCATTCCCGATCCCAATCCTGAAAAGGGTTCGGGAATGATTTTAATTCCCGATCCCGATCCCGGATTTCTTTTTCTTTTAAAAAAAAATTCTTATATTAATTTTTTTGTTTTATTTTCTTTAATCTAGTATAAATATAAAATTTGTCTAATATCATATTGTATCAAATTAATCCAATACAAATATATCATTAGTCCAATATATGCTTAAAGTTGTCGATTTAGCTACAAAAAGCACAAAGACAAAAACAAAAAATTAGAATTATTTAATAAATAATAAATGAAATTAACTAAAAGAATAGATATTACCTTGAGAGTGTTAGGGATTTTCACATTTTATTTTACATTTGGTCTTGCTTTCTTAAATATTCTAAAAAATTATATATAATATATATATAAATATTTTTTCGGGATCAGGAAAAAGTCGGGATCTAGAAGTCCCTTTCCCGATCCCGAAAAAAAATTTCCCGATCCCGAACTTTTCCAATCCCGTCCCGATTTGCTCGGGATCGGGACAAGAAGACCGGGACAGGAAAAGCTTGCACACCCCTATTGATTTTTGCTATTTTTGGGGTTAATGGGTGTATTTGGATGTCATTTGGGTAGTTTTTGATGTTCTATTTACTAATGTACTTTTCAAGTTTATCAATGAATCCATGCTTATTTTCATGTTCTTTAAGTGTTCAACAAGTTTATTATTCAATTCTTGTGGTATTATGACTTATCTTTGCCTTGAGTGGCCATTGGAAGCTTTTTAGGAAGTTCTTGAAGTAAAGTGCAAAAATGAGTCAAGTGACTTAAAAATTTACTAAATGTGCATTTGGAAATCTTAAGAATGTTTTTAAAAATGTTTCAAATCAATCAAGTCTTCAATCTCATTATAAGGTTTTGTCATCATCAAAAAGGGGGAGAAATGTTAGATTCAAAGTTTTGATGATAACAAGAGGTGATTATGTGTTTTGGTAAGAAACTTATGTTTTGAAGGCATAAACATTGAGTCAATTGATTACCAAATGCATTTCGCAAAGTTAGGAGAAATTTACTATGTTTTTAACTGATGCACTTGACTGATAAAGCTCGTACTCGAGTGAGAACCAGTTTTGAACTCGAGTACAAGAAGTGTTAGCTTGAAAGTGTTTTACAAAGAGCTACTGAGTTCAGAGATTTTTCAGCAATGCTCTAGTAAGAGGCACTACACTCGAGTGATGACCAGATTTACACTCAGGCATGAAGGCACACTCTTGGATGTTCTTGACAGAGAGCAAAGTCAAAGACAGAAAATAGTTGTTGTACTCGAGCAATGACTCACTTGAGTAAGAGCCTCAAGGTCAATCGAGTCCTGTGAATGTGGTAAAGGAAGTGTTTGTCCAAGAGCAAGGAAAAGCCTGAAAGTGAGAAGTACACTCGAGTAATGTCTTTGGTACTCAAGTGATGGAGCAACACTCGTGAGTGAGAAAACACACTTCGTCTGATTTTGATGCAAGTGCTAAGCAAAAGGTTGTCTAGATGCAAGGATATACTGATGCACTTAAGTAAGGAACCATATACTCGATATGAAGAATTGATGTTGTACTCGAGTAAGGCCTTAGTGCACTCAAGTGATACTCTGTCAAAAACCAAAACGTAATAGACTTACAGCGATCAATCCGAACATCATTAAATGTTTTTTATTCACAATGTTTTCACTTGTTATTATCATTAAATATCATTTAACATATACTTCAAGTATGAAACAAGAGATTGAAAGTCTAGATCAGAGTTGCATATGGTAAGTCAAAAACGACGGACGTAATCATTTCGTTCAAAGTCAACCAGCTAAGTGCACACATTGCAGACCTACCACGATATCTTGTCTGGAGATTTGAAATGCACACATGCCACTCTACAATGCTACACTTCACTCCACAACGGCTATCACAAAACAAAAAAAAATCAACTGGCTATAAATACAAGGCATCAAAGACTATTAAAAAGTGAGAACATCAAACAAGAGATATACACAAGCAATTACATGAGTCTCTACTTTTCACATTTTTCTCTATATTCATATTCTACTTCAGTGTTTATCACATTCACTTTGTGAGAGAGTCTGTATACACTTCGAAACTATATTTTCATTTTGATCTTAAGATAGAGGGATCTTGATAGGGTAATATCCTTAAGAGAGAAGCAGATGAGAGAATTCCTAGGAGAACCTTCTGCTCGTAAGACTTACAAGGTGCAAATAAGAGAGAACATTGCTACTCGTAAGACTTACAAGGGTCTCAACAGGAGAGAATATTGCTACTCGTAAGACTTGAATACGTAAGCAAGAGAGAAAGGTTATAGGATTGTTTCTGTATACAAGACTTGTTGCAGGGGGAGAGAAAACTCTAGGTATTAGAATACTTATGCTCGTAGTCCATACAAGGATGGTTGTTGTCTTGTGTCATTCTAAGAGCCCACTAGATCTTGGAAGAATAATGAAAATCTCAATAGGTCTTGATCTCTAAGAATTGGATGTAGGCCTGGTTTTGGACCGAACAAGTATAACTCTATGTGTGCTAATCTTCTCAACTTTGCTCTATCAACAGTTATTTTCATATCATCGTATCAACTGAAAAATTTATCACATCACCCAATTCACCCCCTCTTGGGTGAAGCTCACCTCTTTCACCTTCTTTATCATCATTGTTGCCACTTGCACCACCTTCTGACTAAGCATATCAATAACGACATTAGCTTTCCCGAATAGGTGGTAATCTTTCAGTATCTCCATCCACCTGCACTATCTCATATTCAATTCTTTCTAGTCATACAAATACTTGAGACTCTTGTGGTCACAGTACAATTCCACAATCACACCATACAGGTAGTGTCACCATATTTTTAATGCAAACACGATTATCACAAGCTCTAGATCATGAGTGGGATAGTTCATCTCATGAGACTTCAGCTGTCGAGAGGCGTAGGCCACAACTCTACCCTGCAGTATTAGGACACATCTCAATCCCTGCTTACTAGCATCACTGTAGACTACATAAGTCAAGCTAGGATTGAGGATAATCAACACTGGTGCCGTCGTCAACCTCTTCTTCAACTCAATGAAGCTCTTCTCACATCGGTCATCCTACTTAAAAGGTTGATCCTTTTGTGTAAGCTTGGTCATCCGCAAGGCGATCCTGGAGAAATTATGAATGAACCTCCAGTAATTAGGGGTGTTCGGCATCGGGACAGGATCAGGAAATTCCATTCCTGATCCTTAGAAGGGTTCGGGAATGATTTTTATTCCTGATCCAGATCCCTAGAAGGGTTTGGGATCGGGATCAGGAATTTCCCTATCCCGGATTTCTTTTTTTTTAAAAATCCCTATATTAATTTTTTTGTTGGGTTTTCTTTAGTCTAATACAAATATATAATTTGTCTAATATAATATTGTACCACATTAGTCCAATACAAATATATCATTAATCCAATACATGCTTAAATTTTTCGATTTAACTACAAAAAGCACAAAGACAAGAACAAAAAAATAGAATTATTTAATAAATAATAAATGAAATTAACTAAAAGAATAGATATTACCTTGAAGGTGTTAGAGATTTTCACATTTTATTTTGCATTTGGTCTTGCTTTCTTAAATATTTTAAACATAATATATATATTAGGGATCAGGAAAAAGTCAAGATAGGGAAATCCCATTCCCGATCCCGATCTTGATCCCGAAAAAAATTTCCTGATCCCGAATTTTTCCCGTCCTTAAATTTTTGGGACGGGATTTTGTTCGAGATTGGGACGAGAAGACCGAGACTGGAAAAAGTTGCACACCCCTACTAGCAATAACCAGTAAGACCCAAAAACCTACATATCTCTGCAATAGTTTCTGGCCTCTTCTAATCTAGTACTACTTCCAGAAATTTCACTTCCGAAAGCCAAAACTCACACTTGCTCAGTTTGGCATAGAGTTGATTTTCTCGCAAAATTCCCAACACTGTTCTCAAATGATGTTCATGTTCTTGTAGTCTATGAATACAGCAAGTGCATTAGTTAATTTAAAGGAAATCATCAAGAACTCATAGTGCCCATATCTAGTCCTGAAAGTAGTCTTCAGTACATCTTCTACTTTCACTTGCAGCTGATGATAACCCAACCTTTAATCTATCTTTGAAAATACATAGAAACTGGATAACTAATATAGAAGGTTGTCAATTCTCAAAAGTGGATACTTGTTCTTGACGATTACTTTGTTCAGCTCTTTGAATCTATACATTTCTGTAGGCTTCCAGCTTTCTTCTTAACAAATAGTATTAGAGCTCCCCATGGATAGACACTGGGTCAAATGAACCCTTTCTCAAGTAACTCTTCAATTTTCTTCTTTAGGTTCACCATCTTGTTTGGAGCCATTCTATATGGGGCTTTTGATATGAATCCAGCTCTAGGCATAATTTTGATTGCGAATTCCACTTCCCTTTCTAGAGGCAATCCATTAATATTATCCGAAAACACTTCAAGAAATTCCTTACTATGGGTATATTCTCTAGAGTTTCTTTTGTCTCTTCCTGAATAAAAAGAATACTATGTACCTTGGCACCCCCCTTTTTTAGCATTTCTTAGCTCTAGCCATTGAGAGGAAACTCATACTGGCACTTATATTATTATCCTTCTGTGGAGTAAAAGAAACTATCCTCTTGCTTCCGCAATCCAACAACACATCATTTGTTGTCAATCAATCAAAACCCAGTATAACTTCTAGTTGTTGGAGCGGAAAACAAATCAAATCAACCGTAGACTTATGTCCCTCAACGTTTATCACACAATTCAAACAAGTATTAGCAGTCATAGTTTTGACACCCATCGGCGTCGACACAACCAAGTTAAATGGCAGTTTATGAACATGCAGTCCTAGGTGCTTTATATAATCATAAGCAATGAAGGAATGACTAGCACCCAAATAAAATAAAACTTGCAGCAAACTACCATTGAGAAGGATTTTACGTTGAATAAGTTTGAGTGACTTTCGTGTCTCTTCGTGTGTCATAGTAAACACCCTATCTTGATTATAGGGTCTTAGCTCTACGAGATGGTGCTGACAGTCACTAGCAATATGTCCTATTTGTTGACAGTTATAGCAAATTATTTTCCCCACACATGATCTACCAAAATATATCTTGCCACATCGAGGGCATGGCCATGGTGCTGGGGGTTTCTAGTCCCCGTAATTCTCGGGCCAATATGGTTTCTTACTGTTGCCCTTAAATGAGGGCCCTTGACCTTTTTGCTTCTAGGAAGAGTTTCCCTTACTGGGTTCACTGCGGCTGCTAACATTCTTAGCTGGATACAGATCCCTCAGGTTGCTTTCGGTAATCCATCACTCTTCCATGGCTTTATTAAATACTATGAGCTGTTAGGAGACTAACCTTTTCTTCATATCACACCTTAGACCTCAAATCAACATGTCAGAACCCCACTCTTCATCATCTTTATGTCACAAGTAGGAGGAGTAATGAGCCAATCGAATAAACCAAGACAGGAGTCATCAAAAGTTTCTTCATTGCCTTGCTGTATAGACAATAATTCTTATTCTTTTTCAAGCCTAACAGACTTGGGAAAGTACTTTTCATTGAAATTTTCCTAGAACATGTCCAAAGTCACAGACACGTTTCAAGTTTGTAGCTTCATGATGGTGTTCTTCCACCACCTGTCAGCATCTCCCTCTAGCTTATAAATAGTTAGTTGTACCTTTACCTCAGTCGGGCATTCTAACACTTCAAATATCTTTTCTAGTCAGACTAACCAGTCTTCAGCTGCTTGGGGATCAAATCTTCCTCTAAACACCAGGGGAAAATGCTTACAAAACTTACAGACTCAAAAATTTAAATCTCTTTTGTCACAGGCTGGCACCCCATGAGATTCCTGGTTCGGTTCGAAATGTTGTTGTGACCCTTCAAGTTGGGTCGGCCCTTCATCTGTCTCTTCATGATTTGTCTCATCATGTATCAATGGTTCTCTATCCTCATTTTGTTTTTCTTTCACCTCTCAAAGCTCTTCTCTTAGTTCATAAATCATATCTCGTTGCTCCATCAGTATGCCAAGCATCTTTTGTATGGGATCAAGTGGGTTGTGATTTATCTCTTCAAACTTTGGTTCCACACGTCTAACTTTTGGTTGAACCATTGTTTCTTTTCACTATTACAAAGAAATCACAACATCAATATCATATTGCACATATACATATATTCCTTAAAACTCATACTAACAAATAGCAGGAATGTAACCCCCTCCGTAATTATATCCGAAATACACAATTAAAATGAAATAGAGACCAATAATAATCAAATAACATTTACTAACCCATCACATGATGGGGTTTTTACGAATACTTTTTGAAATCATTTATAAACATGGTCTCATATTCACATTTCGAATATAATTACTACGCGAAGATAAATCACATTCATATAAATATCAGAGTGCACAACTTAATCATCCCGGCAATCCCGGGTACATACCTTCGCTAAAGATACACAGGGTACAATTGCCCATTACAATTCTTCAAATGGGGATTACACAATCTCATCTCGAAGGAGTCCTAGCCGCTCCCTCCACGAGCCACTTGCCCTGTCTAAATTGTTGGTAGGGGAGAGTGAGATTCGAGAGAATCTCAGTAGGAAACAGATACCATAATGCATGCATGATAGATGCTATGTGTATGACATGTTAGCTTTATCTAGATGCATGCCCCATAATGATATTTCTGCATGCTCAATATTTCATGTAACAAAACTATGGCCACAGTAAAACAGAAACAGAGCTTCATTTATTCAAATATGCTCTACACAATCAAGTAAAGCAATCACATACATCACTACACAAGCAAAGATATCAAATACATGCAAGTAAGGTAAGTCCCCTACCTCCAGTCTTTTCTCCTCGATTTGCGTGCCAGCAACTCGGGGCTTCACATTCGATCCTACAATGTCAAATGTACCATTTAGACACTTCCATAGTGTTTATGGGGGGTTATATGAGGCTATATTGAAAATTTACTAAAATACCCCCGGGGACCCGGCCCGGCCCCGCCGTACCCGGTCCGGCTGTACTTTTCTTGAAACTTTGACATGGGCTATTCTTATATATTTTCGCCCAAGGAATCCATTTCCCGACTCGGAATTATCAAATTCAATGTCAATTTACAAATTTACCCTTGGCAGCCCCACTTTAAGGGTTTCAGGGGCGTTTTCGTAATTATGCTTTCTCGGCCTTTTCCGAAAAAGTGCCCAACTGTAACCCCACCTAATTTTCCCTCCTGAACTCAATGGAATCATCAAATCATTGAAAATCCAACTCTAAGACCCATTTATAGCCTTGACCGAATTATATGGGTTTTCCGGAGAAAATTGGGGTTTTTCGGTTTCGGCTCCGTAAACACGTTCCTTTCTACTCCTAACCACTTTATTGACTATTCCATTAGGTTAAAACTACCATTTAGTACCAATTTGGGCAGCATAACAGCCCCACATACCCATTCCCAAAAATTAAAACCAATGACAATCCGACGAAATTTCACCGATTAAATTGCCCACAGCAGCTAGAATAGTCAATACACAAGAGTTTGGAAGTTACCTCAAGCTCCCACTAGCTTTTCTCAAAGTGGCTGAAAACCCTAGATGACAAACATCCAAATTTGAGCCTCCAAACCTTAAATCATATGCAAAGGAAGCTTAGGACGGAGTTATACACATTAGGAACCGATTTACCGAAGAAATCACTTACCTTTGTAAGCTTTTTCCTCCCCTTTTCTCTCTCTAAAAATCTCAACCCTTCTCTCTCTATTTCAGAGCTGTGCTGCACGGTTTGGCTGAAGGAAGGAGAAGAATGATATTTATTATATGATATTTACTTATTACACCATTTTTCCAAAATTCGAATTTTACAAAATTCTGGCAGATTTCTGCCCAAACTTTGAAAAATCATAACTAATTCTAGAAAAATCGAAATGAGGTGATTCCAAAGCCTATAGAACCCTTATTGAGTCTAGTTTAAAGGAAAAATATAGCCTTTTGCTTTCTGGAATCACAAAATTCCCAGAATTTCAATCTTTGCATATTGTTCTAGAAATTTCACAGTTTATCTGTGCTGACTTCAAAAATTCATATCTTTTTGTGTATAGCTCTAATTGCGTCATATGACCTATCAAATTAAATCTTAGGATGTCTACTTTTATCCTGTAAAATTTCATAATTTTTTATCATCATTTGATCATTTAAATGAACATGACAATCTTACTACCTCATAGGCGATTTCACCAAAAACATAATTACTTTCTCCAAAATTCATCATTTTACTTTCTTAATACCCCAAAGATATTAGAATCATTAGGGGATAAATTTGGGACACCTGTTAAATTGGGGCTTAGCAGTCTACTTAATCTAAGCTTATTTCCAAGTCTCTAGTCCCAAAATTCGGGACATTACAAGGAACATATATATATACATATATATATTATTGCAAACAATCATATTTACAATATAAGGCTCAGTATTTACACCAAAAGAAGCCTATACTACTTTGTTTTAACCACATAGGTTCATTTTGATATTACATCATTTACATATAGTTCTATACATCATCAAGAATAAGGTCCAGGAAAGGAGGAAACTCATAAGGACCCTACTCGACTATATCATTCTTCTTTTAAACTAGAAAACTATATCAGGAAAGTAGGCCAAAATGGTCTTGATCCATACTTTGTTGGTCATCCACAACTCATACATATCCCGCTTACTATACAACAGTTCTGTATCAAACAGGAACATATTATATTGTGATCGGGTGGTACTACACTCCTTATAACTACTGAGGTATAACTTCTTCATACACCTCCACAATTCATCATTAGGATGGGGATCAAAAAGTGCTTTGATTTTTGAAGCCCTAGAATCAATGATAGAGTTGATATCCTGTGCTACCATTCCAACTACCAGGTCATCCTTGTCTCTAATAGAAGACCTTCTCTTGGGCTAGGCTCTTTCTTAACCATTACCCAGATAAGGTCTCTTTTCTTGGCAGTATGCATCACCTTAACACTGCCCTTAATCCTATACACTACTATATGCTCCCCTTCTGAAATATGCTTCTCCTCTGACATCTGATTAACTGACAAGAGGGATTGGCTCCATAGTCCTGTCCACCATCCATGGTTCCAAACACAAAGTTACTAGTCACGGGTTAGCAACTATCAACTGAAGCAAAGAACTCTAGCAACAACCTAAAATTGTCATAATCTATGCTCTGATACCAAAAATGTAACACCATTATTTCAAAGTGTTGAAAACAGTTTAAAACAAGTAATGTAGTCAAACCAGAGACAAGAAATAGTTTTTAACTCATTTGGGATCTCGATTTCAATACAAGGTTCGGTCTTGTACTTAAGCGGGTTTTCAAAAAAAACTTTTTAAAACATTTTCAATATGGTCTCATTTTCACTTTTCAAATCTATTTGACTCATTCGGTTCTGTTTACATTTGTTAAGATCAGAGTACTTATCAAAATTTTTGGCAGATGTTCAGGTTAGGTTCGTTAACTAAAGTATCCACAATGCATAATCACCCTATTTTAGTTCATTTGCAGCGATTACGTACTAATATTCAGTATACAATTGGTACCTTTACTATTACTAAGAGTATTTGTCTTACAATGTACTTTTATATATACATCATATACAGTTCTTCAAAACTTGATAACCAATAAAAGTCCTAATCCTTTTTTGTGCTCTAGTCGTCATTGTTTACCTGCTTGCCCTTTGAGCCGCTTGCTCTTGCTGTAGGTTAGTCATTAGAAAGAGTGAGATTCAAATGAATCTAGTAGTAACAATTCACTTATATGACATATAATTTCACAGAGCATACAAACAATCATCACACAATAGCATTCATAACAGTCATACATTCTTGACAATTCGTAACATTCATAACATTCTTGATATTCTTAACATTCATAATAATTGATGATATGAACATGCATACAAAGCATTGCGTATGATACAAGAAAAGAGTCACTACCTTGGTCTTTTCAGTCTTGTTCTTGCACTGCTTTCTTGCGATCAGGCAAATACCAAATCCCTATAAATTAGAATTAAGGACGACTACTTATTACCTTATTTCAAATTCTTTAATAACTCTAAAATACTTGGGTTGGTTATCATTTGAGTCCTTTAAGTAGCTATTAAAAGCTCAAACATAAGCCTAAAAGGGTTATGGAAAACTAGACTAGACACCACCTTTCAAAATACAAAATGCTAAAATTGGGTGTTGGTCTCAGCCAAGGAATTCTCTGGCTATGGCCAAGCAATAGTCAGTAACTTATTGGCTCCAACCAATAACCTTTGGCTGTGGCAAAAAATAGGTCAGAAACTTTTTTGCTGCAGCCAAGAACCTTTTGGCTATTGCCAAGAAATTGTCCTATTCTTAGCTGAAATTTCAAAAATCATAACTTAATCTACAAAAATTGAAATAGAGTAGTTCTAAGTTCTACGTGAAGATTTTTAAGTCCTCTATATAAGAAAAATATTAACTACTACCACTTGAAACCATAGAAATATAGAATTCTCTGAATTCCCACACTATTCCAGAATAAATTCCAGTTTCAACCTCAAATGTTGAAAATACATAACTTCCAGCACACATGTTCAAATAACACCCATTTTATATCAATTTGAAGTTTGAAATGTCTGCTATTAGACTGGAAAGTTTTACAATTTTTGAACATCATTTACTTTTTCTAAAAATTTCATGCAAACTGATTGCCCTGCACAGAACCTACATTGGCAGCATTTTCAATTTTCCAACATATATTCCCAATGGCCCAAAATTTACAACTAGGGCTATTCCCACACAATTTTTTGTGTAGAACACAATGGAAACCTCAAAACAACCAAGTTTCCATTCCTTTTCTATGTCCTATTTTGGTAGAAATTATGCACAAAACTCCAACAATTTCCAAACTTCCCATCCAAGCCTCAAACTAGTTTCATATGCCCATTACACACCACAAGACACCATTTGTACGATCCAAATATCATGAAACTTCAAAAACCTAATTCAATAAAAAAAATATAGCAAAATTACACAACCTAAAGTTCTCAACCAATCATCACAATACATACATCAAAAGGTTGCTCTTACTCAACTATAGCACTTTCTCTAGGTTGTTCTTCAATTCTCAACCTTTAGTTCTTCTTTGACCACACAAAACACCTCCTCTTGAAAAACTAAACCATAGAAATAAAGCTCTCATCAAAAGGAACAAGGTTAAGGAAGAGGTTTTGAGTAATAGAGATGATTAACAATGTCAAAATCTAAGAGAAAGAGCTCACCTTAACTTGAGCTTCTTTCTCTCTCCTCCTCCTGGCCTTATCCGACCTTAGGAGAGCTTGAAGAAAGAGAGTGAAGTGATAAAATGAAATATCTTTAGCCCCTTTTGGTCCTTTCTTCGAAATTGAGAGGAGAGAGGGAGAATTAAATGTTTCTTCCTATGAATTCAACAAAAAGCAAGTAACTACTTAGTTACTCTAACCAATTAAATTAGTCATTTAGTCATCCTTCTTTTTCTTTTAGTTAACGGCCAATTTCTTCTTCCAAGAGGAGAGGAAATTGCCAACTAATTGACTGGTAATTTCTTTCTTCCTCTTTTGCCTCAAACTATGGTAATTTTAATTAGATTGCCACTTGGTGTATTATCTACTTCCCTTTTCTCTTGCCATGCACCATTCCCTTCTCATTTAGTTCAACTTAGACTTTGTTACCATAATTAAACTTAAATACTGGGGTTGGCCATTTTCTACTGTTAATTTGAGTCATAATTCATACTTTATTCCCCAAAAGTGTTTTTTTAGCATTCATTACATTCTCTTTAAGAGTCAATGAGCCATTATACAAATTTTGGGGACATTACATTATACTGATGATGATTCTATTATGAATGAATAGAAATAAATAGCCATTGAAAAGGCTCACTTTTTAATAATTGATTGATTATAAATTAAATCAATCCGTATCCTTTATGATTATTAGTTCAAAGATGGCCGACACTCATAGTTATAAATTATAAATTCTAGAGCAAAATATATCAACCTCCCTTTTATTTACTCTAAATTATAGGGACTTCCATTTTATTTTGAAACCATATATGGACCTTCCTTAAACTTAAGAGTAAAATGCATTAACTGCCCATCTATTTTACCTACATTACAAAAACCTCTTCTCTATTTTGAAAACCCATATAAATCTCCCTTAAAATTAAAATGCATTTTACACAAGCCTACCTTATATTTTTAAAAATTGATTTCCATCCATCAAACCATTAGTTGATCGTTAAATTTGATCTTAAACTTGGATTTTGACAAAATTATCCCTTTTTAACAAAAGAATTATTTAAACATTTATATTTATAATAAATTATACAACCAAATTAAAAATTTATATTAGATAATGTTATAAAATTTATTAATTTTGATTATATTATAAAATTTATATTTTTTTATTTTTCATCACATTTGTTGAAACTTATTTTTTCAGAGTTCTTTGAAGTAGATAAAAATATATTTCAAATATATCTTATTTTGTCATAGAGTATAAAAGGTTTAAAATTTAAGAGATTACGTAAATTCTTTAAATTTATAATACATATTTTTTTGAAAAAAAAAATTCTAAAAATCTTATAATCATATTCAGTTTGTATATAATTATTAAAAGAATTAATGAAATGTAACAATCAAGTTTTTTATAATATTAGCTAAATTAATTATTCATAAAAAATATAAGAAAAAAGGGGGGATAACAAATTTAAGAAAAAAGGGGAGAAAAAGAAAACTCTTGAATTATTTATAACAGTTTTAACCGAAAATAAAGATTTAGCATCATAAAGATTAAATTAGTAGGTAAAATTTATTTCAATAAAAATTTTAATCAAAAATATTTTCTTAGAATACTCTTAACAGTGTTAATAGTCTAGAATTAAATATATATTTTCACAATAGAGGGGATATTGGTGTAATTAAGCCAATATACAAGGGAGGTCAAAATATGTTTATGTTGTGCATAATCCTCCCTTCTAGTTTTGGATTCAACTTCAATCCACTGAATCATTAATTGATCATTAAATTATAGCATTGATTGATCATTTTGATTGAAATGCCCCTCCATAACATAAGTATTATGTAATAATGTTAATCACAATTCTTCATAAAAAAATAATTTTAATATATTCTTTCAAGCTTTTATAATTTCAAAGTTAATTAATTTTATAAATATAAGTTTTTATTTGTCAAAAAATTTAAATGTTAATATCTTTTATTTATTAAAACTTATTTATTAAAACTTACTTATGGTGTAATATTTGAAATACAAATGTTGCCTAAAATGTTTTCCAATAATATGTGTGTGTGTGTGTGTGTGTGTGTTTTTTTTTTAGTTAAACTATAAAATTATAAAATGATATAATTTTGAAATCCTTATATTAATATATTATAATCCAAAATTTTTAAATATATTTCATTAAACATATGTTGTTGAAAAATTACTCAAGTTTTCAATCAAGTTGTTCATATTTTTCACATAAAAATTTTCTTAAATTTTTCAAAATTTTGTAAAAATATTAAATAGATAATTAATAAATATTAATAATAAAAGATAAATTACTTAAATTTTTTAAGGATTTTTCCTTTTGAGGTTTAAAGCACAAAGGGTTTTTGCCTCTTTTAACGAGTGACAATAAGTAAAATATTTGCATATTTATTTTCCCTTATATGATGATTTTATGGATGATATTTGAGCTTAATTTAATGAATTTGAGTGTTATTGATAAATAAATTATAATTTTGGCATAAAATAGAATTTATGAAAAATACTAAATTTGATCATGTTTCAGTTTTCAAGCAATATCTGAAGCTCTAAATGTTGGATTGGGACATTCTTTACATGGATAAGAGGTTAAAGAAAAGTTCTACAACTTTTGTATTGAGCCCAAAACATAGTTCTACCTTCAAGGGTTTCGAATTTTGCTTGAAATTTGAGGATGAGAATTTGTCACTGACTGACCTTTACCCACTAATGTGACCATAACATAAGCTGCAAATTTTGAAATGGGGAGCTTCTAGTTGTGTCTTCAAGCTAAGATATAGAGCTACAACTTTCATAAAGATCACATTGTGAAATTCCACTGACTGAATATCAAAATTAGTAGTAATAAAGAAGTTTAGCAGCTACAAGGTCAATATTGGTAGCTTAAGGTTAAAAATTCATGCCTAACAATGTGGAAATTTTTGTACCCCGTCCATCTATAAATAGAGGAGCTCAAGACACAAGGCAACACACAATCTTATAGTTAATTTCATGTATTGTGATAAGTAAAATATTTGCATATTAATTTCCCTTATATGATGATTTTTGTGGATGATATTTGAACTCAATTTAATAAATTTGGATGTAATTAATAAATAATTGATGATTTTGGCATAAAATAGAATTTCTTGAAAAATACTAAATTAGACCCTCTTTCAGTTTTCAGGCAATATCTGAAGCTCTAGATGTCGGATTGGGATGTTCTTTATATAGATAAAAAGCTAACAAAGAACTCTACAACTTTTATGTTGAGACCAAAATTCAGTTCTATCTCCAAGAGTTTTTAGAATATTAATGGTTTTAGAGGATTATACTATAAATTATAAATAAATCTCCTAAATGTTTCTCCACTAAATATCTCCGCATATTCCTCCGTTTAATAATATTTTAGTTCCTAATTCTCCTCACTATTGCGTCGTTTTCTCCTTACCCGAGACAAGGTTATCGCAACAACACAAAAACATGACAAGGCTTTGAGGTTAGCAGCGAGAAGCAAAGCCCGACTTCACTGTTCTCTAAGCTCTGGAAGGAATCAGTTCTCACATCTCGGCTGGGAAATACCCCAGTGCACACAAAAGAACATGATCAAACTGATAAAAATCTAACCTTGTTTGACCACATTTACATAATATTCTCATCCCCCCCATTACGGGATAGTGGTTTTTCTATTCCACATCCGAGAGAACCAAAATTAAAGAGCCAATTAATGCAGAATCTATCTTGCCTGAAGTCGACATTACAGACACAATATAGCTGGCCAGAGAGACCCGGCAGCGGCAGAGAGTTCTGAAGCTACCACCATTAATTACCATCTACGCCTTCGTCTCTCGTACCTGGTCGTGGCTGAGTCAAGTTCTTATCTTTGTACCTGTTCGCTTTGGATTGTTATCGGCATAATGCTGGCTGCTTCCGGGATTTTCAGTGTTAAAATTGTGTGCCAAGCATCAGAAGCTGTTCATGTGGATAATAAATCACCCAGTGGAGTCAATCTTGCAGATACGTTCAACAACGGCAATGGTCGCCGGAGAGGTGAGTATGATTCTGTTGAACCTAATAGATTTCATTAATTCTTAATTTATTATATTTTATTGCCTGAATATCTATTTTATTTTCTTTTCTTAATAAGAAGAGAAAATTCATACATACATACATTACATAATGTGCTATTTGGTACAAGGAATTTGGAGGGGATAAGGAAAAATTTTACCAAAAGGGTTAGGTTTAGCAAAAGAAGCTAGTCTCTCGCAACTTGACAAATCAAAGTCCGAATTTCCTTGGGAATGGTGCCCATATTTAGTGTTTGATAGTGCTTCAAACAATTGGCAAAAAAAAAAAAAAAAGAGATAGTGCTTCAAACAGGGTTGTATCCAATATACTGATACTTATGCCCAGCAAAAAATAAATAAATAAATAATTGAGTAAAAGATTAATTAAAAAATTTTAATTTTTTTAAAAATACAATAGATAAAAATTTTCCATCGACTCTAAATCTCTCGTACCATAAATTTGGGATGGTCACTAACCACTCAAAGAAAGTACGTGGTTGATGATTTGAGTCCCAACTCTTGCGTATAGAGTAAATCTAGTTGGGAGAAGTTTAACTTTTACCTTCCTCACATCCTGAAAAAAGTAGTCTCTACAAGAGGATGCTCCTAGCATAACATTCCCTATATCTGAGAGAAATTATTACCACTGTTTGTAAATTGCTTGCCTCTGTATTTGAGAGAAACTAGTCCTTTTTGTTGGTGTATTGCTTCAATGTCAAAGTTGTCCTTCAAATATGGGGTATTCTGTGTTTAGATGATACTTGAGTGATGAAATTCCTAATGCATTGCTCCCTGTAATCACCATGTCATCAACAAATACCACTAAGAGAATCATGCTTGCATCCGTCCACTAATAAAACATAGAGTGATCTCACTTAATCTGATTTATACCAAATTTCTTAACCATAGAGTTAAACTTGTCAAACCAAGCACAAGGGCTCTACTTTAAACCATATAAAGACTTTTGAAGGTGGCATACTTTCCCATGCCCCCCCGAGCAACAACACCAAGTGGTTGATTCACGTAAACTTCCTGAAAAAGACCACTATTGAAGAAAGCATTCCTAATATCCAACTGATGAAGATCCTAACTATAAGTAGCCGCCATAGAAATGAAGAGACGAACAGAGGACAATTTTGCCATAGGGGAGAAGGTTTCAGAATAGTCAATATCATATGTTTGAATATTTACCTCGGAAACCAGTCAAGCTTTCAAACATTCCAAGGTGTGATCAACTTTCATCTTAACTGTGAACACCCACTTACACTCAATAGCCTTCTTTCCTAGAGGTGAATCAATGAGAGTCCAAGTACCTGCCTTATCAAGGGCCATCATTTCTTCCCTTATCGCAGCACACCAACAAGAATGGGCTAAAGCTTGGTAGAGAGTGGTGGGAACGGTGATAGATTCTAAGGATAATATAAAGGAACACAATGGAGGAGACAGGTAGTTACAGGAAACAAAAGAAGAGATAGGATAGGTGCAAGCATGTTTACCTTTTTGAAGGGCAATAGACAAGTCATCAGAAGGATCAAGTGCAAGGACACTATTAGAATCAAGAATAGGTGTAGGCATTGTTTTGGGCTTAGGGGCAGATTCGATAGTAGGAACAATAAGTACTTGTTCCCGATCAGACACCAAAGCGGGCATGGGTGGGTCATGAACCTAATCAACTACATTACTCTCCCTAGGATGTTTTCGATAAACATGATGGAGAGGTGGTTTAACAGGTGCTAGAACAGGTGTTTGCACTACTGCTAAGTAAACCTAATACACAAGGAGATCATCAAGATCATCTACCTCAATAGAGGATTGAGGCGGAGAAGAGAAAGGAAAGAATGTGGTTGACTCATAGAAGGTGATGTCTATAGACACAAGATAATGATGAAGAGTGGGAGAGAAACATTAATAACCCTTTTGAACCCCTAGAATACCCAAGAAAGACACACTTGCGAGACTTGGGATCAAGTTTTGCAACAGTAGGATGAACATCGCGAATGAAACAGACACACTCAAAGATTTTTGGATCAATAGGAAATAAGGGGTTGGAAGGAAGCAGAGTCAGGTACAAAGTGTCACCATTAAGGACCAAAGAGGGCATACAATTAATAAGAAAACATGCAATAGTCATAGCATCAGCCCAAAAAGGCTTGGGAACATTCTTTTGAAATATTAGAGACTGAGCAACTTCTAATAAGTGCTAGTTTTTACGTTCTACAACACTATTTTGAGCCAGTGTATCTACACACAAGGACTGATGAAGCATGCTATGTTGAGCATATATCTTTGAAATTGGGTAGAGAAATATTCTTTAACATTGTCACTCCTTAAGTTTTCACAAATACACCAAACTGAGTTTTTATTTTAGCACAAAAGTTACAAAAATGAGAGAATAAGTCAACAATTTTTTATTAAATAGAGCCAAGTAGTACAAGAAAAATCATCAATAAAAATAACAAAGTACTTAAAACATCATAATAGACTAAATCCAAGGGAAACGTGGCTCGTTTATTGACTCAAGGTTCCAAATGAACATGATGATGTTTAGCAAACTAACACATCTCACATTCTAAAGACAACAAATGATTGGACTGAGGATACATCTTCTTCAAAGAAGACAAAGACGTATGACCAAAATGACAATGAACGTCAAAAAGAGACAATCCACCAGAGCAAGCAACCGAATGCGGAACCTAATCATCAAGGAGGTAATGGCTACCAGATTTATAGTCCCTACCAATAACTTGCTTTGTTGTGAGATCTTGAATCAAACAATGGTCAGGAAAGAGTATGATACAATAGTTTAATTGTCGATTAAGCTTGCTAGGAGACAATAGGTTAAATACAAGGTCAAGGACATTAAGAACATAGGATAAGGAAACAGAAGGAGTAGGTTTAACAATTCGAAATTCAAGAATACGAGAATAAGAACCATTGGCAATTGTTATATTAGAGGCACTGACATAAGGTGTGTACGAGGAGACTGTTAGAACAAGTGTTTTACCCAAGAGGGGGGGTGAATTGGGTGATATTAAAAATTTCGTTGCAAATATAAAATTTGACGTTGAAATTAAAACAGAAAAGAGTAAGGAACAATATCACCGAAGTGTACACCGGGAGTTATACTGGTTCGGTCACAACCACTTTGACCTACGTCCAGTCCTCAGAGCTTCTCTGAGAGTTTCACTATATCTTCCAAGATTCAGTGGGTTCTTGGCACCTTAGTACAAGCAAGTTCCTACACCTGGACACTCGCTCCCCCTTACAAGTTGTAATTCAATCCCAACTCAAGGTTCCACAACCTTAAGTTACCTCAATAACAAATATTGAGTTTGAATGAAATATCTCTCTCAAGAGTGAATAAGAATCACTGAAGCATAGAAATATAATTTCAACGTGAAAACAGAGCAATGAACTTGATAATACGTTTGTGTGTGTTCTTGTTGTTTTTTCTCTGTTTGGATGTTCCCATATATATAGATATGTTGGTGATGACCGTTGGAACATTTTCTTCTTGTCCGTTAGAGAGTGCGCAGCCACTATTGACTTTTTCAGTTTTTGAAAAATATCCGTTGGCGGTGGTTGGCATTTGAACGTTTCATTTGACTTTCATTACTTGATATGATTTCTTCATTGTTCATCTGTAAATAGGCTAAGAATACTAACACAATGAAAGATTAATCATATAGAAAACAAAACAGTCAACGTTTGAATGATTTCTGGATTTCTGGGTTTGCTTACTCGAGTAGCTACTCGAGTATCACATGAAGTTTACTCGAGTACCTACTCGAGTATCATCGGGAAATCTTTGATTAATTGCAAGTCAATGAATAAATACAAGATTACTCGAGTAGTGCATGGAATAACCAATTTTTAATCCTTTGGAAATATATGTTTACTCGGGTACTTACTCGAGTAATGCACTCACAACTTTATGAGTTACTCGGGTACCAACTCGAGTAAACCTTTACAAAAACTTTTGGTTACTCGATGCTTTACTCCAGTAATGTTGCAGGATTTCAAGGCCGAGAGCACTTACCTTGTTACTCGGATACGGACTCGAGTAATGCATTCATTTTTGCACAGGTTACTCGGGTACCACCTCGAGTAAATGTACTTTTTGTGCTTGTCTTACCCGGGTAATGACTTGAGGTTTATCTTCAAAATAACTCTTCATACTCGGGTACCAACTTCAAGTTTTCCCTGACTTCAGTGCATTACTCGAGTACCTACTCGAGTAACATTGGCAGTGGTACAAAATGCCGAGAGCACCATTTTCTCAGAAACAGAGTTACTCGAGTACTTACTCGAGTATCATTGGCAACTTGAAAGCAACTGGAAGTTTTTCACATGGTTACTCGAGTAGTGCCTCGAGTAACATTGGCAGGCTGAGAGCAACTCCAAGTTTTTTACCTGGTTACTCGAGTAGCTTCTCGAGTAACATTGGCAGGCCGAGAGCAACTTCAAAATACTTACACTATTACTCGAGTACCTACTCGAGTAACGTTGGCAGGTTACTAGAAGGTGCTTCTGGTTACTTCAAGTTTTGGTTCATTACTCGAGTACCGCCTCGAGTAATGCCTTAGAAAACCTGCTTCTGGTCAAGTTTCTCAGCTTTTTTTTTCTTGGCCTTTCTTCATTACTCCAATGCTTATCTCAAGTAATACTTATCCCTGTTGTTCCTTAGTTCAAACTTGTTTATTAATCATTTCCATTTCAAACCATTCTTTTGTTATCATCAAAACATGAGATCTAACATTCTCCCCCTTTTTGATGATGACAAAACTTGGTGATTTTGGACATGGTTTTTGAAATTGAATTTTCACATTAAATTTGTCTTATTTAGTTTTGGATTCATAGCTTACACCTTGCATACACAACAATTTCATTAGTCCAACAATGTATCATAATTCAAAGCTTAAATGAACTAAAAAATGCAATCATAACATACTTGTATTAAACTTTAAAATTTGCAAATTACAAAATAAGTTCAAGAGGACTAATCAAAAGACCTATCAAGTTTCAAAATGCTCCCTAGAACCTATATACAACCAAATATCCCAAAATAAGTTCAGACACTTCCACAAAATCACACTCAAGCTCTTCTCCCCCTTTTTGGCTTCATCAATCAAGTGGAGGACTAGGAGGCTTGACCATGGAAATAGGTGTCACTGGAAGAACCGTAGAATCATCTGAGCCCAAAGATTCAAAGGAGCTAGAGGGGACTGGTTCAGGCAGATGAACTGGAGGGATATGGATGTCATCGCCGGGAGGAGAAGGTTGGAAGACAACCATAGTAGAGGTTTCTCCTTTTGGAGTGGTCTGAATCTCAGGGTTGGTCTCAGCCTTTGGAGTAAGATGTTCAGAGGAGGATGAGGAAGGAGAGATTTCCTCTGTGGGGGCAGGTGATGGAGTCGGTTTAGGAGCGGTGTCCGACTGAGGTTTTGGAGGGGAATCATCAATGGTGATGTGTATGGTCTCGTTGGTTTCTGGGTTATCCACTGAGTAAAGGATGTCTTTGGCTTGAAGCTCAGGTGGACTTGAAACCAAAGGAGTAGATGGTTCGTCCTCAGTGATAGGAGTGTCTGAAGGAGGGTTCACTGAAGGTGGTGGTGGTGTAGAGGAAGATGGACCGGCAGAAGGTCCGGGACCTAAGGAGTCCAGTCGTGCCAGAATCAATCTCAAGGTCTCACCCTGGGCACGTTGCTCTGCTAGCAACTCCTCATGTCTCTTGTCCATTTTCTCTACCAATTCCTCATGCCTCTTGTCTATTTTCTCAACCAACTCTGCCATCTTGAAATTCGTGTTGGTTATCAGTTCGGCATTCGTGTTGGTGATATCAACATGGAAACCTCTCAGCATATTTTCCATAAAATGCTGGAGAGTGGCATTGAGGAAAGATGGCGATGATGTGGTAGCAGCTGGAGCAGATGACTGAGTGTCATCTAACTTACTAGTCTCTGCCTCAGTGGTCTTTCTTTTCTTCTTTGACCCAGATTCCAGAGGGCCTTTAAGAGGGATATCGATGTTCAATTTGCCAATTTGGTTTCTCCCAACCGGAGACAACCTCTCAATGGGCTCCTTGCTATCCAAATACCATATTTTGTTCTCTTTCAGGATTAGAGACACAATCTGTGGATATGGCATTAGTGTTGTAGCCTTCCCATCCACCTTATACCTTTTCATCTCTGAGAAAATATATTCCCCTAGATCCTTTTGTTCCTTCAAGAGCAGTGAAGCAAACCACCTAAAGTCCCTATCGGAGAAATGGGTGTAATTGTTGGCTTTGTTCACTAGGGACCTAGAGTAGATGTACCATAGGACCCTGTGATGATCACACATATCACCCGGTTTAAAATTTAGGGGGCCAACTAGCTCACCAGGTTTAAGAATGGTAAAAATTTGATTTGGCTCAAGTTGGGAATAGATATCATCTGGGGGGTTCTCTATCCCTAGCCACAAGTTAATTCTAGAAGGTGATATCAGTATCTTTTGACCTTTAACTGTGGTGGTCATCTCTTTCTCAACTGAGGTTCGGTTAGGCTCATCTATGATCTCTAGGTTACAATAAAAATGAGTGATCATCTTTATGCAAAAAGGCAATCTAATGGATAACCAAGGCATAAATGGATCTAAATAAGGACTTAGGTCATGCTTCACTACCTCTTGAAGTAGCTTGAGATCCACGTAGTGTGTCTTACACACTTTCCTCCTGGAGAATTGAGTCAGATACTTGGGAGACTCCACCAATTTGCTGACATTGAACCCTTTTGGAGGGTTGGTGATCTCTTCTTCCGGCACTTTGGACTTCTTGGAAGATCGAGGAGATTTTGTGGAAATGACCGAGTTTGCGATAGATAAAGCCCTAGAACCCGACGTTACTCGAGGCGTTACTCGAGTAAACTTCAAGTTTACTCGAGGCCCTCCTCGAGTGTTCATACAGAAAAATTTTAAAATGAATTATTTAAAGTGCGTACCTGGCATGAATAATATTGTAATTATCCATGGATGTTCCCTCGATCATTTATAACCCATTCTGAGTAGATTTGAGTCATTATTCATCAATTTTGAAAATCTGGACTTGTAGTTACTCGAGGCCTTACTCGAGTAAGCTTCAAGTTTACTCGAGGCCTTCCTCGGGTAACCTGAGTTTTCAACTTGTGACTCTTCATTTCTTTGTAACTGAGCCGTTAGATTTGAAAATCAAGTAACTTGATCTGTTACTTCCAATTTTGAAGTCCATTACTCGAGTACATACTCGAGTAAAGTGCTTCTTTACTTCAAGTTGTTCCTCGGGTAATGCTTCTCTGTTAGTGATAACTTCAAGTTGGTACTCCAGTAAATGTGTCCTCTGATCACCTCTGTTTTTGTTTCTCAAAACAGAGTTTCAACCTTCCTGCAAAACAAATTTCTATATACTCCGATGCTTAAGTTAGTAATCATCAAAACTTTAACAAATGACTTCATCTAATATTATGAGAAACTGAAATAACTTACAATTCATTGGGATTTACCATTCCCAATTCTCTTCTAATGTATAGAAATTGATCTTTTGCAAGCGGTTTTGTGAAAATATCTGCTAGTTGAAGATGAGTAGGAATAAATATCACTTTCACATCTTTCTTTTGAACATGATCTCTGATGAAGTGATGTCTGACATCGATATGCTTGGTTCTAGAGTGTTGAACTGGATTCTTTGCCAAGCTTATCGTACTAGTATTGTCACAATAGATTGGTATTTCTTTGAGATAAATACCAAGATCTTGTAGTTGTTGTTTTAACCATATTACTTGTGCACAACAACTTGAGACTGCAACATATTCGGCTTCCGTTGACGAAAGAGACACTGTATTTTGTTTCTTGCTGAACCATGATACAAGAGATCCTCCAAGAAATTGTCCTTGTCCACTGGTACTCTTTCTGTCTGTTTTGTATCCTCCATGATCTGAATCTGAATATGCCACAAGATATTCACTTCTTCCTTTGGGATACCACATACCCAATTCGGGTGTGTCAGCAAGATATCTAAAGATTCGTTTGACCGTTTCAGCATGTGATTCTTTTGGTGCCGATTGATATCTTGCACATATGCCAACACTAAATTGGATGTCCGGTCTACTTGCCGTGAGATAGAGTAATGATCCAATCATTCCTCTATATTTTATGTTGTAGTCTTTCCCTTTGACATCAGCATCAAGCAACGTAGTTGAACTCATAGGCGTGTCCGTGCCATTTGCTTCATCCATTCCATACTTCTTCAATAGCTCTTTTAAATACTTTGTTTGAGATATGAAGATTCCATTCTTTCTTTGTTTGATTTGTAATCCGAGAAAGAAATTCAGTTCTCCCATCATTGACATCTCAAATTCTCCCTGCATTATCTCAGAAAATTCCTTACACAGAGATTCATTAGTAGCACCGAAAACAATGTCATCAACATATATTTGTACAATTAAAATATCATTATGTTTTCATTTTATAAAGAGTGTCGTATCAACTTTTCCCCGTACAAAACCTTGATCAATGAGAAACTTACTGAGCCTTTCATACCAAGCTCTAGGAGCTTGTTTTAAACCATATAAAGCCTTTTTAAGTTTGAAAACATGGTCAGGTTTGGTAACATCCTCAAAACCTGGAGGTTGTTCTACATACACTTCTTCCATGATGTAACCATTTAGAAAAGCACTCTTTACATCCATTTGATAGAGTTTGAATCCTTTGATGCATGTAAAGGCTAAGAGTACACGTATAGCTTCCAATCTAGCCACTGGAGCATACGTTTCCTCATAATCAATCCCTTCTTCCTGATTATAGCCTTTTGCCACCAATCTTGCCTTGTTTCTAACAATAATTGCGAATTCATCGAGTTTATTCTTGAATACCCATTTAGTACCAATGATCGGATGATCTTTGGGTCGGGGCACCAAATCCCAAACTTGATTTCTCTCAAATTGATTTAGCTCTTCTTGCATTGCTATAACCCAATCATTGTCTGATAGGGCTTCATCAATGTTAGAAGGTTCAATCTCAGAAATGAATGCAGAAAAACTTACTTCATTGAAAATTCTTTTTCTGGTTTTGATCCCTTCATTCACATCTCCTATGACTTGATCTAAGGGATGACTTTTGTTGTATTTCCAAGCTTTAGGTTGTCCAAGGGATTGTTCTTCTTCCTTAGTTTCATCAACCTCTGGAATAAGAGATTTAGAAATAGATTGACCATTTTCTTGATTTAAAACAACTTCCTGTTCTTCATCAATGGTTTTGTCAGAGGATTCAAATTCATCAAATACAATATGAATTGATTCTTCAATAATACATGTTCTTTTATTGTAAACTCTATATGCTTTACTTCGGTTAGAATATCCTAAGAAAATTCCTTCATCTGTTTTAGAATCAAATTTTCCTAAGTTATCTTTACCATTATTATGAATGAAACACTTACAACCAAAGATATGTAGATGAGCAATGTTTGGCTTTCGTCCTTTGTACAACTCGTATGGTGTCTTTCCAAGTTTTGTTCTGATATATGCTCTATTTGAAATATAGCAAGCTGTACTCATAGCATCAGCCCAGAACACTTGGGACACATTCTTCTCATTCAACATTACTCTAGCCATTTCTGTGAGCACTCTATTCTTGCGTTCCACGACCCCATTTTGTTGAGGCGTTCTTGGAGCAGAAAAATTGTGATCAATGCCATTAGTATCACAATACTTTTCAAAGGCTTGATTTTCAAATTCTCCACCATGATCAGTCCTAATACCTGCAATGGACATACCTTTCTCATTTTGCACTTTCTTGGCAAAAACAATAAATTCTTCAAATGTTTCATCTTTTGATGATAGAAAAATAACCCATGTAAATCTAGAGAAATCATCAACAATGACCAATGAATATAGATTGCCACCAAGACGTTTTACTCTTGCTGGACCAACTAAATCCATATGCAATAATTGTAATGGTCTATTTGTTGAAATCTCATTTTTCAATTTTAAGGATGATTTAGTTTGTTTACCCTTTTGACATGCATCACAAATCAAGTCATTTTTGAAATTTACTTTGGGTAAGCCAAGCACTAAATCCTTTTTGAGTAATTTGCCTAGTTGATGCATATTGACATGAGCCAATCTCTTATGCCATAGCAAACTTTCATCGGTATTACTCAGAAAACAATTTTCAGATTCATTTCTACTAATATCTAGAGTATAACAGTTACCTTCTCTTTTTGCTCTGAGCTTAGCCTTGATATTCTTCTTATCAAGCTGTAAGTCATTCTTGTTGATGATTAAGCATTCTTCTGAGTCAAATATTACCCAGTTGTCTTTATCTGCACTTTGACTTACACTCAGCAAATTATGACACAAGCCTTCAACATAATATACATCTTTGACTTGTATTCCTTTGTCATTTTTGATTTCACCAATTCCTGCTATCTTTCCGGATTGATTTCCTCCAAATTTTACCTTTCCACCTTCCTTAGGTTGCAATGTGGTAAAACTTTCAAAATCTCCGGTCATATGTCTAGAGCATCCACTATCTATGTACCACTTGCTATTTTTGGATGCTTTGAGACATACCTGCAATCAAATTACTAAGTCTTAGGTACCCACATCTTTTTGGGTCCTTTTGGGTTAGTACAAATAATTTTCTGAATATATGAACCTTTAGGTACCCATTTGTAAGTTCCTATTGTTCCTTTCTTCTTATGAATACATGAAGAAGTATAATGTCCTTTTCTATTACAGTAGTTACAAAAAGCAAAAGGATTTGATGTATGCACAGAATGCTGGAAATAATTCAAGTAAGACTTACTTCCTGCTTTCTTTCTACCTTTTCTTCTATCTGATTTTGGATCATATCCAATTCCAGATCGATCATTTACAAATCGTTGAGCTTTTAAAATAACATTTAGCATCTCACTTCCTTGTGTAAATTTTTCAAGAGTTTTTGTGAGATCATTGTTTTTCTTTTTCAAAGAAGAACAATTTTCACAATTCTTTTCTAAATGTTCCTTAATTTCAAATTCAAGAGCTTTGTTTTTCTTTTTGAAAGCCACCAATTCTTTAACTACTTTGATGAATTCAGAATGTAAAGCATTATATTCGGAAAGTAATTCATCATAGGTAGGTTCAGAATCATTTACCTCTTCTTCAGTTTCTTCTTGAGCAACAAGACATATGTTAGCTACTTCTTCCTCATCACTTTCTTCGTCAGAAGAGCTATCACCCCATATAGCAGATACGAAGGCCTTCTTTTTGTTGAAAAATTTGCCTTTTCTCTTTTCTTTGCTCTTTTGATTCAGTTCTGGACATTCTGATTTGATATGTCCTGGTTTTCCACATTCGTAGCAAATGATATGATCTTTGCTGCTAGTTTCACCTTTTTGAAAGTGTTTGAATCCTTGTCCTTTCTTGTAGAACTTTCTGAATCGTTTTATGATTAGGCCCATTTCATCATCTTCAAACTCTTCATCCTCATCTTGATTCTCTTCTTTTACCTTTAGTGCAAGACCTTTCTTTTTCTTGTCACCAATGTCATCTAGTTCTCGTTTGAACTTTAGTTTGCTTTCATATTCAGAAAGACTTCCAAATAGAGAAGCAACTGATCTCATTGATTCTCCTTTTACTTCTTCTATTGCAGTAACTTTTGCTTCCCACTCTTTAGAAAGAATGTTCAAAATCTTTCGTACTTGAGTGTGCTGATCATAGACTTTCCCAAGAGCTGCAAGTTGGTTAACAAGGTGAGTATATCTAAGTTCGAATTCAGAAATCGACTCACCTGATTTCATTCGAAGTAGATCGAATTCAGTGACCAAAGTATTGATTCGATTTTCTTTTATCCCCGAAGTTCCTTCATGAGCTATTTCCAGAGCTTCCCACATTTGTTTTGCTGTTGGAAGTGTGCAGATTCTAAAATATTCACTTTGACTCAAAACGCTTTGTAACATCAGAATTGCTTTACTGTTGAGAGTGATAAGTTTCTTGTCATTCTCATCATATTCCGCTGGCGTCTTTGGAATTTTCTGAGAATCTACAATCTTTGTAGGTTGATAGTTTCCACTCTCAATTACATCCCATAGCCCATATTCAGTAGCCATCACGAACACTCTGAACTTAGCTTTCCAGAAAGAGAAATGTTCTCCATTGAAACTAGGGGGTCTAGTGATGGATGCTCCGTCGGGAAGAATTCCTTCACCCATGCTTGCCATTGGATCCTTCTTAGGCTGTTAAACCTTAACAAGAAGACCTACTCTCTGATACCAAATGTTAGAACAAGCGTTTCACCCAAGAGGGGGTGAATTGGGTGATATTAAAAATTTCGTTGCAAATATAAAATTTGACGTTAAAATTAAAACAGAAAAGAGTAAGGAACAATATCACCGAAGTGTACACCGGGAGTTATACTGGTTCGGTCACAACTACTTTGACCTACGTCCAGTCCTCAGAGCTTCTTTGAGAGTTTCACTATATCTTCCAAGATTCAGTGGGTTCTTGGCACCTCAGTACAAGCAAGTTCCTACACCTGGACACTCGCTCCCCCTTACAAGTTGTAATCCAATCCCAACTCAAGGTTCCACAACCTTAAGTTACCTCAATAACAAATATTGAGTTTGAATGAAATATCTCTCTCAAGAGTGAATAAGAATCACTGAAGCATAGAAATATAATTTCAATGTGAAAACAGAGCAATGAACTTGATAATACGTTTGTGTGTGTTCTTGTTGTTTTTTCTCTGTTTGGATGTTCCCATATATATAGATATGTTGGTGATGACCGTTGGAACATTTTCTTCTTGTCCGTTAGAGAGTGCGCAGCCACTATTGACATTTTCAGTTTTTGAAAAATATCCGTTGGCGGTGGTTGGCATTTGAACGTTTCATTTGACTTTCATTACTTGATATGATTTCTTCATTGTTCATCTGTAAATAGGCTAAGAATACTAACACAATGAAAGATTAATCATATAGAAAACAAAACAGTCAACGTTTGAATGATTTCTGGATTTCTGGGTTTGCTTACTCGAGTAGCTACTCGAGTATCACATGAAGTTTACTCGAGTACCTACTCGAGTATCATCGGGAAATCTTTGATTAATTGCAAGTCAATGAATAAATACAAGATTACTCGAGTAGTGCATGGAATAACCAATTTTTAATCCTTTGGAAATATATATTTACTCGGGTACTTACTCGAGTAATGCACTCACAACTTTATGAGTTACTCGGGTACCAACTCGAGTAAACCTTTACAAAAACTTTTGGTTACTCGATGCTTTACTCCAGTAATGTTGCAGGATTTCAAGGCCGAGAGCACTTACCTTGTTACTCGGATACGGACTCGAGTAATGCATTCATTTTTGCATAGGTTACTCGGGTACCACCTCGAGTAAATGTACTTTTTGTGCTTGTCTTACCCGGGTAATGACTTGAGGTTTATCTTCAAAATAACTTTTCATACTCGGGTACCAACATCAAGTTTTCCCTGACTTCAGTGCGTTACTCGAGTACCTACTCGAGTAACATTGGCAGTGGTACAAAATGCCGAGAGCACCATTTTCTCAGAAACAGAGTTACTCGAGTACTTACTCGAGTATCATTGGCAACTTGAAAGCAACTGGAAGTTTTTCACATGGTTACTCGAGTAGCGCCTTGAGTAACATTGGCAGGCCGAGAGCAACTCCAAGTTTTTTACCTGGTTACTCGAGTAGCTTCTCGAGTAACATTGGCAGGCCGCGAGCAACTTCAAAATACTTACACTATTACTCGAGTACCTACTCGAGTAACGTTGGCAGGTTACTAGAAGGTGCTTCTGCTTACTTCAAGTTTTGGTTCATTACTCGAGTACCGCCTCGAGTAATGCCTTAGAAAACCTGCTTCTGATCAAGTTTCTCAGCTTTTTTTTTCTTGGCCTTTCTTCACTACTCCAATGCTTATCTCAAGTAATACTTATCCCTGTTGTTCCTTAGTTCAAACTTATTTATTAATCATTTCCATTTCAAACCATTCTTTTGTTATCATTAAAACATGAGATCTAACAGAGACTAAATGATGGTTACTTGTCATATGATTAGTAGCATCAGAATCGATAATCCACTTCAAAGAGGAAGTGGTAGGACAGGAATCACAGTTACATAAAAGCAAGAGCACTTAATGTGGATGGAATAGAGCCAAGATCAACATTATAGTTTGTCTAGTTCAACTTATGATCAGTATTTTGTTTGCAACCGGAACAAGTTTAGCAATAGCACTAATCTTAGAATCTGCTGTAAAGTAAAGTAAAGCAAATAGAATCAGTAGCAACAATATTACTGAGAATGAGAAACCACAAGCAGCCACAAAAAATAAAAACCTAGATAACCAGCAAGGTAGAAATAAAAGACTCATAACGATCTAAAATGTCAAACCAAAGAAGAAATATACCAAATAAGGCTTCAAGATCTTCTACACACAACAACAAACATCACACAAATGACTAAATGAAGCAACAGTCACCTCAGTGACAAAGTAAAACACTTTAACAACTAGAATGCAAAAAAAACTAACGAACCAGAAGCCAAAAAAGAGTAACTCAAAAAGATAAACTCAATACTACGCCATGTAAACACCTGGAATGAACTTGGTTTGAGGATTTGATAACAAGAAGAGAAGTAATCATCGGAAATGCGCAGCCACGTGTTGCCAGAACTTGATCAAACCATCGGGGTTCTGTTGACCGGACCTCCTTGACTGTCCCTTGTTGATGTGTAGTCCAAGAATCCTCTCCTCATGAAGCCCTAGACGTAGGCACACTATGCTAGTGTAGAAACTTAAATAGAAATTGAAATAGTTGTAAGCTCAAAGAGGAAGAAATATGTTCTAAATAGATTAATTGATCATATATAAAAAAGGGTCTATAAATACATGAGAGAGAAGCCTTAGCATTTATGGCTATTATTGATAATTTCTAAATCTAATCCCTAATTTCTAGTGATCCTAATTGATTTTATATGAATTACAATATATTTCCTAACAATCTCAACTTTGTTCTAATTAATCATCAATTTTATTGCTAACCAATCAGTTTAAGAACAATGAGAAAGCCTGAAAATGCATGGAGATCTACTGATTGCTCTCTCTAAGGGTTTGTTTGGTATGAGGAATTTGGAGGGAGGGGGAGGGGAGAGAAAATTTTATGACTTGGATTTGAAAAATAAATAGAGAAGTGAGGTTATAAAATTTTAAAATGGAGAATATGTAAGATAAAAAAGTATGAAAATTTAATTAAAATTTTATGACCCCACTTCTCTAATTTTTAAGAATCCCTTTATCTTACATAATTCACCTTTTTAAAATTTTAGGGATAAGGTCCAATTTTGTGTTGTTTATCCTAATCTCATTTTCAAATGAATAAAATCAAATAAAACCAGTACAAAAAAAAATAAATTTATGGAAGCAAACAACGAAATCATCTAGATTCAATTCCTCTTCGGTAATGTTTGCCAAAGTAGTTGATTTGTTGAACTTAATCAAACAAAGCAATAGTTGAGATTCCTTCAATTGAATCAGAGCTTCACTTATCACTTATTGAACATGTTGGAAAATAGCCTAGTCCACCCTTGGTGGATTGGGCCCAAGCCCAATAGGATTGGGGTCAAAGTATAAATAACATAAATGCTTGGGTAGATATATGTAATATTTTCCAAAATGTTATGAGTCATGTTATTTATCCGATGCAATATGACTCTACATGAGATATTGTTTCACTGAAACAATATGTCTTTCAATCAAAAGGATATCTTGTCTCTCTGATGGAAGGATATGTTAGTAGAAGAGGAAGGGGTACATATAATCCTATAAATAGACATAAAGGGATTCAGTTAAAAATACATTGGAAATAACATACAGAAACTCTGTCAAACTGACTCCTTATTCCCTCTACTATATTACTCTCTTCTTCTTCTTGTCGGTGGTATATTTGCTGTGCGTCATAATCGCTTCCGCAACTATGATCCGATTAGCATGGGTGCAAGAGATAAACGGCCGCACTCCAGGTATGCCCAATAATTCTTACATGGTATCAAAGACAGGTTAGCCTGTATGAGATTATGATCTCTATATTATGATAATATGATGTGCATATTATTATTTTCAAAGATCTATATATATTATCATATTACTTCCCCTGTGTGTGTTTATTTTTCTTTTGTGAGTTTGAAAGAAAATATATTGGTGTTTGTATGTGTATATATGGTTCTTTATTTTTCTTGATCTCTGTGATTGTGGTGGTCGGCGTTTTTTCTTTTTCTAGATATATTCATGTGCATGTAAAGAAAAAAAAAAGAGGGAAACAGAGACCCAATCACATGTTATAGTGATATGTATATATTTGGTTCATGCTTATATATATAGTTTTCTCCAGTTCCTACTTATACGTTTGTAAAAGTAAATAATAGAAGTCTAGAACCATAAAACAAAAAAACTTAGAGAGAGAAAGCATAAAAAAATGAAATTGTTTTTGGTATTAGGTCATTTTAAAATCAGAGAATTAGGATTTAAAATTAGTCCCATTGTGTAGATCTTGAAAAATAGATAGACAATGACACCAAGAATGCCCAAAACGGACATTGAATAGAGGAGATACGGAGGAGAGAAGTTTCCGGGTCGATGGAAACTTTGAATCTAGAGATGCTACATTTCTAGAAAATGAATTCCCTAATAGGGGAGACATTGACCGCATTGCATCTCTTGATGAGACATAGGAACAAACAAGTATAGAACATGTTATTATGCCTGAATCATCCCAAAATGTCGATCTAAGTGGGAGCTTAGAAAGGTCAGCACAAAGACCTAGACAAAAGAAAAGACAAAGCCAAGAAGCTCCTACAAGAAAGAGTAACAGGGAAAGTATACCTAAAAGATGCTTCCAAATAGAAAGTGAAGCACTTATTGTTACTCCTGGTGGGGATGATGAACCACGTTCGGTACCAAAGGCCTTATCCAATCCTGCTAAAGATGAATGGAAAAAGGCAATGGATGAAGAAATGAACTCAATGAAAAGAATAAAGTTTGGGAATTGGTTAACCTACTAAAAGGGCGAAAAGCCATTGGGAATATGTGGGTTCTCAAAATTAAAAGAAAGGTGGATGGGTCAATTATTAAGTATAAGGCACGATTAGTTGCAAAGGGTATACACAGCAAGAAGGTATAGATTATAAAGATACCTTCTCACCTGTGATACGATTTAATTCTATAAGAATTATTCTAGCAATAGTAAACAGTTTAGACTTGGAATTACATCAAATGGATGTTAAAACTGCATTTCTAAATGGTGATCTAGATGAGGAAATCTATATGGAACAACCATTAGGTTTCATTGAAAAAGGAAAAGAGAACAAAGTTTGTAAACTTAAAAGGTCTATTTATGGACTCAAGCAATCATCCAGACAGTGGTATTTGGGGTTTCATAAAGCAATAACTTCTTATGATTTCCAAATGATTGAAGAAGACCATTGTGTCTACATCAAACGGTTTGAGGGTAATTTTGTTATATTATCCTTATATGTAGATGATATACTATTAGCTGGAAATAATCTGAATTTGATCATAGCTATTAAAGAATGGCTTTCATCGAATTTTGAAATGAAAGACATGGGTGAAGCAGAGTATATACTTGGAGTTAAGATCCAAAGAGATCGTTCAAAAAGGATCTTATATCTTTCACAAGAAAATTATATTAAAAAGATTCTCGAACGATTCAACATGAGCAACTGCAATTCCTTGGATACCCTTGGCTTCTGGTGTAACCTTAAGCAATAAGATGTGTCCCAAAACTGAGTCAAATCAAAAGAAAATGATGAAAGTTCCCTATACTAGTGTTGTTGGTAGTTTAATGTACGTAATGATGTGTACAAGGCCAGATATTTGCTTTGCGGTAGGATTAGTAAGTAAGTTCCAGTCCAACCCAGGTGAGCGTCACTGTAAAGCAGTAAAAAGGATCATGAGATACTTAAAAGGCACGTATGACTATGCACTATGCTACGAAGGAAGCGATCTACGCTTGGTTGGATATTCCTATGCTGATTTAGGCTGAGATGAGGAAGAGCGAAGATCGACCTGAGGTTATACTTTCTTACTGAATAATGGCGCCATATGTTGGAGTAGCAAGAAGCAAACATGTATTGCTTTACATTCTATAGAAGCCGAGTTCGTAGCATCCACTACAGCTGCACAAGAGGCATTATGGTTGAAGAGGTTCATTGAACATCTTGGATTTGGCAATGAGAGTACCAATCCAGTATTAATGCATTGTGATAAACCTGCATCCGTAGCCTAACCTAAAGATCCTAAGTATCATAGTAAGACCAAGCATATAGACATTAAGTACAATTTTGTAAGATATTATATAGCATAGAAAATTATTGTTGTACAACATATTTCAACCAAGAGTATGGTCGTTGATCCCCTAACCAAACCAATTGCCAAGGAAACATTTGAAAAACATGTAAGGGCACTTGGTGTACGTAAAATGTAAAATTTCATACTTTATTACATTTATGATTAATTGAAGTACTTATCATTATTAGTATAAATGTCTGTGTGAAAGTATACAATGTCTAGTATGTCGTACAGGCTTGTGAGGTTGTCTCTCTCACACGAGCAACCGCCTTTGACACTCAGGAGGGGTGTGCAAAGATGAGACAATTGTGTTCACCAGTAAAGTGGCTAGAATACTGATATGGTAGAGAAGAAACACAAACTATGTCACCTTGACAACAGTGTGTAAGGTGTCAAGATGAGATCCATAAATAGGAATAAGTATAGACCGAATCATGGACATCCACTTCCATGATGCCTGTAGCCAGATAACAAATTCTTCAGCATTGACGTCTAAGTAAAAAGGAAGAATTTAGGTTTAGATGCTTGGAGTGTCTAGACTTAAGTCTGTATAGTGTTAATAATAGAATGCAAAATGACGTACACTCTTATGGTGTAAGAGTAACATTATAGCATGTGATTCATACCGCATGTACTAAAGAACCGCAAACAGGAAGCAAGTAAGAAGATCCCTATTTAATTGTTGTGTGAGTCCCAGAAAGTTTCTAATTCTTCCATTGATATCCTTTGACTTTGACAATATCATAGAGGTGTGCTTCAGCATCTGCTACTTTAGCATATATCCTACGATCATGATAGATGCGATCTATGGTATTATGTTAGGAAAGCAACTGATGTATATTGAAGTGATATCTGGGCGAAAGAAAGATTACTTGAAATATACACAAATATGCTAGTGTCCGAGACATGTCCTTTATGGTATTATTTTTGATAATTTCATAAATGTGGATACTATGCATACTAGAAAGGCAATCTGAGTTTTATACTGACTCAAAAGGGATTATATTAGCTATGTGAAAGTGTATATATGTGAATCTAGGATATTTAAGGCACAATATAAAGATTGTCTTGTGCTGGTCTTTGTAAAAGAGATTTCTAGTACATACACCTATATACAGATGTCATGCCTACGCGGTCACGACAAAGCACCTAGTATGAAAGAAGGAAGAAAAAGAGACATATCTAATCCACCAAGTGTGAGTGGGAGATGTTGGAAAATAGCCTAATCCACCCTCGGTGGATTGGGCCCAAGCCCAATAGGATTGGGGTTAAAGTATAAATAACATAAATGCTTGGGCATATATATGTAATATTTTCCAAAATGTTATGAGTCATGTTATTTGTCCGATGCAATATAACTCTATATGAGATATTGTTTCACCGAAACAATATGTCTCTCAATCAGAAGGATATCTTGTCTCTCTGATGGAAGAACATGTTAGTAGAAGAGGAAGGGGTACATAGAATCCTATAAATAGATGTAAAGGGATTTAGTTAAAAAGATATTGGAAATAAGATACAGAAACTCTATCAAACTGATTCCTCATTCCCTCTACTATATTACTCTCTTCCTCTTCTTGTCCATGGTGTATTTGCTATGTGTCATAATCGCTTCCGCAACTATGATCTGATTAGCGTGAGTGCAAGAGATAAACGGTCGCACTCTAGGTACGTCCAATAATTCTTACAATACAAAAAATTGATCACCTTGGGTTGGGTATTAAGATTTGAAGGCGATAATGAAAGAGGCGAAGAAAGACAAATTTTTTATCATAAAAGGCGTGACCTTTTTGTTGCTTCGTATTGTTGGGAGTTGGAGAAGGTCATCGGAGTTGAATGAAGAATTGCCTTCAATGGTTAATGAGTATTTAGATTTCATCTATCACGATGTTAGGGTTGATAGAGGTGGTGGGCGATGCTCAAGATCTTAGCGTTGACATGTATTTGTGTGAAAAGTATACTATCTTTAGCATGTCATACAAGTTGATGAGGTTGACTCTCATACAAAACATTGTCGTTGATGCTTAGGAGAGGCAAGCATAAAAGTGGCATTTGTATTTATTAGTAAGGTAGCAAGAATGCTGATATAGTAGAAAAAACGCAAATTACATGTCATCTCGATACCAAAATGGAGTAAGTTGTGGTGACATCAACAAATATCACAAACCTTCATTTTACATTAATTTCTTTCTTAGTTCCATAATCTTCATCTCCTTCTTATTTAATATTAATAGTTTAAAAATAACTTTTAATATCAAAATTTTCCCTACACCTTTGGCTAAAATGATAAACACTTTTGGATATTCACAGCGTTTATACAAAAACTTCTTTTCTTTTCCTGGGGGAGGGGAGGGAACCTTAATCCTGAAAATAATTATTTTAATTTTTTGGCCAAAAAATTATTTTAATTGACTAGCTGTTGATTCCTCAATGGTTGAGAGGGTTAATATTTAACAAGGAAAATTAAATTTTTTGCCATCAAGAGGGAAATATAATTACAATCAAGTTTGGAGAGAATTGATAATATTTTCATAAATTTGTGAGACCTATCAATTATTCGTAAATAAGTCTCTTAATTAACATTAATTTTTAAATCTCTCTTTTGTTACGAGGATTAAGACAAGTAATTATTTTTACTGGCAAAAAAAGAATTATTTTAAATTGTGAAGGTTTTGGAAATAGATCGTCTTACATGGACATTTTCTCAGGTCCTTCTTCAATTAACTTCACACTTATTGTTGTTTACGGTTAAGGGGCATATATAGATTTAAAAATTTATTTTCTTCAAATCTAAATTATAAATATATTGAAAATTAAATTTAAAATTATTTAAAATCACTTGATAATGATATCAAATATTAAGTTATTAACTCATATTGTTGAAATAAAATAGGATAAATTCCTTATAAAAATGTAGGATAAATTAATTATCGGTAATTATCGCTAATTACCGCCCTCATATTGCTTTTGACTGTTTTCCAGCTGATGGTAATTAAATGAATTTCAAATCTCAACCCAATCAATTCCGTCGAAAAAATCCCATCAATTCCTGTGGCCTCCATGTATTGTGGGACGCACGCCCCTCTTTTTAAGAAGATGATGACACACGCAGACGCACAAGGACTAATCATTCAAATAAAATAAAGCTTTGGGTCATGTCTATATATATAAAATGATGGATGAAGCTGTATCTTCAACCCATATCTTCAAATCCAGACCTCCCTTTCTCTTCTTCTTCCTCCTTCATTGTCGAACTTGTGTTTTCCTTCTCATTCGCATTAAGATTTCGATTCTCCGCTTCTTTCTGTTACTGAATCCTTTGGGTTTACGTGAATCCAGTAGCAATGAGTTCGTCCTCTAAGACGGTGAGGAAGCTGCAGGTGGTGTCCCCTGTTCCCGCGGATATCGACATCGCTAACTCGGTTGAACCTCTTCATATTGCTGAGATTGCCAAGGATCTTACTCTTAGTCCCTCTCACTATGACCTGTACGGTAAGCATAAGGCGAAGGTAATTAATTGTATTTACATATGTAATCGTTGACGAAGGGGAATTTAGGGATTTTAGGTTGGCTTATTCATTTCTCTGAACATGACTACTAACGAGGATTTATAGGCTTTTCCTTGTGATAGCAGTAGATTTGGTATTTGTATAGATAACGATATCATATGCCTTTTTTCAGCCTTTTGACTTTGCTGAACATTAATTTGGGGCTCAGGTTTTGTTGTCCGTTCTTGATGATCTGCAAACATTACAAGACGGATATTATGTTGTGGTTGGAGGTATTACTCCAACTCCCCTTGGAGAAGGCAAGTCTACTACTACAGTTGGCCTCTGTCAAGCATTGGGTGCTTTTCTTGACAAGAAGGTAATCTTTTGTATGTTTTTATTTCCTCATTTTGGCATTATGACACCTCTTTACTTTATGGTGAATATTCTAAGGACTCATCTGCTGCATATAATTCAGTGCGAACGATGGAAAAATGAAATGAATGATGTGATTTTGTGAACGGAAAATGATATTTATGTTCATAATTTTTTTATTTAAAAAATGTTTGTTTGCATTGTTTATGGATAAATGACTAAATTTGTGCTTGTGTAGATATTGAATGCTGGCTTTCTTTGTATACCCTAAAATCTTTACCCAGTACATGTCCGTTCCTCCTTTTTGTTTTTCTTTACGGAAATTATTTTAAATTTTTCAGTTGATAGTACATAGTAGATTACCATTCTAAATATTTCCGAAGGAAGAATTGTAGATGCAAAGCTTACACACTCACACTTGCACCCCTGTTATACCTTGGATGAACAGAAGCTTTTAGCATGGCTTTTTTGGCTTTCTTGGGGGAATGTGTTGGAGAATAATTTTTGTCATAGTATTCCAGGTACATTATCCCAATGAAAGCAATATTTTTCAAGCTCCTCTGGAAGCATTTTCCTACATTTTATTTTTTTTTTCTTATATTGACAAGTGACTGGACGTAGGAGTTGTTTTTCTTTCATTATTTGTTTTATTCACTTGATATTCTTACACTGTCCTCAACAAGTCTCATATTTCATGGAATTTATCATTTTAATCATTGGCAATCTGTTAGTAATTCTCTATCATATGTCAATATTATGCTGGGTGCATATTGAATTTGTCTCTGTTTTTTGAGTTAGGCTGTCACTTGCCTTCGTCAACCGTCACAAGGACCTACTTTTGGGATCAAAGGAGGAGCAGCTGGTGGTGGCTACAGCCAAGTAATTCCTATGGATGAGTTCAATCTTCATCTAACAGGAGATATACATGCAATAACCGCAGCAAACAATCTACTAGCTGCTGCAATTGATACCAGGATTTTCCATGAGGCAACACAGTCAGACAAGGCTCTTTTCAACAGATTATGTCCTCCAAATAAAGAAGGGAAAAGGAAGTTTAGTGATATCATGTTCAGGCGTCTTAAAAAACTTGGTATTTCCAAGACCCAGCCAGAGGATCTCACACCAGAAGAAGTAACTAAATTTGCTAGGCTTGATATTGACCCAAATTCTATTACATGGAGGAGAGTAATGGATGTTAATGACCGGTTTTTAAGAAAAATTACTGTTGGCCAGGGTTATGATGAGAAAGGAATGGTAAGAGAAACAGGATTTGATATATCAGTTGCTAGTGAGATAATGGCTGTTTTGGCCCTCACAACCTCCTTAGCTGACATGCGAGAAAGGCTTGGAAAAATGGTGATTGGAAATAGCAAGAATGGTGACCCAATATCTTCTGATGATCTTGGCATTGGTGGTGCTTTAACAGTGTTAATGAAAGATGCCATTAACCCTACTCTTATGCAGACTTTGGAAGGAACCCCTGTTCTGGTTCATGCAGGACCTTTTGCAAATATTGCTCATGGGAATTCTTCTATTGTGGCTGATAAGATTGCACTAAAGCTGGTCGGTCCAGGTGGATTTGTAGTTACAGAAGCAGGTTTTGGTTCAGATATCGGAACTGAAAAGTTTATGAACATTAAGTGTCGATACAGTGGTTTGATACCTCAATGTGCTGTTATTGTGGCAACAATAAGGGCTCTAAAAATGCATGGTGGAGGGCCTGAAGTTGTTGCCGGAAAGCCTCTTGACCATGCATATTTGGCTGAAAATATTGCTCTGGTCGAGGCTGGCTGTGTGAATCTGGCGAGGCATATATCCATTACAAAAGCTTACAGTGTTAATGTCGTTGTTGCTATTAACAAGTTTTCAACTGACACTGAAGCTGAATTAAACACTGTTAGAAATGCTGCTTTGGCTGCTGGGGCTTATGATGCTGTAATTTGTACTCATCATGCTCACGGTGGTAAAGGAGCGGTAAGATTTTTCTTTGAAAGCATTATGTTTGTGCTAAAGAATAAAGCTATACCCATCATTTACCCTAATATATAATATTGTGAAATTTAACAATCAATAATGCCAATAAACACCAAATGAATATGACAACCAATTGATTGCATGCTGTAATAATTTTGTGGAATAACAAACCAAATTTAAGTGATAAGCTTCCTTGATTGTTATCTAGTGGTTGCCTTAATTCTTAAGTTGCTGCTGCAGCCCAATAACCAATGGGCTCGTCACTTACTGACCATATATTTGAGAGTTGACATTTTTGGTCGACAACCATTTTGGGGCCAGGAGTAGTGGCACGCATTTTTCTTAACTTATTTTATGTAACATGATATGGTATCATAATACTCCCTCCGGTCCTAATTATAGGACAACATTTAGGAGTTGATCTTGGTCCTAATTATAGGACAAAGTTTTAATTCTTGTCAATTTCTTCCCAAAATACCCCCCATTGATACTTTCTAAATAATAATGAAACACAATAACAATTATATAATACACGTATGTATTCTATGAAGTGAGTAATACTTGCAACTCATTAATGTCACATACACCTCAATTCTATTGTTTCTTTTATTTTTTTAATAAAATAATTTTGAAACCTTGAGAAACTTTAAATTAATGCCTTTTGATAGTCTTTTAAAATAGAGAGTAATACACGTTGTTTGTGGTTTTTTCTTGGCTCACAGGCGCACTAGCTAGGGAAATTAATTCTCAATCTTTGTAATGAATGGATCAAATCTGACTTTGTTAATCAAACAATGAGTTCTGAGGTCTTAACTACAATTTCCTCATATACAAGAAGTGATCCAATTAATACTCCAAAGTTAGGGCATTTTTGGAAAATAAATAAGATTAATTAATTTAACTACTATTCTTAATTTCTCCAAAGTAAGGTAAGTATGTCCTATAATTAGGACCGGAGGGAGTACCATATATGAATTATATTGCTTACTGAACTTTCTGTGACATGATTCAGGTTGACCTGGGTATTGCAGTTCAGCGAGCCTGTGAAAATGCTGTAAACTCATTCCAGTTCCTATATTCTTTAGACATAAGTATCAAAGAGAAAATAGAGGCAATAGCAAAATCATATGGTGCTAGTGGTGTTGAGTACTCAGAGCAGGTAGACCCTTCTCACCTTGATCTGACAGCTAGCTTCTCTATATTTGACAAATCAAGCATCTAATGTTTTATTCTGATTGATTCTCTTGCTACTAACCAAACTGGATTACAGATTTGCTTATTCTGCGAAGTCATGAGCTATTTCAATGCAGCGTTCTTTTATCTTTTCACAATAGAATAATTTATGATGCAAGGCAAAAGAATTATGGATTAAATTAAAAGCAAATGGAACACGAGAAAAGAGAGATAGAAAACGTCTCAAAACATGAACATATCCTCATATTAAGATATATCTCTTTAACTCAATACACATCATGTAAATCTTTTTCGTATTTTCATGCCTTCAGAATATCTGGCCTACAGTTGTCAATTCACTAACTCTAAGGTGAACCATTAAAAACATCTAAGCCTGTTGTTTAGTATTCATTAAAATCCTTCATTCTGTTCTTTCTGTTTCTGATAAATAAAATTTAGTGGAGGGTGGGTGGGTGGGTAGTCTGTTCTGTGTTTCCAAAATAGCATACGCATCATATCAACTCCCAGCTCGGAACTTTCAACTTGATGACATTTTGTGCTATCATCTGTGTACCTTCATATTTGTATTCAATCCAAACGGAAAGCTTTTGTTCCTTTCAGTTTTTTCAACTGTCTAATTGATGCCCTTTTACAAAGGGAATAATCTATTGATCCTTATAAATT
The DNA here is from genome assembly GCA_963855925.1 of Inga laurina. Taxonomy (NCBI): domain Eukaryota; kingdom Viridiplantae; phylum Streptophyta; class Magnoliopsida; order Fabales; family Fabaceae; genus Inga; species Inga laurina. Next base: position 11,700,111 of record OY979713.1, read on the forward strand.
ATAATTTTACTCAATCATTTGGTTCTATATAGTTTAGAAGTTTGTAATTTATTTTAAAAATACAAGTGTTTAACTTTTTATAGTTTGAAGGACTTATATGTTTATCTTTGTTATTAAACTTAAGTTAATTCTGTTAGATCTTACTAGCTTTTGACCAATTATGTGCTATCTTTAAACTCACTTCTCACTTCGGTCCTTTTTATATGTTATCAACTGCTCTTCAAAGATTAAGGAAGTTAACTAAAGTTAGTCAAATGTCAAAAGTTGTTACAGCTTTCCAAAATTATCCTGATTGATATATTCATTGGGGAAGGACAAAAAGTCATTAATTAAGCCAAGAGTGAAAGAGAAAAGGCTATTTTTGAAAATGAATCATAAATGTTTCATTAAATTTTATAAATGGCCTTACATTAAAAGCCAATGCATATTTATTGTGAAGATGGTATATAGTTTGGCCACAGCAGCAAAATTTAGGTGTGTTGAGTGAATTTGAACTATAGGAATTAAGATAAAAATTGTCAAAACTATATGGACCCACTTACATGTTTAAAAGTATAGATGCCAAATTGAAAATTTTGCCTAATATTTTTGGGACGAGCAGAATGCTTTAGTCTAAAAGAAAAACAAATGGAAAAGTGAACTAAAGCTGATGATCTTAATTCTGATTGACACTTTGGTTGTCTGACAAGGCTGAGAAGCAGATTCAAATGTATACCAATCAAGGGTTTTCAAATCTGCCAATCTGTATGGCCAAGACTCAGTATTCTTTCTCACATAATGCTGGAGAGAAGGGAGCGCCAAGTGGATTTATCTTACCCGTAAGGGATGTGAGAGCCAGTATTGGTGCTGGATTCATATATCCCTTGGTTGGAACAATGAGTACAATGCCAGGGCTTCCAACAAGGCCTTGCTTCTATGACATCGATCTGGATACATCAACAGGAAAAGTTATTGGCCTCTCTTAATTTAAATACCTAAGTGCTTCTCCACAATAATAAAAAAGGGGTCATGTAGAATTTCTAATCGCATTGCCCTCCCCAGTGTTCAACTTCTGATATTTGTTGCATTTTGCTTTCTTGGAACCTGTAAGCCCAACATATGAATATTGGAATCATGCACTTTTCGTATCTGTTGATGTGTGAAGTATATTATTAGCATTGTAAGTTTTGTTGATCAAATGTCAGGCCTAAATCTTGACAGCCTAGACCATGAATTTGATTGGGAATGAAGGTCGTTTTGTCCCATTTTTGCCATGTCTAAGGTGGGTCTGTTATTGTTCTGGAATAGGGGAAATAAGCACATACATAACAAGCTTTGCGCATTTAATTGTGTGCTTCAGCATGAGATCCACATTTTCTGCACATCCAAAAGATGAGCCGGGATGTTTGGGGGGGGGGGGGGGGGTTTTCAATTTCTTCATTAATTTTTTATTTTTTTGAATTAAATTGTATTTAACAGCTTAAAGTATTTTTTTAATAACACCAAGCATCTTAAATAGTTTAATTTTTAATTAATTTAATTAATTTGAAATACTGTATGCTACTAAAAAAATATTCCAAGATATTGGGTGCTATCGGAAAAATATTTTAGAATACTGGGTGGTACTGAAAAAGTATTTCTAGATGCTTGATATGCTGGAAATTAATTAATTTTGGATAATGGGTGCTAAAAATATTACAAAATGCATCAAACAATTTACTCCAAATAAAAAATAATATATATATAAAAATGGGTTACCTCATAGATGTGCTGAGTGTTAGGATCGTCAGGCACAGCGGAAAAATTTTAAAATTTTATCAATCCTAATCGAGGATCTATCAATGGCGTTTAAACCAAGTTGGAAGGATTCATATCTTTTATGATTCAGGGTTTTCACGATCTCAAGGAGTCAACACGTTAGATCCGCTCCCTCTACCGGTATCCACACGAATGCTCTCCAACCGAGACTGCGTGCTAGCGCCTCTAATGTCTCCTAGGGTTTCACTTTCGGCTCTCAATTCTCATGTGCATCTTAATATATCTGCTTTACCAAGTTTATAACCTATGAGGGCTATTTTTCAAATTTCAAAATTAATCATCATTAATTTCAAAATTAATTAACTATCAATTATCTTGATGAGCTAATTAAATAAATTCAGTTTAAATTAAATCTGTCCAACAGTTTTAATTTAACCTATTTATTTAATCCAAATAAAGAACCATTAGATTTAATTTATCTTCATAAATTAAATCTGAGATACTATATCTCTATCATGTTAGTTATTAAATTTAATATATCTTAATAAATTAAATTTAAAATTAACATAATATAATAATATCATATAATATATATACATACATACATACATATATAAGATATATATATATATATTTCAAAATATATATGTATATAATATTATTAATGAATTTTATATTATATATATATATAAATATAAAATTCATCCACCCTAAATTAAACATTATCTCGTGTTGGGTCATTCTTGTGTACAACCTTGTAGGCCCATATGAAGTTGGCAGTGGGCCAATAACGATACTAACTCAAAAGTTGCAAGCGGCCTCTAGCAAGACATTACGACTATCCAATTCATATGAGGATCGTTATCACGATGCAACCTGTCATACAACCATGTCACGTCCCTTTTGTCACACGATATATCGATCAAGGATAAGGCATAGATAATGTCATCCTCTTATTCCTGACTATTACTTTCTCGATTCCTGAGTAGCCTGATAATAGAGACGAAAACTCCTTTCCATCATAGTATGACCATACATTTCTCAAACTCACTCATCGAGGGGCCCAGTAATATCTCTCTACTAATGTGAGGGACAAATTCCATCTTGATCATTCATATTCCTCTGTATGAAAAACCACCAAGCCCGATCATAGCCTTTATCATCACCCGGTCAAAAGTGACTTTTGACTAGTTCAAAGCTTAGCAACTCTCATGTAGGAATCAATGATGACCTCAGGTTTAAGGGCATTGTGACGTGGTTATACATGAGAAAAGCTTATGACTTGATACATGTAGCTTTCTCATAGTGAGTCGGTCTAGCACCTTGTACTCTTACAAATGCCTAAGACTTTGATTTGTATATCCATATCTTATCAAAGACAGACTGATCTTGTTTCATCTCTGCTCCCGCATAGATGACTGACCAGGGACATTTTAGGACAATACTTATGAATTATCCAAGGATACAATTATCACAGTGAACATGCAAATAATATGATAACAGAATGGAGAAATTTCATTAAAATAATAATGTTCAAAGTATAATGATTGGCCCTTAGGGCACAATTTCCAACATCCTCCCACTTGCGCTAGGTGCAATCATTAATTTGCCTAATTCCCATTGCCCTAACATGACGCTCATGCTTTGCTTATGCAAGTGGCTTAGTAAGAGGATCAACAACATTATCTTCTCCTGCTACTTTGCATATCTTTATATCACCTCTATCATTGATTTCTCTAATAAGATGAAATCGCCTGAGTATATGCTTGGTCCTTTGATGTGACCTAGGCTCCTTGGCCTGTGCAATAGCACTGCTATTGTCACAGAACTAATCTATTGGATTTGAGATGGTAGGCACCACCCCTAGTTCAGTAATGAACTTTCTGATCCAAATGGCTTCTTTAGCTGCATCTGATGCTGCTATATACTCAGCTTTTGATGCGAAATCTGCTATAGTGCTCTGCTGGAGCTCTTCCAGCTTACTGCTCCACCATTCAGGAGGAATACATATCTAGATTACGATTTAAGGTCATCTTGGTTAGTTTGGAAACTTGCATCTGTGTAACCGGTTACGCAGAGCTCATCATCCAATCCACCATAGACAAAAAATAAGTCCTTAGTCCTTCTTAAGTACTTTAGGATATTCTTGACGACAGTCCAATGACCCTCACTAGGATCTTGTTGGTATATGCTGGTCATACTTAAGGCAAACGAGACATCCGGTCGAGTACATAACATGGCATACATGATGGATCCAATGGCCGAGGCATACGGAACCTTACTCATGCGATCTCCCTGATCAGGAGTACTAGGACACAGATCCTTGCTAAGATGGATGCCATGCGACATGGGCATGTAACCCCTTTTTGAATCCTGCATACTGAACCTATGCAATATCTTGTCTATGTATGTGCTCTGACTTAGGCCTATTAGTCTTTTGGATCTATCCTTATAGATCCTAATCCCTAGGATATAGGTGGCTTTACCTAAGTCTTTCATTGAAAAGGACTTTCCTAACCAAGACTTGACACTCTGTAAGGTAGGAATATCATTCCCAATTAGTAGGATGTCATCTACATAAAGCACTAGAAATATAACTATGCTCCCACTAACTATTTTGTAAACACAAGGTTCATCGATGTTTTGAATGAATCCAAACTCTTTGACCACTTCATCAAAATGATGATTCCAACTCCGAGATGCTTGCTTCAATCCATAAATGGATCTTTGAAGCTTGCAAATTTTACCAGAGTCCTCTGGATGCACAAAACCTTCATGTTTTGTCATGTACACATCCTCTAGCAGCTTTCCATTAAGGAAGGCTGTTTTGACATCCATCTGCCATATTTCATATTCATAATATGCTACAATGGCAAGATAGATTCTGATTGATTTGGCCATTGCAACTGGGGAAAAGGTTTCATCATAGTCTACACCATGAGTTTGAGTGAATCCTTTTGCAACCAGTCATGCTTTGAAGACATTTATATTGCCATCCATGTCAGTTTTCTCCTTGAAAACCCATTTGCACCCAATGGTTTTTACACCTTCAGGTGGATCGACTAAGGTCCATACTTGATTGTCGTATATGAATTGCATTTCAGACTTTGACATTTAGCCATTTCTCATAGTTTGGTCCCACTGTGGCTTCTGATAGGTGGTGGGCTCATTTTGCTCAATGAGCAACACATCACAGCCTTCAATAATCAGAAATTCATATCTCTGAGGCTGATGTCGTGTCCTATTAGATCTTTGTGGACCTTGTGTTACTTGAGGAGGCTCAGCAACTTGTTGTGAGTCTTTTCTAATTTCCATCTGTGGTTCTGTACTATCTTATGGCTCTCGAATTTCTTCGAGATGTACGTCGCTCCCACTGGTTGTTTTAGAGACAAACTCTCTTTCTAGGAACTTACCATTTCGAATAACAAACACTTTGTTATCGGTGGGATTGTAGACATAGTATCCTTTTGTTTCTTTAGGATATCCCACAAAAGGCACTTTGTAGATCTGGGAGCTAATTTATCAGAGGCTTGTTGCTTAACATATACCTCACATCCCCAGATCTTGAGAAAAGATAAACTTGGTTTCTTTCCAGTCCATATCTCATATGGTGTCTTTTCAATTACCTTAGATGGAATATGATTTAGTGTGAACGCAGCTATCTCTAGGGCATGTCCCTAAAAGGACAGTGGAAGATATGTTTGACTCATCATAGATCGAACCATATCTAATAGTGTTCGATTCCTCCGTTCAGAAACGCCATTCCATTGTGGTGTTCCTAGAGGAGTCAATTGTGAGATTATCTCACAACTCCTAAGATGGTCAATCAATTCTTGGCTTAAATATTCATCACCTCGATTAGATCGAAGTGCTTTAATTGTTTTACCAAGTTGGTTTTGTACTTCATGTTGGATTATTTTGAACATTTCAAAAGATTCAGATTTATGTTTCATTAGATAGATATAGCCATATCTACTAAAGTCATCTATAAATGTAATGAAGTAGACATAAACTCCTCTAGTAGCTATATTTAATGGTCCACATACATCTGTATATATGAGGCCCAATAATTCAGTGGCCCTCTCATTGTGCCCAGTAAAAGGTGCCTTAGTCATCTTTCCTAATAAGCAATATTTGCATGTATCATATAATTCAAAATCAAATGAGTTTAGAAATCCATCTGATGGAGTTTAGAAATGTGTTTCTCATTTATGTGGCCTAGACGACAATACCATAGGTAGGTCAGATTCAAATCATTTGATTTTATCCTCTTAGTAGTTACGTTATAGATATTCCCATTATTAGGATTTTCCAAATTTAATATATAATGACCAACATGCAAATCACTATCAGCATAGAAAATGTCATTACGATAAATAGAACATTTACCATTCCTAGTAATGGAAGTATAACCTTCCTTATCCAAATAAGAAAGAGAAACAATGTTACTACTCAAAGTAGGAACATAATAGCAATTGTTCAAAACTAACAAAAGCCCACTGGGCAAAACTAATTCATAAGTGCCTATGGCTAAAGCAGCAACTCTTGCTCTGTTTCCAACTCGTAGGTCCACCTCACTCTTCTTCAGCTTTCTACTGTCCTTTAGACCCTGCACATTTGTACAAATGTGAGAACCACATGCAATATCTAATACACATATAGAGAAAGTAGAAAAATGAATGTCTATAATATAAATACCTAAAGCGATAGCCCCGCTATCCTTCTTGTTCTTTTTCAGATCTTCCAGGTAGAGTTTGCAATTCCTCTTCCAATGGTTGGGTTCATTGTAGAAGTAGTAGATTCCTTCCTTTGGAGGCTTTGCCTTCTTGGGTGTAGGCTTGGTTTCAGGCTTGTTTGACTCTTTGGTCTTACCACCTGAGCCATTATCCTTCCATTTGCCCTTCCCTTTCTTTTTCATACCCTTTCCTTTCTGAATCATCAAAACTGTGCTAGGCTTTTTCTTAATGCTTTGCTCAGCAGTTTTGAGCATCCTTGCAGCTTAGAAATTGATTTCTCCATATTGTTCACGTTGTAGTTCATAACAAACTGGTCATAACTCTCCGAGAGTGAGTTAAGGATCAAATCCGTAGCTAACTCCTGGCTTATGGGAAATCCAAGCCTCTCAAGGTGATCAATATAGCCTTTCATCTTTAACACATGAGTACTAATTGATGCACCTTACCATTTTGCAGGAATGTAAGGCCTTTATGGTCTCATACCTTTCTTGCCTTGCCTGTTGCTGGAACATTTCCTTGAGATGTACAATCATCTCATAAGCCTCCATAAGTTCCAGATCTCTTTAGAGCTCTGGAACCATAGTGGCAAGCATCAGGCAACCTACATCCACAGAGTCATCCTTATGCTTTGTGTAAGCATCTTTCTGAGCTCTTGGAGCATTGGCTGCAAGCTCCTCAGGAATGGGTTGATCTAGGACATAAGCCTTTCTTTCCTGCTTGCGAACAATTCTCAAGTTCTTGAACCAGTCAAGAAAATTTGTCCCATTGAGTTTGTCCTTCTCAAGGACCGATCGCAACGATAGTGTAGCAATATTACTAGTCGACATGATTCTACAATTAAAATATGCAAAGTTAGTTAACAACCCTTAATATAATAATTAGTGGGCTAAGATCCATATTTGGCTTAAACTTAAGTCCGCTTTGGCAAGACGCTTAAATTCAAGTTATTTAGGTAGGTAACCTATTTACTAATTACATCACATATAACTCTTAGATCTTTATGGGATTTAATCATTATATGATCCAGCATGTTTAACCCCATCTAATGCCTTGAGATTCAAAACCGTTTTGTTAATCTCAATTAAGTCAAAACAATAATGAATATTATGAGCAGCACCATTACTCAAGCTTGTCTCATCAAGATAACTCAAGTGCATCCACTTTGGTGGTTTCCACAATTAAGCGATCTAGGTTTTGACAAGTATTAATTAATTAACGGCATTATGACTTAAGATTTGATTCAGAGGGCTTAATTAATTAGTTTTGTTTATATGGATGCAATCGTGGTCGTATCTTATATAGATAAATACATATAAATGTAAAAGTAATCATGCAATGATCTTATCAAAAGCATAATTTAAACGTGACACAACATGGCTTACCTAACCTAAAATCCTCCCAAGCCAATAAGAGGACTTATCTAAATAAAAAAAAATACATTGAGAGAAACCTCATTTAAATATTTGAGGGGAGTGAGATGAGAAGAGAATGTACATCGAGAGTATTTAGAGAAAGGCATGGCATGCAGGCCGTATTTTAAATATTACAACCCTTTGTAAAATTCTAAAGCCTTATTGTTCACCATACCCAAACAAGTATAAATAATAAACCACAACAAGAATTTATACAATATGAAAAGCAATAAATGTCGTGATTATATTATATTAGGCTACACAGAGGTGGTCACGACGGTCCCGCTAGCCGGTTAGCGGGCGAGATCAAGGGGAGCCAATTTGAAAAAGGCACATTCCTTTTAAAATAAATATTTGAAATTTTTTAAATTTAAAAATTTCGGACCCAATTTTTTTTCAAACAATTCGTTTAGTCCAATTCTTAAGGGATTTCGGCCAAATTTCAAAAACAATGGCCCAGAACGCTTCTGTACGCCATGTTCTTCACCTATTCGAAACCTAAACAATGAATTCTACTTCGGATCAAATCCAGAATAGAAATCGCGATGCCAGTGGCAAAATTGAAACTTAAACATATCGCATATAATTGAAACAATTTCACCAAATCGCATAAACATATAGCACCATCTGAAAAACACACATTAACGTTGAACATATTCCTTTTCGATTTAACATATTCGGACGTTTTCTTATGAACACACATATATCTCATATATATCACATGTATAAGAACATAAACTCAGTTTAAACGCACAATTGACCTGGCTCTGATACCATTGTTAGGATCGGCAAGCACAGCGGAAGAATTTTAAAATTTTACCAATCCTAATCGAGGATCTATCAATGGCGTTTAAACCAAGTTGGAAGGATTCATACCTTTTATGATTCAGGGTTTTCACGATCTCTAGAGCCAACACGTCAGGTCCGCTCCCTTACCGGTATCCACATGAATGCTCTCCAATCGAGACTGCGTGCCAGCGCCTCTAATGTCTCCTAGGGTTTCACTTTCGGCTCTCAATTCTCATGTGCATCTCAATATATCTGCTCTATCAAGTTTATAACCTATGAGGGCTATTTTTTCAAATTTCAAAATTAATCATCATTAATTTCAAAATTAATTAACTATCAATTATCTTGATGAGTTAATTAAATAAATTCAGTTTAAATTAAATCTGTCCAACAGTTTTAATTTAACCTATTTATTTAATCCAAATAAAGAGCCATTAGATTTAATTTATCTTCATAAATTAAATTTGAGATACTATATCTCTATAATGTTAGTTATTAAATTTAATATATCTTAATAAATTAAATTTAAAATTAACACAATATAATAATATCATATAATATATATATATATATATACATACATATATAACGATATATATATATTTCGAAAATATGTATGTATATAATATTATTAATGAATTTTATATTATATATATAAATATAAAATTCATCCACCCTAAATTAAACATTATCTCGTGTTGGGTCATTCTTGTGTGCGACCTTGTAGGCCCATATGAAGTTGGCAGTGGGCCAATAACTATACTAACCCAAAAGTCGCAAGCGGCCTCTAGCAAGACATTACGACTATCCAATTCATATGAGGATCGTTATCACGATGCAACCTGTCATACAACCATGTCACGTCCCTTTTGTCACACGATATATCGATCAAGGATAAGGCATAGATAATGTCATCCTCTTATTCCTGACTATTACTTTCTCGATTCCTGAGTAGCCTGATAATAGAGACGGAAACTCCTTTCCATCATAGTATGACCATATATTTCTCAGACTCACTCATCGAGGGGCCCAGTAAAATCTCTCTACTAATGTGAGGGACAAATTCCATCTTGATCATTCATATTCCTCTGTATGAAAAACCACCAAGCCCGATCGTAGCCTTTATCATCACCCGGTCAAAAGTGACTTTTGACTAGTTCAAAGCTTAGCAACTCTCATGTAGGAATCCATCATGACCTCAGGTCTAAGGGCTTTGTGTTATACATGAGAAAAGCTTAGGACTTGATCCATATAGCTTTCTCATAGTGGGTCGGTCCAGCACCTTGTACTCTTACAAGTGCCTAAGACTTTGATTCGTATTTCCATATCTTATCAAAGTCATACTGATCTTGTTTCATCTCTGCTCCCACATAGATGACCGACCAGTGATATTTTAGGACAATCTTTATGAATTATCCAGGGATACAATTATCACAGTGAACATGCAAATAATATGATAACAGAATGGAGAAATTTCATTAAAATAATAATGTTTAAAGGACAATGATTGGCTCTTAGGGCACAATTTCCAACACTGAGCAGGGCATGTGGACCCCTTCCACATGAAGAGAAAATAAGGGAAGGGGTGTTAACTTACTTGATAAATATGCAAATTAGTTATTGTGTAGCTTTGTAATTTGTTATTAAATTATTTCTAAACAGGGCAAGGTGCAGATACTTATTTGGGAAAATGACAATTGTAGATCTTGTGAAATCATTTAGTGATACGTGAAGACTTCTAGTCATGGAAATGTCATGAAAGGACTATGATTTTAATTTGGCAATTAAAAATAAAAAAAAAAATTAATACTACCTCTCATTCTTAATGTATGACATAAGTAGGGGAGTTGATGTTGGTCTTAATTAACTTTATTGATATTCCCTCAATAATTATCAAATAAACGAGAAAGGGAAGGAATTAGAGAAAATGATTTTAGAAAAAGTATTCCATATTAACTAGCTTAACTGACTTTCTTAACCTAATTAAATTAGATAATAGGTCTTGCATTAAGGACCATAGAGGATAAAAAGTAGCCATGCCCTATGTGTCAAAATATTTAACAGTTACTTCATTGTCAAATCAGGACAAAATAACAATCAAATATGTCATTTTCTCTAATAATACAAAGTCATCATGAACTCATAAGCTATCTCAGATCTGCTGCTTACTTCCGTGAACTCCAAACTCGCTAATAGACAAATGATATGGTGATGTATACATAAGTAATAGACAGTCATGTTAGTCAAGAAAATGTTTAAAAAATACATATGAATTTTATAAAATGGTATAAAAATTCTATGGTCGTTAAGTGAACTAATGTTTATTGTTTTGCTAACCATCTTTATTAAATAGCCCATAAGCCATTATGGGGTCTTCTGCACGATACAATGGTTGCACCTTCTTAGTGTTGGAGCTGCTTGTCCCTTGGCCACCTCATCCACTGTTCTTCTTTACTTTTTTTCATCATTGACGGTTTTGCCTAGAAGCTAATGATATGCAAATTAGGGACAATCGTTATGAATTAGCCATGTGCGAGAAGGAGAGAAAGAGATTGAGGATGACACATCTATCATTACAACAATTAATGCGTCTAAATCCTTTGATAATATTCATCAACAATGAAGAAACTTGATAATAGGTGGAAATGGTAGTGCGGTCATTGTTAGGATCGGCAGACACAGCGGAAGAATTTTAAAATTATTTTAATGATCTTAATCGAGGATTAATCAATGTCGTTTAAATTGAGTTAGAAGGATTCGTACATTGTTCAATTCAGGTTTTCGATCTCTAGGAGCCAACACCTTAGGTCCACTCCCTTTACCGGTATCCACACGAATGCTCTCTAACACAGACTGCGTATTAGCGCCTCCAATATCTCTTAGGGTTTCCCTTGCGGCTCACAATTCTCATGCATGTATAAGTATATCTGCTATATCGAATATAAACTATGACGGCTATATTCGAATTTCAAAACTAATCTTTATTAATTTTGAAATCAATTAAAAATTAATTATCTTGATGAGCTAATTAAATAAATTCAGTTTAAATTAAATATATCCAACAGTTTTAATTTAACCTATTTATTTAATCTAAATAAAGAGCCATTAGATTTAATTTATCTTCATAAATTAAATATGAGATACTATCTCTATCATGTTAGTTATTAAATATAATTTATCTTAATAAAATGAAATTTAAAACTAACACAATATAATAATATCATAATACACACACACACACACACACACACATATAATATGTATTTCGAAAATACATACATACATATATATATATAATATTATTAATGAATTTTATAGTATATATATAATTCATCTACCCTAGATTAAACATTATCTCATGTTAGGCCATTCTTGTGTGCGACCCTGTAGGCCCATACGAAGTTGGCAGTGGTCCAATAACTGTACTAACCCACACGTCACAAGTGGCTTCTAGTAAAACATTATGACTACCCAATTCATATGAGAATCGTTAACACGATGTAACCTGTCATACAACCATGTCACGTCCCTTTTGTCACATGATATATCAGTCAAGGATGAGACATGGATAATGTCATCCTCTTGTTCCTGACCATTACTTTCTCGAATCCTGAGTAGTCTGACAATAGAAATGGAAACTCCTTTCCATTATAGTATGACCATACATTTCTTAGACTCACTCATCGAGGGGCCCAGTAATATCTCTCTACTAATTGAGGGACAAATTCCATCTTAATTATTCATATTCCTTTGTATGAAAAACCACCAAGCCCAATCGTAGCCTTTATCATCAGCTGATCAAAAGTGACTTTTGATTAGTTCAAAGCTTAGCAACTCTCATGTAGGAATCCATAATGACCTCAGGTCAAAGGGTATTGTGAAGTGGTTATACATGAGAAAAGCTTATGACTTGATCCATGTAACTTCTCATAGTGGGTCAGCCCAGCACCTTGTACTCTTATAAGTGCTTAAGATTTTGATTCGTATCTGCATATCTTATCAAAGTCATACTGGTCTTGTTTCATCTCTACTTCTGCATAGATGACTGATCAGGGACATTTTAGGACAATATTTATGATTTATCCATGGGTACAATTATCACAGTTAACATGCAAATAATATGATAACAGAATAGACAAATTTCATTAAATTAATAATGTTCAAAGTATAATGATTAGCCCTTAGGGCACAATTTCCAACAGTCATTACATCATGTGGATATGATTAACTAAACGGTCTGTTAGATATGATTAATTTTAATAATGTCAAATGATAAAGCAATGGGTAATGTGTGTGGGGGCTATTTACTAAACGGTCTGTTGATATGATTAATTTTGATAATGTCAAATGTTAAAGCAACATGTTTGCATGCTATATATTTCTCATGCAATGTTGGAATTAATGTTGAATCGTTGTTCGAAGTTATTGTTGCAATCATTCTCAAAGAATCATAGTAGCTTACTCAAGTCATTCACTCGAGCAATGCATTTTGAAGTATCTACAGAGTTGTTTGAGTCATTCACTCAAGTTCACATATGGCAAGTATATTGGTTCTCCCATTGCATAATATTAAAGGTTAGCCAAAGGACAAACTAAAAATAGTAAGCTCACTAAGTTGACACTGTATATTTTCTAGCTCGAGTTTAGGGAAAAATCATAAATTTTTTAAAATTATAGGTACATAAGGGCAATTTAGGAAAGTATGCATGGTAATTCAAGAAAAAATCTCAGAGACACAGGAAAGTAGAGAATAATTTCTTAGACTATATTTGAGGCTTAGTTGAGGTATAAATGACAAATTACCACATAATTGAATTTTAAATAATTATTGAATTTTGGCTAAATAAAGGATGATTAGACAAATTAAATTTAATTTAAAACAAAAACAAAAACCCTCAAATAATTGAGAAAAAATAGGGGGACATTATTTTAGGATTAATATTAATTTATAAGAATTATTTAATGCCCATGAATTGGAGAATTTAGTTTGAATAAGATTTTAAAGGAATTTTACCCAATAATAAGGCATTTTCTTGGAAGTTATGAGAAAAATTCCTCAGGACCAAATTTGTGTTTGAGAAAAATTGAGGAATGATTCCCTAATAAATGTTACATTGGTTATTGATTAAATAATCCTCAAAAAGTATTTTGTGGAAGATTAATTCCTTATTAATTGAAAAATTAGAATTAAGCATAATATTTAAGTATGGGAAAGAAGACTCCATATCTAAAGGGAAAATCCTTGAAAAAGAACTTTAAAATTAGTAAAAGACAAAAAGGTGCTCCGAAATTTAATATTCTATATAAGTGCGAGTGCCTGAACTGGAATATTAGAATTGGAGGTAAAATGACAGATT